>OY856389.1:14971036-15288536 GCA_963693495.1 Malacosoma neustria
GATTGGGTACGTCTTTTATATACGCCAAAGGAAAGTTTTCGGAATTGTTGGGTCCAACACACGACAGCCACCCCTCTAAAACTTTTACGTTCAAATTTTTACGTATAAATAGCTGTAGCTCCTTGCTTGAGAGTTTCACAGAAAGGCAAAGCAAGTTGCCAATAAAGCAAGTTGCCGAAGGCCGTCAATAACCAAGATTGGTCCACCAAGTTAAGATAGGCCAACGTAAAGCTACGGTGAAGTCACGCTAACATGGACGTGTACCGCAACTCGATCCAGGTCACCGGGGTTCATTGCTCCTTGAAATTACGCCGGGGTACAGTGTTAACTCCCAAACCTCTCCAACAAGATGAAATAACTGCTCTAGTACATACGAGTCAATAATTACAGCCTACTGATATACCTTAGTAATATATTTCAGATTGGTTCGTATACTAATGTTAGCAGTACATTTCAGTAGTACTAATTCTCAAGATCACACAAAAAATAACGCAATTATGAAGTCCGTAACAATTATATTTTATTTGATTAACATTTCGATAGCAAAAGACATAACAACTATTGAGTTTGTGAAAAGTTTTATAGATAATGACAACAAACCTACAAACTTAGTTTTAAATGGTCTGTGCTGGAATAAAAGTAAGTTGAGATTTTTTGTTTGTACATAATCTTTAAAACAAATCCGATGCTCGTCCATGATATGCACAAGTAAATGTCTGAAGTATTACAGGTGATAATAAATATGTCTTTTCGAAACTCTTCCTGCCTTTCCGAAACTCCGTACGTAAATCTCTTATAAAACATATTATGCAATATATATGGCTTACTATTTTTTAAAGAAAATTTCCTGCACTAAGTAAACATGTGACATAGGAATCTTTTTCACAAACACACTCACGTCAGAATTTTCAGACAATTATTTTGCCAAATACTTGAGAAGTAAACCGCGGACACGAGCAGATACTATATTATATCAATCTTGAAAATATAACCAAAATATTACACTTATTTCGTCGTCTGTGTGATTCATTTGTTTTTTTTCTGACTGTCGTAGTTGCACACAAATACCATAATAAATAAAATTGATGAGATTATGTGTACCTACTTATGTTTTTTTATTACTGTGGGACAGCAGACAGGCTGACGGCCCACTTTTCCCACAATTCTAAGGAATTTAGCAGTTACCGTCGCCTATGGGTGTTAACGCCAGTGGTATCGCGAACACGCTGCTATCCCATAAGGGTACAGGAACTTGGGTCACTAATGCCGGAACATAACACAAGATTATTATGGCGGCATACTTAAGACCAAAGGTTGTCGCCATTCAGACGGGGCCCTACCACGTAGCTATGGTGGATTGTTTTATCGCCTTTTTCGACAGACCGACCCCGGCCGCAGAGGTCAGTATTCTTTCTCCGCCCCTGCACGGATAAAACGGATGTGTTACTTAAGAAGTAATACTACTTTGGAATAATAGACCAAAATAACAAGATTTTATCTCGTATGCCACAACTCTTTCATGTTATACATTAGTAAAAGATGCATTTAAAAAGTTTCTTTTAAAGCTAAAAGTCGCTTTCATTGCGAATTATTATTATAACATATCATTGATCAATATATAAAATTTTATATATGTCCCACATATATAAAAACATATATTTTTCTGAATAAATATAATTTTTTATCTCCACTATATAACGATATAATAGAATAAAACACGTATTGTAGATTTATGAATATTTGAGAAACTACTGTGAATATAGTTACAAGATTTCACAGAAACATGAGTCAGTTTTAACATAATAATAATATAATCTTTATTTGTAAGAAACATGGTGAATACATAGGTGACTTGTTCAAATTTTATAAATGTACAACACGTTTCGCCATTTCTGGCATACAAATTTCTTTAAAAACCTAAAAAATAAAAATCTTAACATTAAATTTTTGCTAACTTCCTCTACTACTACTCTAACTTCCTCTTGTCGATTTTCTTCTAAAATTTGTATAATTTACGTACGTATAATTTATAACATTACACAAGCGATTTCTTGTGTTATTTTATAAATTGCTTGTTTTATACTATAAAATACTGCTTATTTTGGAATTAGATGATGTAATTATCCTAGCGTATTTATTAATCACTAGGTATTAAATTGATTTTGATGAAAGAGATGTCCGCAAAAGGTATCAAGGTCTCAGCGCCCAAATTTCTGGAATCAGCAGACAATTTTCAGGAGCACACGGTTTTGTTTTTTATTGATCTAGATTGTCCGAGTGCTACTAACGTTCTTCTGACGGTATGTTACTTTGATAAATTTTTTTTTGTAATTTATACGATCTCACTGATTCAAAGAAAGTAACCATAGGAAACAAATCAACATTTCTTAGGGAACAAACTCATACCATGTGAACTATTTTTGTGATTTTTTTATCCCCCTCTCTCCGTCCTTGGTGACCATCTGCAGTATATGAAAAGACCCGCCCCACCCACTCTGTTTTTCAAATAGTAATTCATAAATACGGTTTTCAATCAATATCTCTCTTAGGTGCAGACAGGTGTGCCACTAGACTCACTACCAAGGGTGCAGAAGACTGCAAAGTAAAAATGAAAAGGTCGGAAAGCGGACCCCGAGAGATGAAGCGGAAGTTTGGGTTTCAAATGGGATTTGACGCTAGAATGATGATGATGATAGTACTCCCTTAAATGCTGATCTTATCACACGTGACACAGAAGCTACAAGGGGCCTACCAACCAACCACAATTACAATAAAACTAATTTAATATTAATTTATAAAACAAATAATTACATTATATTTAATTTTTATATTCCCTAAATTATTGCTTCTAATTGTTAATGTTATATAATATTTATTTATACTCAATTATATCATTTAAGGCTGGATCAAAGCAGCTTTTCCGGCTAGGGTACCGATGGCTGGTTCTCGCAAATGAATCTGATGAAAGCTCAGTGTTATATAAAAGCCTTCTATTAGCAGACAGTGATTTAGTTTTGGCTAAAAGAACTGGAGGCCAATTTACTATGGTTGAATGTGAGTTGACTAATTGTTACATTGCATATTTCTTAACATATCAGCGTGAAACCATGTCTAAAGATCTTATCCGTGTCTTGATTACAGTGCGACTAAGAATAAATGTAAAATAATAAAATTCATTAGTGTTAGCTTTGAAGGCAAAAAATCATATATTTTTTACATGAAGCCAAAATAAATATTAAGTTTCTTTAACGCTATGGGTTTTAATGAGCCCTGCATCCAATCCAAATCAAATTCAATAATAGTTTTATCACTAATAATTGAAAAAGCAGTGCCACTTCGAATGTTATAAAGAACTGTTACACCTGATGTAGCATTGTTGAAATCTTTAGTATATTATAAATAGTATGTATAAAGTAATATAACTGCCACGTCAATTATAAAAAAAAATACATACGAGAGAAGTAAAATTTCAGAAAAGTAGATTACCTTTCATATATTAGTGCATAACATAAAACTACGAAATCCCAAACAAACAAAAAAATTATTGGAAACTGTATGCTGACATTCTATGTCATTCTTCGTTCTCTCCCAGGCTACATCTTAATTATGAATATGTTTGTCTCTTTTTAGATCCAATCTTCATTCAGCATTTTTATATATGCAATGTCATTACAATTAATTAATACCTTTAGGTTCCAAGCCAGTCTTGATGGCAACCACTCCTGCTCCTTAAAACCTTGTGTTGTGTTCTGGAATTAGTGACTCGGATACCAGTATCCCTATGCGGACAGTCGCAAACATCCATAGGCAAGGGCCATCAACTTGTCTGCTCTTGTTCGACAGGAGCAAAAAAAAAATTACTAAAGTGAAAAATAGAAAACCAAATAGGATCTGTTCAAAATCTTTTTTATTACAGTGCATAAGCCAGGATTGAATTCCTCAATGCAAACATCACTTAGAGGTTTCTACAATGGAAGTTTCATTGATGTGAGGCCATATCGCGAACTATTCAAGCGTCGCCGTAACTTACTAAGATATATTATTACAATGGCCAATGTCATTCAAGACAGCAATATTACCAAGTTTCATTTGCCGCGGGAGGACAGACAGTAAGATTGGCTGTGTTAATCAATTCTTATAGGATTTCATTTAGAATTACTAACTATAATTCTTGCAATTTGAAGCGTTGGATTTATAATGCTAAGGAAAGAATGCCAAAAAATAAAGTGAATGCTAGAAATGAAAGTGGGTGGATACAGTATGAATTGCATTTTTTTTCTGTAGGACCGATGACCGGCTGACGGCCCGCTTAGAATTTAGCCGTTACCGTCGCCTATGGGTATTTGCAACGCCAGTGGCATCATGAACACGCTGCTGTCCCATAAGGGTACAGCAACTTGGAACACAACCCAAGGTTATTATGACGGCATACTTAAGACCCTACCACGTAGCTAAGGTGGGTCGTTTTGTCGCCTTTTACGACAGGCCGACCCCGGCCGCAGAGGTTAGTATTCTTTCTCCGCTCCTGCACAGATAAGATGCACGATGCATAAAAGTTATGGCGAAATAAGTTTGAATTTTAACAGAGAAGGAAGGAAAGGTATGTTGTGCCATCGCTACATATATGAAAAGGGCATAAAGAAGTAATAAATTAAACATTTTGTTGTTGCCTAGGCCTTTGTTTAGTAGCATCAGAAATTATCTAGCACTCAAACTTGGTTCTCAAGTTAACCGCTTTGCGGAAACGGTAAGGACTTTAATGTCAGTCAAGCAGGAATACGGAAAATTATTCGCCTTTCATTTCCTCTGGTCTGGAATTCATAATATTAACTTATTCAAATTGGCGATGAAACCTAGCTTAGTGTAGCTTATTATCATCACTTAGCGATAAAAGTAACCCTCATGTATTTCATCATGTAATAACGCGAGCCTAATTGATGCGGTATTATCCAGTAAAACAGTCTTATCCAACATAACTTACGGCGGTTTTTCATCCATTGATTTCACTTAAGGACAACGTCCTGTTACAATAAGAAAAATATCTTAGAAAATATTAGTTACCTTGTTAAAAAACGACAATTGCCATCTCAATCAGTTTTGAAATCCGAAATATCTCTAAACTTGATTGTGAAGAGAATTACAGCAATGTATTAGCCTAGTTCGTTATTTCGTTGTTTACTCGGGTTGAGCGTATTATATCAAGATGTCCATTTCTGGGTGCATTGGTCAAAATATTTTTTTTTTGGTATACTTTTAGGCAACTCCAATACGATGCAGTATCGAAAGTGTGTTGGGTTTACGCTAAACTTGCATTTGAGATGTTAAATGTAACACCGAGGTATATTTACAGTTATCGTTGGGGTTATCAAGTGAATGGATCATGGTCGGGGATGATTTATGATGTTCATGCTAAGAAGGCTGATTTAGGTATAACAATTCTGCTTTAGAATATTCTATAGTTTTATTTTTTATGTAATGAAATAAAAAAGGTTTAACTCAAATAACTTTTCTTTTGTAAATAAATCTTTCCATGCAGAGGCGGAGTAAAAATGAACACTACTGTGCACGGCCGGGGACGGCCTGTCGTAGAAGGCGACAAAGCAACCCTAGCTATTTGGTAGAGCCGTCTGAATGTCAACCACCATTGGTCTATGAGTATCCCGCCATAAAAACCTTGTATTGTGTTTCGGTATTTTGTTACGGCATTAGTGACTCAGGTTCCAGCAACAGGTACCCTTATAGGGACAGCAGCGTGTTCGCGGTGGCTCTGGTATCGTAAACATCCATAGGAGACGTAACTGCTTATTATTAAGTAAGCCATCATGCATCAGCCTATATGCAGTTCCTCAGAATTAAAAAAATATATATATACTTCATAACACCCAGACTCGGGATGGGGATTAACACCGTGACCTCACGTCTGAACAGGTGAAAAGCATTGCATCATGGAGAAATAATTGCGAACAATTTAGCAAATAGTCAATTTTTGGCTGGTAGATTTCTAAATGTATAAGTTGATATTACAAAATTAAGAACATTCTCCGGCAGGTACAAACTGTATAATATTCAGAGATCGTCTTGACATGGTGACATTCACGGATAAAGTGGCCCCTTTGCGAATGCGATTCGTATTTCGCCAGCCGCCTCTGTCGTATGCGTCTAATATTTTCTACATGCCATTCTCCACCAATGTTTGGATTGCTATTGGTGTTTGTGCTGGCGTGTGTACACTGACATTGTTCTTAACCAGCAAATGGGAGATCAAGATCGAAAAGGTTTGAAAAGAAATATTTTAAGCGCGTGTTTACTCTGGTTCTTTTAACGTTACGACTCCTTTTCACCGACTATTTTAACAAGCTTATGAATGTTATTATAATCTACCCACAACAATTACATTTTGCTTTTAAAACTATATTCTGGCTTGGATTATACAGTGCGAATGTTTAACTATAGTCTACGTGGTCCTACAATGTGTGATAACTGATGAGAAAAATCGACTAAAAGACTCTAAGCACATTCTTTTTTTGTTATTATAAACAATTTACAGGTGAAAAACATACGTTAATGTCTCAATTGTGTCTGTGACGAGAGCTTTATCAACTTTAAAGTTATACTATTTATATTTTACCATAATTTTTAAAGGACTGCTGTTGTACATATTTAATTTTTGGGTAACTATTGTCTTGTGCCCAATCCCAGATATAAAATCATTAATTACGGCTTCTTTCCTTTTTGTACACCAAAACTTGTAAGTTTAGTTTAATCCGCGAATACATATGTTCATCTCCATATTGTTGTCATAGTTCATCAGTAAAATAATTTATTATGTTTTAGAATCCATACCAACTCGATGGCAGTATTGGAGATGCTTTGTTATTAACAATGAGCGCTGTCACTATGCAAGGATGCTTTATGGAACCTAAAAGGGCTCCAGGTTTGAACAGTATTACCATCTCAAAGAGTCTACTACCTTTATTTATTGTTGTAGGACAGCAGACAGGCTGACGGCCCGTTTAGAATTTAGCAGCTACCGTCGCTTATGGGTGTTCGCAACGCCAGTGGCATCGCGAACACGCTGCTATCCCATAAGGGTACAGGAACTTGGATCACTAATGCCGGAACACAACACAAATTTACTATGGCGGTATACCTAATACCAAAGGTGGTCGCCATCCAGACGGGCTTGGGGCCCTACCACGTAGCTAGGGTGGGTTGTTTTGTCGCCTTTTACGACAGGCCGACCCCAGCTGCAGAGGTCAGTATTCTTTCTCTGCTCCTGCACGGATTAAAACCTTCAACTTACAGCGCAAGACAACGCTATGATATAAAATTCCTTGAAGGCAGGCAGAATGTTAAGATGTTTTAAGCTTTGCTTTATATGATAGAACATACCAACATGTGTACAAGCAAAACAATTACTTGAAATTTCTTTATCTATTTCTAACAGAAAATTTGTGTAATAAATAAAACATAGTGTTCCCGCGGAGGCATCAAACTTTCTACACGAAGAGAATGGAGTCCTACAAGACTGCTGAGAAAACTTCAGTACCTAATGCTTACGCAAAACTTATGAACTACTTGGAGTTGATGTTTTTTTCTCACTAAGGATCGGCAGACAGACTGAAGGCCCACACAATAGTTAGCAATTATCATCAGCTATGGATGTTTGCGATGCTAGGGGCACCGCTAATACGCTGCCGTTCGAATAGGGGAATTGGGACTTGATCACTGATACCGGTATACAACACGAGGTTATTATGGCAGCTTATTTAGAGGCGAGGGGGGTTCCCATTCAGACGAACTCGAAGCCCTATCTCGGGTGTTTTGTCGCCTTTTATGACAGGCCACCCTCGGCTGTAGGAGCTAGTATTCTTAACCCCGCCACTGCATCGAAAAAAAAATGCTCTTCTGTACCATTTCTTTTTTTATTTTATTTTTTAATAATTACAGAAGTGAAGTGCCCTTTTATTTAGTTTTCCAGGTTCTGGACAGAATATCAAACATAGAAAATGAATAATCTATTTGTCGCTCCTTAAGGTAGGCGTCCACATTTTAGCATCATAAATATCGGACGCATAGCATCAAACGGATTATTTTTTACAATGCGTCTACAGTATCAGCAGCGACCGCATTTACCGACGTCAATTTCATTTGGATTTTCGTAGTGAGAGGTAGCGTAGTGTTCGGTGGAATGTGCAATATAATGGAGGAAACGGACGAAGAGAGATGGGAGCGAGCGAGAGCGTGGAGTCCGTCGAATGATTGGTATTCCTTATGACGTCATTGGCACGCATCGCAAAAGTTGCCCATCGGCATTACCGAATACAAAGAATACTACGATCTATTTGATGCGATGCGTCCGATACTTAAGATGCGAAAATGTGGACTCCTACCTTTAAACTCCCAAGGAATGAGATGGGGATATATTCATCTCATTCCCTGGGCTCGCATTAAATAATTAAAAGTTAGGTTTTATAAACACTGCAAATATTTTAGCGTTAAATATAATTTGTAGGTAGAATCACAGAATGGTTTCTCTTTGCCGCTCTAATGGCGCTATATGCAGCTTATTCTGCAAACATAGTTGTCCTTCTTCAAGCCCCTTCCAACTCTATACGAACACTTCGCCAGCTTTCGGACTCCAAGATAACTTTGGCAGCTAATGATGTTGATTACAATCGGTTTGTTTTTAATGTAAGTAATTTGGAAGAAGTGTTAAATATTTTTTCAAGCACCTATTACTTTAACCCTAGAACTACTAACTGGGTTAAAAATTTACCCCAGTTAGTTGTTTCTTTAATGAAGATTTGATCATTTTTCAGTTCTTTAATTTGCTTAAATAAAATTTTAGTAAAATTGAATTTGCTCTTCATCATTCTCTTTGGCATGAAAAAACGAAAAATTAATATACTTAAAAGTCTGATTATTGTTCTCAGAACAGTTTTTGTAATTATTAAAAAAACACTGGAGTAAATATATACCCCAGTTTATAATTGCTTTTATATCTCGGTCTTGAGCTCAGGAATTGTTTCTGGTTTATTCACATATACCCGAGATTTTAGCATAAACTAATTTTAGCTGTTATGCTCTACGAGTTTATATTTATTACTTCATTAGACGCAGTAAGTGAACGCATTCACAGCAATTCTTTTTACCCGTACGATCTGCGAGTAGTAAAAAATCTTGCAAATTCAAGACGTAAAAGCGATAGGGACGAGACCTCATTTTACCAAAACATATATTAACAAAATCTTTTATTATTCTAGTCTTATACTGATCCACTACACGATTCGGTGCATAAACGAATTATACCTGATAACGGGCCACCACAGTTTTATAATACATTTGACGGCATTGAACGTATACGAAAGGTATTTATGATTACATATTGTATTATTACGCTACGTTTTAAGCACGTTATAAACCCTCCACTTGATTATACATCCATGTGCTGGATGCGCTATGCCCAATAGTGATACTGACGTACAAGCTTACGCACGGTAGTTTTAGCTAGGAACGAACGTCGAAATGGTCTTTAGGACCCTTAATTCTATATTTTCTCCGTGCAGAGGCCTCCGGCGACTAACTCCACGTCACCGAGAGGTAGTCGCTTCCCCGGGCTTATACCGGGGTAAAGAGGTCCGTCTCGAAGCCCCAACCTGCCCCTGATCCTTAATGACGGAAGAAGACCGCAAGTAGTGGAGTATGAATACTAACCCCTGCGGCCGGCCTGTCGTAAAAGGCGACAAAACAACCCCAGCTACGTGGTAGGACCCCAAGCCCGTCGGGATGGCAACCACCCTTGGTCGAAAATATGCAGCCAGAATATCCTCGTGTTGTGTTTACGGGGTCCGTGCTCAATTCACATTCGACAACTACGTCACGAGGGCTTCTAAATAGGAAATTCGCAGTACCGAGCATCTTCGAATGCTCTTGGTCCTGCATTCCGTTGCGCTTGAATGCAGACACAGGCAGCTTGCGCACAATGCATCCATCTTCACATATTTTGGTAGTGGCTCACAGCATTCTTCCTCTTGGCAAGTTAGAGGCCTTGAAATTCGCGGCTTCTTTCACAACAATACATAACCTTCGGCGAAGGACATCGTGGCAAGCAGGGATAGCATAGGTGGATCTTCACAGTACGTTGTTGAACAAGGGTCCACTACCATCGGACAAACTGCAAATTGCTCGCAGTCTTCAGGGAAAAAGCACGCCATTTTTATTTAGTACTTCTTTTTCTTTTGTAAATTTTATATCATAATAAATAAATTTCCACTAGAGTTTTGACAATTTTAATTGTAACATTGCATTCTATAACTTTTTGACCACAATATAGGTACACTTGTTTTTATAATCATATGCCATAGTCATACACAGGTTTGATACAATTAGCCATATACATCTACTTTCAGGGTCTTTTCGCGTTTCATTCGGTAGTAGAACCAGTATACCGACGTATTCAAGATACTTTCCATGAAAATGAGAAATGCGATATAACCGAAGTAGATTTCTTAAACAATTTTGATGCATTTACTCCAATGAGGAAAGATTCGCCATATCTAGAGTTAATACGGGTTGTGTAAGTACACATTTTTAAAGGTATAGTAGATTTAGAATAAAGAATTGTTGCGTGCAAAAGAAACTTGTATTATCATTTATGTTAAAAATGTTAAAAATTACGTAAATTTTATTCAAGTTTATTTCGCTTGAAAAATAAGTGAACTGCGAACAATTTCTACATACATCAAAATAGACAATATGGTATTTAAAAGCGAGTTGTCTATTATTTTAATGGTACAGTTCAATCGTTATACTAATAACTTTATTTTTATAAAACATGGGCCTACTCCAGTACCAACCACCCTATGGTATTGTGTCCGGAGAAAAATATTATGGAATAATAAAGAAGTTACATATCTGTCATTGTTTTTGATAAATTTGCTTAACTTATTTCTCTATTACAGATATAAACAAATTCGTGAAGCGGGCTTCAAACACGTTTTGAATGAAAGGTTTCAAGCAACAAAGCCAAGATGTTTGTCTAGGATATTGAGTTTCACCAGCGTAGGGTTATTGGACACTCGTCCGGTTATTATAATGATGTTGTATGGTATTGTGGTGTCATTTTTGATTGCAATATTGGAAATTATCATTCATAAAATGTAATTTTATAAAAATATTAGTAGTCAAATATTAAACATAAGAAGTTATAAGAGAAAGAGATATCTGTAACCTCTCACTCTCACTGCCAGCTAAGTGTTGGTCGAGAGCAATACTGGATGGAAAGTCCTGATATTCTCATTTTATGAATAAGCCGACGGGATAAGATCTGAAAGTACTAAGCTCGTCTTCCACGCACTCTGAACCATTCGTCGCTGGAGATCAGTGACTGATCTCTGACTACCTTAGTAATAAATCGCTAGCCTTTGAGAAAAGCCCGACCGAACGCATGAACCTCCTCACCCTGTACGGAAAATTAAATGCGATAAGCTAGCCCTGGGTATAACTCCGCGAGTGAACCATCGCCAGTCAGCCATATTGAGCACATATTCAGATCTGATACCTTGAACACAAAAAAACATAGGCTTATGCGATAACTTTGAGAGCAATCGTGTGGCGAACATATTACGAATCAAATTTCGCTTATAGCATATCTTCTAATCGCTGTTCATTTCTTGCTGTGTGACTTTGGCAAAATTACTAATAGTATCTAATGCATTGAAGTCAAAGAAAAAATACGGAAATACTATTCGTATTTACGCGATATTAAATGAACTCTTCTTTGAACCATATTAAGTTTAAATTAAACTTATTAAAATTTTCTTTTCAGGATCAATCGTCGTGAAAAAAATAAGAAAGTCGGTACTAAATAAAATCAATTTTAATTAGATGCTTTTAGATATTACAAAAATTGTGTGACTTTTAATTTAAAAAATTGAATCTACTATAACTGATTAACATATCCATTTATAAACATGAAAATCATTGGGTTATAAATTAATAATAAGAATAAAAATATATGTTAGATTACGTTGTTTTTTTCATTATCTTAAGTATATAGTTATTAATTAAATAATGCTCCTTTTTTTAAACAGAATTTGAGTTCTCATGCTTTTTGAGATGTACTTTTCCGGGAAGCTTCGCCTTTTCTAGCTCTCGTAGAGGCTTTAGGAGAACATTTCGGAAGCTTTGCAACGTTGCCTGATCGCAAAGCCATTTGTTGACTTGGGAAACGCTTTGCTTTAATTTTACTTGGCAAGACTCGAACACAATTCTTTTTTTTATTTATAATAGTTTGATCAGCAGGTTTTACATTGATATCATATTGCATAGCAGTTGTCTTAATGTTTGGACGTCTATTATCCGATTTTGCGTCAGGAGTCAATACGTTACCAGATGAAAAGTTATTCATAATTAATCTTAGCTCATTCAGAGTTTCACCATGACAATTAACATCATCTTGCAATTTATCAAGTTTTCTCTCAAACTGTTTAAAGGAAGTCATAATACGTTGCACAGCATCTATTGGACGTGGCTTTTGTAGCGTCATTTTTGTCTCTTATTTAATCAATCATACAAGAATTTTGAACCTTTTACTGCTTTAACCTGTAATTTTGTATATCTACACTGACTTTGACCATAAATCACAGTTTGTCATAATAGAAAAACCTTTTTTAATACGATTATTTGGTGAAAAAGGTTCTTCTGATATTGATTTCCTAAATCAGTGTCATACATTTAAATCGCCATAGCTATTGCAGTTGCACAGCTACAATTTAAATGGATTAGACTTGATTAAATTATTAAGAATTCGATCGGGACACATTCCACTAAGTTTGCATTCTAATGGGTAAAACTCTGTCTCCAAATTGTGAAGTGTGTGGTACGGTGGAAGATGCGTATCATAATAATATGCTCGAGTGTGTTGCAAACGAAGCTGCTATTAAAGAAATAAGTTTGCTCATTCTCATGAATTAGATATCAGCGCATGCTTAATCATACTCTCGCAACCACTGACAGAGTCAGTTCGGTTGCTTATTAATATTGGTAAAGAGGGTTTAAATTGTTGATTAATTATTTATAAGTTTGTTTTTAGAGCTAAATATTTTATTAAAGAAGACACTCATAAATAAAGATTTTGAGCTAGTGTAAATACAAATATATCATACAGATATGCATTTAGTTGTTGTAGACGAATTAAAGCATGAGTAAATTATAATTTACCCCATTCGTTATTAGAATTAGATTTGACGCTTTCCTCGCCTCTCATAACCCTTTTTCAAACTCAAAGATAGTCCACAGTTATGAAGGGGAGATGTCCCCTTCATAACCGCATTAAAAATACATTATTTG
This sequence comes from Malacosoma neustria, assembly GCA_963693495.1. NCBI lineage: Eukaryota > Metazoa > Arthropoda > Insecta > Lepidoptera > Lasiocampidae > Malacosoma > Malacosoma neustria. The sequence continues at coordinate 14,984,390 of OY856389.1, forward strand.
ATATGATTTTTGAAATATTGTATTTGTTTTGACAAAAAACTACTTTGAAATTTTTATAATTAAATTTGTCATGGTCAGCCGTGAGAAATCATATTGAATTATGGAGCTCATGACCATAATTCATTAGAATTAAATGTTAAAATATTCAAAAGACTATTGGTATTGGTTTTTTCTATAAGGCTTTTTTTATTGCTGTAGGACAGCAGACAGGCTGACGGCCCGCTTAGAATTTAGCAGTTACCCTCGCCTATGGGTGTTTGCAACGCCAGTGGCATCGCGAACAAGCTGCTGTCCCATAAGGGTACAGGAACTTGGGTCACTAATGCCGGAACACAACACAAGGTTATTAAGGCGGCATACATAAGACCAAAGGTGGTCGCCATCCAGACGGGCTTGGGGCCCTACCACGTAGCTAGGGTGGGTTAGTTTGTCGCCTTTTACAACAAGTCGACCCCGGCCGCAGAGGTTACCTAGTAGTATTCTTTCTCCGCCCCAGCACGGATAACGCTTTTGGCACTGTTTTTGCCAAGGTAGAAGTAAAAGTTGTTAGGTGATGGAATAGTGAAAATAGCTTTAGTAAATCAAATTTAGATGGTCTCCGGAAATATTTTCTGAGAACTTATGGACAAAGTGACTACAAATATTGGTATTTTCGTTTTCAACATTTATTCAGTTGACAGTTACTCGATTAGTCAAAGTCATTGTCTAAGTGTCACTTTCTTTTTCTTGTACAGTGGGAGCAGTGTCTCCATATACACGGTAATTACCGTAGATGCACCGTAATTTGATCTTAGTCTACCGTCAAGGTAATATGGGATTACCGTGTCGTAAGTCACCGTAATATCATTACAATTAAGTTATCAATATTAATTCATCACATACTGCGTAAAACAAATCTCAGTCAACTTAACATCTTTCGTAATAGCAACACTGCTCTTTGTTGCTTGGAATCCCCTAATATAATCTACTTCCTCATACTCAAACTATCAAACCTTGGCCAACTATTTTAGATCATAATCAAGCATTCAGGAAGCGTTCTGTTATCGACACAAGACCAACTTATTCTATCAAAACCGCTAGAATTGGAATGAAAAAGAAGCATTTTAAACAAAAGTTTAAAGTTGAATGGTGTAAACTGAAAGAAGTTTCTACACGGTTTAAAAAAATTCCAAGGATGAGTATAAAGCAATTTGTTCACTTTGTAACTCATGTATCAATTCGGAAATGAGCGTTCTTAAAAGACATGCTAGCAGTACATTAATTTTAATATTGTATGTTTTTTTTTATATTCTTAGTAATTTATTAAAATTGGACTTGATTTGGTTCTTAATGTTTTTTATTCGTTGAAAAATGACACGGTAATTTACACGGTACACTTTTAGCTGATCCACCGTATTTTTTTTAAAAGCACTGTATTTTCACCCTTGCAACACGGTAACTCTCAATTTACATATGGAGACACTGAGTGGGAGCATTGCCAACTGTACGTCTCCTCATACAAATACGAGATTTTTGGGTTCACCAAAGTTACCCCCTCAACATTTTTTTTTCTACTTTCGACTTTTTCTTTTGTTCATCGTTTGTTCTTATTTGTTCGCTGTTAATAATTGTTTGTTCTCCATTTATTTATTAAAAAAATTAATTAAAAATATACCTTCAAGTTAGCAATTGCAATTTTTAACATTTTTCCGTCAATAATGACGGGTAAATATTTATTTTCGATTGTTCATGTTTATAATACATTTGTTATCTTTCGAAATTACTCATTTTCTGTTTATTTAAGTATTTTAACTAGTTGATATGTATGTAAAATATGTGTACTGCGCATGCATCAACTATACGCTTAAACTTTCAACGCGATTTTAATCGTGAAAAAAAATACAATTATAAATTCTGAAGCAGCAATTAATTGGTATAAAGTTTAATTAGAATAAATAAATAAAATAATGTGCTCACGCATAAAGTTTAGACCAAACACATTTTGCCCCATATTGAAGTGATCTCGCGCCTAATCGCACCAGATGATAACGCGTAAAAACAAATAATTGACGATCAATGGAGGAGGTTGCCGTACGCACAAGCTCATTATCTCGAAGGTTTGAATGATATTATTGAGCCAGTTAAGTTTTGGGCCTATTTACTGAAAACTTAGGACTTACGAGCTGGCTCATTTTGCCTTAATTAAACTGTCCCTACATCATGTGAATGCCGACTGTGAGCGAATTTTTAGTAAAGTTAATTTAATAAAAACAGATATACGAAACCGACTTACTGTGGAAACTGTAAATGGCACCCTTCTTGCTGCAGAGAGCACAAAAGGTTCAACGCGTGCTGGAATCTGCGTTAATTTTGAACCGTCGGAAGAGATGTATAGTCTTAGTACAAAATAAAAATTATTCGGCTAAAGAAAAACGATGTGAGTGACGATGTTTCTGATATTAAATTTGGAGCTAAATAAGACTAGAAGATAAACCTCTTTTCGTGTGTAGTATCATTGTTACTAACTTATTCATTATTATTTAGAAGTTTTGTACTTCATAGCCTCAACAATTTTTATAAAAAAATAAATTTATAATACATCGTGATGATTTATTTTATAGTAAACATGCAAAATTTTATTTCATTGTGTAATATCTTAAATAGTTTCAATAAATGCTTTATTTTTGGTTTCAATACCTTTTAGATGCCTAATTAATGTTCGAAACTCGATAGCCAAAATATATGTATACAAGATTTTTTGCTACGTTTGTACGAGGGCAAAAATCTACAGCTGGCAACCTGACAGTGTGTGTACGTCAACGTCATGGACTTATTCTGAAAACTATGTTCTGTACAGTGTGTCACAAAAATTTCACACATTTCAAAATTCCTCCCTTTTCCTCTATTTTCACTAGTGAATCAATTGCTCTACTAGAAGCCATTCTTTACATAGAATCCCATAATATTAAAAAGTCTATTATCGCTACAGATTCTCTGAGTTGCCTCAATGATTTATTAAAACGCCCTTTTCACGCTAAGGAAAACTATGTTACATCTTTGAATATTAGACAAGCCCTCTATCGTTGCCAATCCGCGGGTCTAGACATTGTTATGGTCTGGATACCTGGTCATTCAGGCATTAAGGACAACGAAATTGTTGATTTGTATGCTAAAGATGCCATCCTCACAGGTACAACAAAGTATAGTAAATGTTTCCCTAGAGACCTCCGTTCTCTTAGCAAACCTCATATGTGGGACCAATGGAACAATCTCTGGAATCAAACTTGTCAAGCGATAGGAAAGCACTTTAAAAGCCTTCAACCGACTATTCCAAGTAAACCTTGGTATTTCAAGTTCCGTAAATTGCCGAAAAGAGTCATAACTACCATCATTCGAATTAGAATGGGACATTGTTGCTCACCTGTTTTCTTAGCCAAAATCAGAATCCGAGATCATTCTATATGCGAATGTGGTCTAGCTGAGGGAACCCTTCAACACATCTTCTTTGAATGCCCGAAAATTACCCTCCCTCTTTATGATATCTTACCTAAAGACTTTCCTCGACCTATTAATGTAAATTTCCTTTTAACGCTAACTGATTCTATTTTTATATATATTCTAAGTAAATTTTTGCTGTTAAATGATATATGTTTATAATATAGTCAATTTATCATTTGTATATTGCGTTATCACCAGGTCTTCAGAATACTTTTAGCAAAATTAGTACCTATCCTTATTAACTCTCGCAATAAACACTGGTCAAATCTTCTCTTACGCCGACATTGGCAAAATCAATGCCTAAAGCGTTGGAGCCAAAATTAACAAGAATAGAATAGAATACAGTGTGTCAGTGTAATTGTATGATTTGATATCTGTCAAAAGTTGGACATTCTCGCTATGGGTGATACAGCTGTAGAAGGAATTAAAAATCTAAATATTAACGATAAGGCACGGTTTTAAACAGTTTTATTATAATATCAGTGTAATATTTTATTACTGGTGATGTTAAAGTTGATTAGCTTCAGGCCGGGTTGCATTGTTCGGCATAAGGAGGCCTGCACGTATGCCACATGGGTTTGTAGGATTTCGTCAGCAGTAACGCTGGAATATATTCTGGATATTTTATTACATATACGCTACGATATACGCTATTTCCCACATTTTTATTCATTTCCATGTTATTTCAGTTTTTTTTATTTGATTTGATATCGAACCTTATAAAGTCGAAACAGCTATAAAGAGGCCAGTTATATTTCCACTCGATGGTTATGTTTTAAAAAAGTTTGAACCAAAATATAGCCGAAAAATACATAAACAAAATAAGGGTTTGTTTTATTGGTGTTTAGTTGGTTAGATTGTTTAAATAAATTATAATCTTTTACAGTCTAAAGCCAAAGCCATGAAAGAAAAGAAGAAAAAAATCGAAGAAGCTGGAGATAAGGTCAGTGAATTAAATCCATGGCCTGAATATATCCAGAGAAGAATAGGACTTTGGGATAAATATAAAGCCCAATATCTCGAACAATTAGCTGCAAAACCTGAGATGAGTATTGTGGTTACTTTGCCTGATGGAAAGACTGTTGAGGCTAAAGCATGGAAGACTACTCCTTACGACGTTGCTAAAGGAATCAGGTACGTTGAGTTGTATTAGTTCTAACATGTCGAAGTTTGACATATTATGACTCATTTTGTTACGTATCTGATTATTTAATTAAGATGCCTGAGAGTTGAATCAGTTTATTTTAAATGCGGGAGTTCAGTAGAGAGGCAAATGGTCTGTCTGACAGCATGTGGTCACTTAACAGTGACCATATGGACATTTGTAACACAAGAGGCATTGCCAACGTACTGCAAGCCTCTAAGAAATTTTATATGTGTGAATACCACTCATCACAAGATCTCTATACACCCAATTGTGTTGAAATTTAGCGTAGTTACTCATTTCGCGAATTAGACACTAAGAATGGATTTTATGGGAATCCTATCTGTGTTTTTTTTTATTTATATGAGCAAACAATATTTGCCATGTTAGCTAGTATGTATATTACAAAATGTAGCTAAATTTTGCTTTTGAAAGGAATCTGCCTTTTATGTCCCCAACCTGAAAAAGATACCCAATTCTCTTATTTGCTGGCTGTCAGCCATCAGGTGTTGTCTATTAGTAGTCTTTTACAACCCTCTTTATCAGTTGAGCTTACAGAACCAAGTGTATATTAATTTTGTTATTATTACTATCCTTATTTTTGCTGACATATATAAAATATAGATAGATAGATAGATAACACTTTATTGTAAACCAATTATATAAACACAATGAAACTTATTTACACAATCAATGAGTACGTGGAAGGGAGGTATGGTAATAAATAATAATTATATTTTATTTACATAATAAATAGATAATATACATAAAATTCAATAATATATATAAAATATAATAAATAAATAGATAAACATACTTAAATATCTATATTTGTAGAATACATAAATAAATATATGTTTTGTTGTTACACTAAAGATAGGTAGTGATTTTTAACCAATTTTTTAAAAGTTGGTAGTGACTTAGCTTGTCTTATAGCAATAGGCAGTGCATTCCAGAGTTTGATAGCATGAACAATGAAGGAGTTATTATAAAAAGAAGAAGTATGAACAGGAGTTTTAAGCGATAGTTCAGTAGATGTACGCAAATTTCGGAGGCCAGACGAGTTAAGAAACTCGAATTGATTCCTGAGGTAAATAGGGGCGTTTGGATAAAAGATAAATTTGTAAACGAGTGAAAGGATATGAGTTTTCCGGCGAAGATGGATAGGTAACCACTTGAGTTTTGTACGAAATTCTGAAACATGGTCATATTTACGCAAACCAAATATGAACCTGATACAAAGATTTTGGAGGCGCTCAAGTTTATTAAGTTGTTCTTGCGTTATATCTAGATAGCTGGCATCGGCATAATCCAAAATGGGCATGAGCAAAGATTCTGCAAGCCTAACTTTAGTGGCAATCGGTAGGAAATTTCTGAGTATTGTATGTAATATTGTATCATTAAAATTATAAATTGATTAAAATTCCTACAAGATGGACCGATGATCTGGTCAAGATCGCCGGAATAGGTTGGATGAGGGCAGCGCAGGACCGATCATCGTGGAGATCTTTGGGGGAGGCCTTTGTCCAGCAGTGGGCGTCTTCCGGCTGAAATGATGATGATGATGATGATGAAAATTAACATATGCAACTTTAATTGCTTGTTGTCCAATATAGGCCTTCCCCAATATTCCATCTTTGTCTACTTTGCAAGTGTAAATTAGTAAAATCCAGTTTTTTAATGTCACCATCCAGCTTCATGCTCTTTTCCTATCAAGACGATATACAGTTATTCTTTTAGACAATTTATTTTATGCCAATCAAATTAAATCTTTCTCTACTGCTAGTATTAATTTTGTTTTACTTCTCATTTTGAGTTTTATTTGAATCATCAATTAATTCACTTTTGCAATCCTGCTTTATCTAGGAAAGGTTCATCAATAAACATGAAGAATAAAAATTCTAATTATAGTAACAGTCCATAGCATCCCACTACTGGGCTAGGGCCTAAAAGGAAAAGACAGAATACCCACCACACTTATCCAAAGCGGATTACACATACTGGTGGTCTCTGTATACCGGTTTCCTCACAATGTTTCAGTCTAAGCACATAAGATGAGAAAAACTGCTTAAGCGCCTCTAGATTTGTCCCTGAACGTAATATCATTGAGATACCAGGTTCCTGAAAAATCTTATTATGTAATTAGTTAAATGAGAATTCTTCCTTGTATCAATTTTTTTTCTGTTAAATTAATTATCAAATTAAATATTTCTTGCCCGCTATCAGTGATTTCTGGAGTGAATAGTAAGTATTCCAAATGGGTAGGACACTAAGCTATGGAGGTGATTGGTTTTATAATCAACCAAAATTAATTTTTAATAATTGTTGTCTATAATTGTCGCTTGCATATTGATTATATTATACTCTGCTATCATGTATGTGAATTTGATCCTAGTTAAGGAATAATTTTATGTAAGGGAATTGTGTGAAAAGCATTTACTGCTGGATTATGAATAGAGTCATTTATATTTTGATAAAAAAAAATTACTGCATCATACTTGTCATATGTCTTATGTTAAATCATGTATATATGTAATACACTGGATTTTAAAAGTCTTGTAGAAAATTTATTGTCTATTCACAGATAGCAGTTTGTATGATAATTAAAAATGGCTGAAAATGCATGATGTAACAAGTATATGGTATATGTGCATCGATTAAAGCTATAACCTATATAATTGGGCTTGTAAATTGCTTTTGGAACCAGTCCTACCATACTCAGTGTCTGCCCTACAATTTTATGTTCAATGCCTCATGTTGACTGTCTCCTCTTTCCAGCCAGGGTCTGGCAGATGCGACTGTCATCGCTCGGGTGAATAATGAACTGTGGGACCTTGATAGACCTCTGGAAGGTGATTGTAAACTTGATCTGTTGAAGTGGGACAATACTGACGCGCAAGCAGTTTTCTGGCATTCTTCAGCGCATATGCTGGGTGAAGCCATGGAAAGGGTAAGTGGTATTCTTATTAGTATGCAAATACTTAGTCTTTTATCTTGAGATATAGCAAAATAGTTCACAATACATTTTTAAATACATCATTATCTGATAAATGCTGCATTTGGCCAAAATTATCTAAAAAAACATTCAAAAAAATTTCCTCCATCCGAAGTAAGAATAATGTAATAAAAGAACAGAAACATATTCCGGGTGCCTCTAGCATCGCAAATATCCGACGACGACGGTAACTGCTTACTAAATTACAATAAATAAAAAAACTACCAAAATGATTGCCACATCATTAACCTCAACCATTAAAATACCAGATATGCGTGCCAATGGGCTCACTACCAGGGATGCTGAACACCATGCGAAGTGCAGTAGAAAAGTCGGAAAGCAGACCCCGGGCACCGAAACGGAAGTTTAGGTTGCAACCGGGATACTACGCTGAGATGATGATGATTTAAATCCCAGAACCTATATTGGTGCAATCTAGCAAGTGATTTCATGTGATTGACTTGAGCCTAATTAATTAATAAAAATTATTATAGTTCTGTAATCCTAGCTAATTCCTTCTCTTTTTAAATTACAAAAGTGTATCATTAAGTGCAAGTTAATTTTAATTATTGTGGTGTTGGATTGGATATATTTCATCGACCATTTTCATCAACTGACCAAAACGACCTCATTAAAACATTGTTCTAATAAGATTACATGGAGTTCAAGCGTGTTTGAGTATCCGCGGTGCCTCTAGCGTCGCAAACATCCATAGGCGACGGTAACTACTTACTGTTAAGTGGGCCTTCAGTCTATCTGTTGTTCCTCAGCAATAAAAAAAGCATCTACAGTTAGATTTTACTAGATTTTAGTTTTTTTTTTTTTTTTATTGCGTAGGACAGCAGACAGGCTGACAGCCCGCTTAGAATTTAGCAGTTACCGTCGCCTATAGGTGTTTGCAACGCCAGTGGCATCGCGAACACGCTGCTGTCCCATTAGGGTAACAGGAACTTGGATCACCAATGCCGGAACACAACACAAGGTCATTATGGCGGCATACTTAAGACCAAAGGTGGTCGCCATCCAGACGGGCTTAAGGCCCTACCACGTAGCTAGGGTGGGTTGTTTTGTCGCCTTTTACGACAGGCCGACCCCGGCCACAGAGGTTAGTATTCTTTCTCCGCCCCTGCACGGATAATGGTTCAGTTATATCTTTTGAATTGTATTTGATACTTCAAGTATAATATATTTTGTGATTTGTTTAAGGTCTATGGCGGATGTCTTTGCTATGGACCCCCAATAGAAGAGGGATTTTACTATGATATGTATTATCCAGAAAAAGGAGTAAGTAATAATTTGATAGTTGCTTTTAGTTTTTTTTACTTCAACACAAGGACTCATCAGACACATAAAATCATGAGTGATTTTATTAATTGGTCACTTTTATTTTATTAATAAAAAAATCATTTAATGGCTAATTTGTCCATCCATATTTTTTTTTCTACTAATAAATATAGTCAATATTGCTCAACTAGTGTAGCATCCTAATGGTGCAAGAATTTTTGAAATTGGCTAGTTGACCAAATTTTAGAGTTTATTCTTTACAAAATACAAGTCTCTGTTTTCTAATTTTAGTGTAGATTTATTCACATAAAATAAATATACTGGGACAATTCACATAGCGCCATCTAAGTTCCAAAGTAGCATGGCATTTGTTATGGGTAGTAGATAACTAATAAGCTACATACTTACTTTTGTAAATAAATAAGAATTATACATATATACCCAGATGCGAGAGACCTTTCCAAGCATATCGAAGTGTGTTAGCGGTTACACGACCGAAGTTTTCACATAGTAGGTATACTATTTTATCATGCCATACATAAATTAGTGAGTTTGCCAAGAACTATTTTCCAATAATAAATTTTCCTAACATTAGCTTGTTGGAATAAAAAGTATGAACACAGACTTATTACCTGCTGCGGTATTTTAGTTAGATTATTTTGCTCACAAAATGAACTCAAGCCCTAGTAGACAAACGTAAGGAGATTAAAGTGTTATATCTATTTATTCCTCAGATCTCATCGACAGACTTCCATGTCTTGGAGGGATTAATAAAAAAGATAGCAAAAGAAAAACAACCTTTTGAACGTCTGGAACTGACGAAAGAGCAGCTTTTGGAGATGTTTGACTATAATCAATTCAAAGTGAGGATTTTGAAGGAGAAAGTCAATACCCCTACTACCACCGTGTACAGGTGTGGACCCCTGATCGACTTGTGCAGGGGACCCCATGTTCGGCATACAGGCAAAGTCAAGGCGTTGAAGGTTACTAAGGTAAGTCATTTCATAACAATCAATTTAAATACGTGTTTAGAGCTCAAATTAATATGGTGTAGTAAAAAAAAGTCTATTATCTAATGCGTCTATACAGGGTGTGGCTTTGACAAAACCAAATTCACACAGAAGAATCTTTAGTAAAAGTTATGAGAAACATGTATTTTAGTTTAGTATCACATAGTACAAAAACGTTGAGTAATCAGCATCACAAAGTCATCCAAAGAACTCGTAATTTACATAATACGGCGCGCAAGTTTCAATGACCTCTCCATCGGTACCGTAAAAATCTGGTTCAATGACTTAGTACGAGGCCGAGGACGGCGGTCATTGCATCTGTGCGAGCGAATACGCACTACTCACGATATTTACGCGGGAGTGACAGAGACAGGTAATAACAGGTTAACGTACGAAATTTCCACCATATGACTATTTTGTACGATTGAATTAATGATCATATTTTCCTTGGAATGAAATATTTTATGGTGAAAATTTGACATACAATTTTTTTTGCAAAAATAGGTTCCTTAAATGATGTTTAGTGCGTAAATTTTCAGAACAATCTGCTTATACTGACAAACTGCTTAATATGAATTAATTAAACAGTGTTCGATTTTCATATAAAATTCTTTATAACAAAGTCGGATATAATATATATATATATATATATATATATATATATATATATATATATATATATATATATATATATATATATATATATATATATATATATATATATATATATATATATATATATGTGACTTCACATGTCGCTTATTATGACCCATTTTTAATAAAATATGTCCCGGTTGACCGACATGATTTTTAACTAATTTAATGAGCATCATGAAACTGATGGGGAACAGTCGAGGATGAACCATTACCCAATGCAGAAGAATTATTAAAGGCTGCAGAATTATTATCAAATTGTTTATAGCAATATTGAAAATGAAAAAAAAAAATTTTTTCTTGCTGTAATATAGCAGATACACTGACGGCTCACTTAGAATTTAGCAGTTACCGTCGCCTATGGGCGTTTGTAACACCAGTGGCATCGCGAACACACTGCTGTCCCATAAGGATACATGAACTTTGGTGACATTGATACAACATAAAGTTATTATGGCGGCATACTTATGATCAAAGGTCGCCATCCAGACGGGCTTGGGGCACTACCACGTAGCTAGGGTAGGTTGTTTTGTCGCCTTTTACGACAGGCCGACGCCGGTCGCAGGAGTTAGTATTCTTTCTCCGCCCTTACACGGATAGTATATATACTTATTACATAAATTTTTTACATATTTAGTTTTAATAAGCTGTTTCTCTATATTAAAACAAATACATACATAGACCTAATAAGAATAAGAGGTTGTTTATTTTGTACAAAATTTTGTATAACGTCAGCTTAGTATGACATGTTTGTCATTTCCTTCAATGTCATTATAAAAGGATTCCTCTACAATAACACTTATAATGATACACATGAAGTTGATAACACATTCAATACAGTAATACATTTCCAAATTCACTCAACAAGTTTGTATGTAACCTGGATTAAATTTTATTTGAGGTACTAACTTTTTATATTAAATTTCTCCATTCTCGTTTGTATAACAGAATTCATCTACATATTGGGAAGGCAAAGCAGATGCCGAAAGTCTCCAACGGGTGTACGGAGTATCATTCCCAGATCCCAAACAGCTGAAGGAATGGGAGCATATTCAGGAGGAAGCGGCTAAAAGGGACCATAGGAAGATTGGACGGGTATGTAATCTTCACAATACCAACATTAAAATTTTCTATTACATTAAAGTTTAGTTTGGAAAATTTCCATTTAAATAGTGACCTTTTTGTATGCCCTGAGTCTCAAGACCTGGTGTAATCTCCATGTGTCAAAATTTTTCAACACTCGATAGATGAAAATTATTGCTGAAAATTAGATCACATTCGACCAGAACAATTATCTAAGAGATTTATGCTTTAGAGGGGAATTAAACTAGAATTTTTGGTTATGAGTTATGACTTAACTAAGTCATAAGCGCCTTACGGCACTCTGTCGCTTCATGTGAGACAGGTACTCTGGAGTCACGGTTGTTTCGGGCGTTACCTATTTAACTTTTTTCAGAAGTAGCAAATTACAGAGTGCCACCACTGTGTAGCCGGTGACTTGAGCCCGGGGTTGTAGCCATTCAGATGAGCTTGGAGGCCTCCAATCTGACTAAAATTAGTTTTTTAGACCTCAGGGATTAGTATTTGTTCGTTACCATGCAGGGAGAACCTCCTAAGGATGAACGAGCCAAACCTATGAGATGTGTTTAAATAAACATAAATTAATTATTACAAAATGTTATAGGAACAAGAGCTTTACTTTTTCCATGAGTTGTCTCCGGGATCTTGCTTCTTCCAGCCACGCGGTGCACACATTTATAACACTTTGGTCAATTTTATCAGAGAACAATATAGGTAAATATCATGTTACTTTATAATTTGATAAAATAAAACTAAACATAGCTGTGTCTTATACTAGGATATTTGGCAACAGTAGTAGAGACAGAAAAAAAAACTGAAATTATAAATGTATATTAATAGACATAAAATCTAGTACCACAAGATGATTAAGAGGTTATCAAAAATATTGAGGCTTGACACGAATTTGAATATCTATATATTAATATGGGAAGTGAAAACTGTACTCCTTTTTGCGAAAATTGCGCTGACGGAGGAGTATGAAATTTGGCACAGTTAAAGTTTATATGGAGGAGAATAGCATAAAGCTTTTTTTGTCTAAAGTCAATTAGAAAAACATTAAATTAATTAAAATAACACCTACGTACAGTACTGCTCGAATTGTACACAACATACACACATACATTACTTATGCTTTTTTATAAGAGTTTATGCCCTCCTAAAGACTAGCTGACCCGGCAAACGTTGTTCTGCCATATAAATAATAAAATGTCAAAAAATTAAAAAAAATTTTTTGGGGGTGGGTCACCCCTAACATTTAGGGGGATGAAAAATAGATGTTGGCCGATTCTCATAGATACCGGATAAGCACAAAAAATCACTAACTCAATTTAGTTATCTGCCTACTGCCTACCCCCTAAGAACGATGGCGTGATTATTTATAGCCTATGACCATTTCTAGGTTATCATCTATCACCATACCAAATTTCATCAAAATCCGTTCAGCCGTTTAGGCGTGAAAGAGGAACAGACAGACAGACAGACAGAGTTACTTTCGCATTTATAATATTAGTATGGATAATAAATTGAATTCATAGTATACTTTGGTAAATAAACAATAATAATATTTACATAATACTATACAATTAATAATAATAATATATATTTAATAAATTAACATTAATTGTCTATAACCTTAAGTGATTATATTCTCTGGTTTTATTGGATGTCAAAATTGACATAAGAAATGAAACTTTGAAATTGTTTCTATTTGTATTTTGTGAAATACATCTTGTTCAAGCATAAAAAAATAGTGTATACTTAACTGGATTGATTTACTCTCGCCTATTGGTGAGAATAATGTTTAGATATGGTTACAAAACGGGTCTCCAATGCAGGTGTTGCAATACATTTTGAAGTTTTACAGTGATGCTGTTTAAAGTAATGTAGAAAAATGGCAAACTAACTGAGTAACTATGATAAAATCTTATAGAAGTATAGATATAGCCATTGACAAAAGAACCTTAATAAAGTTGAAACTTAAAAATTAAATGAATTATGGTAGAATTTCGACCCCTGGGCGACCACTAGTATGTTATAAAACGATGTGATTATTAGCAAAACATATCTTACATGTTTCATTAAGGAAGTGAAAATACACACACCAAATTATTTTTTTCTTATCCTTATCCAAACAAATTTGTTTTCGCCTTAGATAATTCAATTTCATCTCTCATAATTTTGTATTTTGTTTTTAATAATATATTTTTCGTATTCAGATTAAGTTAGCATATTTGTTCCAGGATTCGTGGTTTCCAAGAAGTGGTAACGCCGAACATGTATAACGCGAAACTGTGGCAGACATCCGGCCACTGGGCTCACTATTCGGAAAACATGTTCTCGTTTGATGTGGAAAAGGAAACATTCGCTTTGAAGCCGATGAATTGTCCCGGTCATTGGTGAGTTATTTTGAAACCTGTCTCCAAAATACATACAAATAATAATATTATTACTAGTTAATGTATAAAAAATTGTTTATCCAGCTCGAAGGGCCATTTTATACATTTTTGATTTATAAGCTTTCATATACTAACGGATTTTTTAAAGTTATTTTGGAACTTCGATAAAAATGGTTGTATGGCAGCAAAAAAAAAATTTGAAGCTTGAAATTTGTGGTCTTAAGATTTATATTTGAAAAAATTTTCAAAGCAATGTGCAATACTTAATCCGACTCCATTTCAATCATTTTTAACGAAGATAACTATCCATGGGAAATCGCAAAAAAACTACTTTTTAAAAAAAATCCCATATCGTAATTCAATGGGATACCCCTCAGTAGGGAGCTCATTCAATATCCGGAGAGTATGCAACATGAATGTTCTTGAGAATAGTTTCATACAAAAAAGATGAAGCTCCAGGAATTGGAGATGAACACCCAGCCGATAGCGGGCAGTGCGGTGGTAGAAAGACGAAGAAGGCACCATTCTGAACAGTTCTTCAGAACTTCTCCTCGTTGTACAGACGGTAGAATACGCAAAGAGACGCACAATCTCCGAAGCTCAAGTGTGTCCAAACTGGGATCGGGTGTGAGTATGATGTGGGTATTGTTTAGTACCCATAACACAAGCTCTCACTCTGTTGGTTACTTTGAAAGTTTGTAGAAAGTTGTGTCATGCCATTTCCTAAACGAATAAGAAGAAATATTCTTTAGTTCGTTAAATAATTTCGTTCATAAATGTCAATTCTCTCAGCATAATGTTCGACAATCGCACCCGGTCGTGGCGCGAGCTGCCCCTTCGTCTGGCGGATTTCGGTGTTCTACACAGAAACGAGTTGAGCGGAGCACTTACTGGGTTGACTCGGGTTCGTCGGTTTCAGCAAGACGATGCTCACATATTCTGTGCACCGCAGCATATTGAGAAGGAAATGGTAAGATATATAGTATTTTATTTTGAATGTTTCCACACTTATTAAGTATACAGCATACTTTAATTCGTCATCTGCAGCTACATCTGCATTCATAGCAAACACTGTAGCTGCACTAGTGCAATTTCTGTGTATTTTTCAACTATAATCCTGTACATACAGCTGGACACTATAAACTTCTCCGCATATGAGAGATAGATCTCCTTCATGCTTTTTATATATAGATATATATAAAATATACATTATATTTAGATAAAAAAAAATCGATATGATAACTCTCTTATGAGAGATCGTAATTTCCTTTTTCATTTTCTATTCAAGGAAACTCCTTCTTTATTGCAATTATATCTAAACTAGCAGCGCATAGATGATGTCCGTAGTTTTTTCCCGGGGAAAACGTACAATTAGTGCCAAGTCAGAGCTCCAGAGGGAAGCTGATGCGGGTATGTGGGGTTCTCCGTACTGCTACTGCTACAACTGGCTAAAAGGATAGCCAGGGTTGTCGCGACTGCAAAAAACCCTGGTCTTCATCTAGAGCCTTTGTCACAGGATCGAATTTTGGTCATTGCTCTGCACCGTGTAGGTAATGTTACAGATTTTTATAGTGATCACAACTTCTTTCTTCAAATGGGCTTCTTGTATAAAGAAATGTAATTCCAGGTCGGCTGCCTGGAGTTCTTGGATTGTGTGTACTCCACATTCGGGTTTACCTTCCAATTAAAGTTGTCGACTCGCCCTGAGAAGTATTTGGGTGATTTGGCTACTTGGGACCAGGCTGAAAAGGTGAGGGACTCCTTATTATATTACGCCTATAATAACATTAAGTATACTGACATAACGTGACCCGTTCAGGGAGGAGAGGAGGAATGTCTTCAAAAGGTTAGGCTTAGGTTTTCGTCATATAGTCAAAATCCTCTAAAGGCCAGCTCTGGTCAAATTCCCAATTTTCGAGCTATTGTGCACAGCGATTATTTTTTACTTATAAATATGGTTATCCATGCACTTAGGCATTACGCGCCAAGCACTGTATTAGTAAAGAAATTTAAGACAAATTCTTACTTTTTAACTTTCTGTACGTAAAAATTATTGAAACTCGTATACATATAATGGATTTACTACGTGAAAACTAGAGCCCCCACCCCTGTTGGGTTACCGATGAAGGGAAGGGGGTAAAAGTAGATAAAAATAGCTCGAGCAGTATATAAACATTGCTATTCCATACACATATTATTAATTAAATTAGGAAAAATTCAGTGTGTATGGTCAAAATGTGTTAACTTTGTCGGCGTGTCGTAAAAGGCGATAAAACAACGCTAACTACGTGGTAGGGCCCCAAGTCCGCCTAGATGGCAAACACCCTGGGTGTATAAGTATGGCGCCAAACCTTGTATTACACAATTTGGATTCAAGTTCCTGTACCCCTATGGGACAGCAGGGTGTTCTGCCCTATGCCCCTAGGGTCGCAAACATTCATAGGCGACGGCAACTGCTTATTATTAAGTGGGCCCTTGGCCTGTCTGCTGTTATTCAGCAATAAAAAAAAAAACTATTGTCTTCGTTGATTGTCATATGTTTTCACAATTAATTTGTATACAAAAATATACTATATCATCATCATCTAAGCGTAGTATCCCGGTTGCACCTTAACGGTAAACTTCCGTTTCGGTGCCCGGGGTCTGCTTTCTGACTTTTTCTACTCCACTTCGCATGGTCTTCAGCGTCCCTGAACAAACATATCGTCGGCTTATTGCAAGAAGTCATTATATGACATTTAATTATTTTGGGAAAACAGCATTTTAGTTGGAATTAGATAGTGGTTATGTTGTTTAGTGAAAGACGTAACGGCTAAAATTGGCCAGCTAGAAATTAGTGTTTTTGCATTTTGTAAAATATGGAAAAATGAGCCCATTATAAATAAAAACGTATTTAGTGATTTTTGCAGTTAACGAGTTCTTGCAATAAGCCGACGATATTATATATCACACTGTGAAAAAAAAAAACATTACTCGTGTGCCGTGACGTCTTACTGTGGCTTATTTTAGCCGACATCACAATAGTATATTTTTTTAGGCTTTGGAAGATTCCCTGAACAAGTTCGGTCGGCCGTGGCAACTGAATCCTGGCGACGGCGCCTTTTATGGCCCCAAGATAGACATCAGCATCCAAGACGCCTTGCGCAGGTCCCACCAGTGTGCCACCATACAGCTCGACTTCCAGCTGCCGGAGAGGTTCAACCTCAGCTATGTCAGGTTAGTGGTACTAACTGGAGAAGAGAGTAATCTCTCTCATGTCCTCATTTTGTTACTGAGTTGTTTCTCTTGAGTATTAAGGTTTTAGATATTTTCTGTTATATATAACAGCAATGGCTCACTGCTGGGCTCCGGCCTCCTAGAGCGAATTTACAGTATACCCACCACTTGTCCAAGGCTGACTGGTGGGTTACATATATTGGTGTTCTCTGTATGCAGGTTTACTCTCGTTGTTTTCCTTCACCGTAGGTACATAGCAATTATGCTATAATACACACATTAGGCGAGTAAAGCTGCCTAAACGGTGCATGCTGCCACCGTAGGATTAGAACGCTAGATTGGTCACCGAGTGCAATAACCACTGAGCTACCAAATACCTTTCTGTTATGCGTTTTTTTATTGTTTGAGGAACAACAGACAGGCTTACAACCAATTTAACATTAAGCACTTACCGTCGCCTATAAACGTGCGACGCTAGGGTCACCGCGAACACAATACTGTCCCATAGGGGTGTATGCCGGAACACAACACAAGATAATTATGGCGACATACATAAACACCAGGAGTGGTCGCCATTCAGATGAGCTTACGGCCCTACCACTTAGCTAAGGTGGATTGTTTTATCGTCCTTTACGAAAGTCCGACCCCGGCCTTTTGTAAAATCCGTTGTTAGTGAACGTCTTCATCGTGAAATGAGTTACTTTGCTGTTTTTAAAAGGTTTATAAGTAACATCAGTTGTCTAGTACCCAAAAGACATCGAGGCTAGATGCCGTTGTGTGTATTGTCTGAGTATATGTATTAGGGTGATTATTTTTGAACATTTCTTTTTCGCTCCCGCAAAATATTATTCTATATGCTGAAAAAATGATCCCGTATAAAGCGGAGCTCTTAATTTTAATTCTAAGTACTTTTTATCTATTTTGATGTAAATATTGTAATAGTAAAAAATTCTCATAAAAAAAAGTACAGTTTTTTTTTAATTTTTATAGCTCAGCGGCATTTTGTGGTATCGTGCTATAACTATAAGATATAAGTTTTCCTCAGACTTACATGCTCTACGAAATAAAGAGATCGTTCAAAACGAATCATCACCACGAATGTATATCTATACATTGCAGCGAAACTGGCGACAAAAAGCGACCCGTGATAATCCACCGCGCGATCCTCGGCTCCGTGGAGCGGATGATTGCGATTTTGAGCGAGTCGTACGCGGGCAAGTGGCCCTTCTGGCTCAGTCCCAGGCAAGTGTGCGTCGTGCCGGTCGGTCCTGCGTTCGACGAATATGCAACACAGGTGAAATTGCTTTAAATCTGTTAAAACTTCTTCCTACGGTTGTCTCACATTATGTGGGGTCGGCACAATATGTTCTCTCTTTCCACTCTCCTCTATTAGTTGTCATTGTCATCTTTTACGCAATCCATCCATCTTTTCTTTAGTCTATCTCTACTTAATCCATCCATTCTTCCCTTTGCATTACATAAATCTCTTAAAACTGTATAGTATTTTTAAATTTTACCATATATTGAACAACCGAATGTAAAAAAGGTACAATGCGGTAAAGGATGTACAAACCGAACGAACGACGAACCGGCGACTAACTTCACTCCGATAATGTGTGACAGAGATAACGTTATACAGAGCTGTACTATTTGTCTTCCTCTTCAGTGTCATATGCAGTAATTAGGGTTGCCGTACATTAGTAGTGTTGGTAAAACATTCATTGCTTTATAATACTTTATTCGCATAATAATAATTTTAAACAAGAGCTTACGTGTTTTTCTTTTAATTTATTAAAATAATGCTTGTTTGTAAAAATATTGTTGAAGTTTTTTTTTTCAATTATTTTATTTTTTATGTATTTAAATTAAATCATATCGTATAATGTTAATACTTTTTAGGTGAATGATCAACTGTTCGCCGCTGGTTTTATGTCAGAAGTAGACACCGATGCCGGGGACACCCTCAACAAGAAAGTGAGGAATGCCCAATTAGCTCAGTTCAACTATATATTGGGTAAGATCTATTGAAACATTTCTTAATATAGTATACGAAGAGTTTAGGAGGTTCCAATAAGATCTTTGGTTCTCTAATTAACTATTGCACAAAGCTTGAATCTCTTTCTTGATTATCACAAGAGATTGCCATAATGCAAACTACGTGTAATATTTTTCAAAATTAGTACTTATTTAGTTGTGGAACAAAAGACCTTTAGATGTTTACTTTGTCTGTGACCCGTCTTTTGTTCCGAGGAAACCACGGACCTCTAGGTGGAAGATGGTTTATTTTTGTGGGATGTATGTATGCCCCTCGGCGGCTGTAATGGCGTAATGATATTCAACTCGACAACTCGCTCGTCGTCTTTTCGTTCGTTCGTCCGTTCGCTCTCTATGATAAATATTGTGTATATTACCACGTGGTAGGTCAAAGGGGGACCGCCTTCCCCACAGAAATGCTGAAAGTTAATGCACGTCAGAACACGTGTCGTCCAGAGTCTGGGTGTGTATGTATGTTTTTATTTACAAAAGAAAAAGTATAAGGAATTAGATGGCGATGGAACTGACCTAGTATATTTGTTTATTTAAACATTACTGCAAACAAATCTGCAACACGAAGCCAACCGAGCATTGAAGTGCAAGAATATATATGTTTTACACGAACAAATTGTTGTAGTGGTGGGCGAACGTGAGAAATTGTCCGGCACAGTGAACGTGAGGACGCGGGACAACAAGGTTCACGGGGAGATGTCCATACAGGCGCTCATCGACCATCTTAACACGCTTGTTAAAGAGAAAACCCTGTCCGAAGATAGTGAATTGTTGAAATAATTTAAGTATTGAGGGTAGTTCACATTTTATTATCGGTCACGGTTCTTTCTCGGTCCAATAAAGTCTGATTGTGTCAATTTAATTTGCGGTCTTACTGATTGAACACACAGCTATTTGCATACCTGTACTTCTACAGGAATCTGGGTCACTAATACTGAAACACAATACAAGGTTATTATAGAGGGATACTGCCACCCGTGGTTGCTATCCCAGCCGACCGGCCGCAGGGATCATTATTATTCCATCCGTGCACGGAGAGAAACAATTTCCGGTAAACTGTTGTTATAGTACGGAATAATTTCCAGTGTTTTTATTTTAGTGTAAATTGGACCGAAAATGAACTGATTTATATACATTGTGGTGTGTATAAAATTTTACATAATTATATCAGTTTGAAACTGAATTTCGCTTCAAAATAATTTCATAATTAAAAATGTATTTATTCTTTACATTCCTATGTGGGAATTACATTTAGTTTTATCATTAATATTTTCCTTTTAATGAAAATAAAAATTTTCATTCTATGAAATCTCTTCCTCCTGCCCTTATCCCATATTATATGGGGTGGACACAACATCTTCTCTTCTTCTACTCTCCTCTGTTAGCAGTTATATTTTATATAACGTGAAGGGGCGGAGTAAGAATACTGACCTCTGCGGCCGGGGTCTGCCTGTAGTAAAAGGCGACAAAATAACCCACCCTGGCTACGTGGTAAGGCCCCAAGCCCGTCTGGATGGCGACCACCTTCGGTCTTAAGTATGCCGCCATAATAACCTTGTGTTGTGTTCCATTCTATAAAATACAAATTCAAAATATTTTATAATAACTTCGAAAAGCTAAGGTTTATTAATTAATTAGTTAATGCTACACTTGTTCCTTGTATCCTATATTTTAACAAAAAGAGAGGGAAAAATGTTCTTTTATTATCCGTGAAGAAAGAGAAAGTAAATTCAGAAGGAATTTAATGAAAATATTAAAACCGGACTGCGGTTTAAGAGTGTTGTGTATATTTGTATTTGTTTGTATTATTTTGGTTTAAAAAATTATACAATATGATATTAAAATTACTATTTATTGCTACTAATGTTAATTAATGCTGTTTAGCTTATTTTCTTATTTATGTATTGCTCTTTAAGCTTTGTTAAGGATGAGTTCTGAGGACTATGAAATTTCTAAACTAAGTGTATTATTTCTTTTTGCATTGCAAATTTTAATAGTAACACTGCTAGTTCCACTACTGGGATGTCCAATAGTTTTTCTTCAACGCAAATGAATATACTTGTATTAACGCGAATGGATGCCTGGTATATGTATAAAAGGAAAATTTTGATAAAGAACAAAATTTTCTCCATACAGAGTAAAAATAACTAACTCCTGCGGCCGGAGTGGGCTTGTCGTAAAAGACGACAAAACAACCCTAGCTACGTGGTGGGACCCCAAAATTATGCCACAATAATAACCTTGTGTTGTGTTTCGGCATTAGTGACCCAGGTTCTTGTATCGCTATAGAACAGCAGCATATTCGCGGCGCTCCTAGTGTCGTAAACATGTTGTATACTTTGAACAAATACTATTCAAAAGGTTAAAGTGATGATCATTTTTTTTTAATTGTAAAGTGATAAATATAAAGTGGATGTGAGATTTAAGTGAAAGTTGAAAATATTGCATTTTTCCTTTATTACAAATATTCTACTAAACAGGGTCTTTCAGTACAAAGGACCTTGGAAGATGTTTCGATAGTAATTTATAATGTGAGGTACTTCTAAACTTGCTGGACAGAAAATGTATTGATTGGTCTTAATAAATTATATTTCATATATTTTGTCTTTAATTTTACAAGGGTATGGAAAAAGAATAATTAGCAAATATTTACTAGTAGTGATGAGCAAAGCAAGACCAAGATTGAGACAGTCTTGGTAACGATCTTGGTCTTGCTTCTCCGGTCTTGGTCTTGCGTATTCAGTCTTGGTCTTGCTCAAATAGTCTGTTATTTATTACTTACTTCGTTTTGAATATTTTTCAAGGCTTTTTTATAGATATAAGTTTTAAATGATCAACAATAAATCTCTGTAATTAATTAAGCTTTATTTTACAATAATCAATAAATGTTACCGTATCCTATTAGTTTAATACTTATATATTATTATGCATTACTTATACGTATATATTTATTATCTTTTATTTAATGACCAAGAATTAGTGATGAGCAAAGCAAGACCAAGATCAAGACAGTCTTACTTCTCCGGTCTTGGTCTTGCTTAAATACTTGTAGTCTTGGTCTTGCGTATTCAGTCTTGGTCTGCGATATGGCAAGACCAAGAACAAGACAGATTTTGCTCATCACTATTTACTAGATTATATCTAAAAAATTGAGATACGTAATTATGTTATAATAGTATAATCAGACATGCCAAAAAAAGGTAAGGTGAGGGTACGCGTAATATTCCGCGCGCCCCCTAATCCTGAATTGACGCAGAAGAGTGCCGGGTGGATGAAATCCTGACTTCCCGGCGTCAATCCACGGAAGAGGTCCATCCTGACACAAGAGGTGGGCCGGCGCCGGCCAGGGTCTCGCGATCAGCGGGCCATGTTCATCTGTAAGCTCGGGTAGGCAATGAAAGGGCACCGGGTATTTTAGTGGGTAGTCGGATGTTGGCCATCTTTCCCAGAATCCCACCGATCCCCCGGGTTGGGAGAACTCGTCAAGTGCAGTTTTCCTCGAAACAAAAGAAAGTGAAACACCATTTTAGGAATTCAGCAAAACAGGTTGAATGCATATACTAAACGAAACGCATATTTAGCAGTTTTTTAAGATAATTCCGTGCGCTTGGCGAAAACAATCATTCGATTGACGGGGTCATTCACACTGAACAGGTTATACAAATATTCTGCAGTGCTGGGCCACCTAAGCATCTTTGAACCAGATAAATCAATAATTTTAAATATTTTTTCAGAGATTAAATGTAAAACGTCTATCACGTCTCTGTCCCTTAAATATTTTAAAAACAACTATTTCCACTAAACATATAACAGCAGAGATAAGAATGCCATAAATCATCAGTAATAAGACGGGTTTTAGGTCCACTAATCCCACGCTGCTGAAAGCGGTGATTTTTGAGCCACATTTGGGCTTTTCCACTTGGAGACGCTTTGTCAACGCCGAGGATATGCCTGCTTCGCGAATTCTTTTGAACCTGAAAAAAATTGATATTTTTAGCGCGGTATGGTGACGATTTTTTTTATAAAACGTACGTAACATCTGCAAAATCCGTATCTAGAAGACCCTTCTACCCCTTATGCAGGGGAAGTTTAGGGAGCCTCTTTACCCCGGGCATAAAGTTTAATTTTTTTTATGTTTATTAAATAATTTAATTACTAAATACTTCCAAAGCAGAATCTAGGTTAGTCTTCATTGAAGTTTTCATTTCGAAACTCGAGATGTATATCACACTATATCACTGCACCTATGCTCGTTTTTGCGTGAATGTACTTCAACCTCGAAAGGACAAGTATACAGACCATGGTAATGATTGTGAAGTAGTTTAGGACGTCCAAGCAACAATAAAAACGGGGAAAATTCATTTGTGAGTCTCGAAGGACCACGAAGTGACCAAGTACTACGGGGGAGGGACAGAGGTCGGTTGCCAATCTCTGGCAGTGTAGGAACCTATGTGAAGATAAAAAAGGTTTTCAAGGAAAAACTCGGGTTGACGAGTGTACGGACCCGGGGTATTTGGGACTACGGGAAAGATGGTCGGTACTTAACTGCCCACTAAAAACCCAGCTGTCCTACTGCCAGTAGGCGTATCGCGTGGCCCAGGCCGGAAGTGGAGTGAAGCGGCGCAGCGCGCTCCCGCCGCTCTGACGGCGATCCACCCGGTTTGAAACAACTCATATTTTTTTTGCGAGATGGAAATGCCTAACGCACACTCCGCCGTAGGGACGGGCGGTGGGGTGTTGTGGGACTTCCCGTGCAATGCGCCCATACGTCTCCTACTCTAGGCTGGGGGACGGACATCGCCCCGGTGTTCTTTCGCACGCCTTGATCGCCAAGCCCGCGGAACACGACGAACTAGTCACAGGCCGCGGTCTGACTGGCACCAGCATGTTTTTGCGGGCCTCTAAGACGGGAGGGGGGGGGGATCATACTTACACAACTCTCAATAACTCCAAATATGGCGAGTCCTTTTTCACAGGAACAAATGGATCGAAGCTGCCCAGAAAATCTATCTCCTTAAGATCACATTTCTCTGTTTCTAGAAAGGTTTCCTCAACTCGACGGTATACTGGCTCGACTATTGAGTGAAAAGCAAACAGACCCTGCAATCAGTTGACTCACATTAAAACTTGGCATTAACATAACACCAACACATAAATATATAACTAAAAACGCTAAGTTTACCTTTCTTATCCTCTCGACTCCGTCATTTAAAGAATAAAACTCTTGTCTACCTTTTTCGGGTTGAACTCTCTTATAAATGGAAACATGGTCTGGGTCTTTGAAAAGCTGTAAAGTTTATAATATTCAGCGAAATATTTGTGGAAAAAAATGTGTAAATTAACTAGTATAAATAAAAAAAAATCTTCGCTTCTTAATTTCTACTCAGGTAAAAATACTAATATCTGTTCAGAAAAAAATCTCTGTACTACGATAATCACTTAATCAGTATGCTTATATACTTTTGTGCAAAAATACTTGTATTTATTTTGAAAAAAATACACTGGTATTATTAACAATTCCTTAACGGAACATGTTACATATTCTCAAACAAAGGTAATGTTATACATGATTCTTCGAGCTTGATTAAAAACTTATTAATGTTAAGTGAACCTTTCACAGTTCAATATATCCAGAAAAACCCCCTCAAAGTTTCAAATGAATTCATCCAGCCGTTTCTGTTTTATACGATTGTATATTGAAAAACATTTAAGTATCATGCTTTTTGTTTTTAAACGCTCATAATCTTTGACAAAATGAAAAAAAAATCTTAGCGTTTTTCATATTTTTATGGATATAAGAGTGGATTTTTTATCTATTAATAACAACAATTATTATTATTAAAAAAAAACTATAATACAGTATAATTGTGATTTTATTATATAATTTTATTTCAATATTTGTATACCTACTAAGGTACATGACATGATCGTGGTATTATTATGTATGTAAAATCTTTAGTAACCATGTTGGTTACCTAACCAACTAGGTTGGGAAGAGGATATGATGGCACCTACCTTATCTTATCCTTTTCCCAACCTACCCGCAAGTTAGTTTACACGATGCGGCGCCTGACGGTGAGGTGAAAAATTACTCAACCACCGCCGCGTCGTCCTGACGTTTGACTAACGCTCGCACCGAGAATACATACCGCAGTGTTTGACTTGCGGCCGCATCGTTAATTCGCGACATCAATTTAATCACCCCGCACGAGTTTTATATGTGTGTTCTTAAGTTTTAAACAAGTCCAAACCGCAAAACCAGCTGTGGAAGATGAGACGCCGCTCTTTCTCACTTGCTGGGTATTTCCGTCTCCTTTTTTTCTACGTTAATTTAATAATTAAGAAATATCAAACCCGCACACTACCTTTGTCTCCCGCACCACGGCTACCATATTTTCTGGATATCAGCCGCATTATCACATGTCATAAACAAATAATTTTCATTTCACATCCTTTAATTTTTTCGTATGTTTATCAAATTCTTGTGGTTTTATTCTTTTTTTTTTATTGCGTAGGACAGCAGACAGGCTGACAGCCCGCTTAGAATTTAGCAGTTACCGTCGCCTATAGGTGTTTGCAACGCCAGTGGCATCGCGAACACGCTGCTGTCCCATAAGGGTATAGGAACTTGGGTCACTAATGCCGGAACACAACACAAGGTTATTATGGCGGCATACTTAAGACCAAAGGTGGTCGCCATCCAGACGGGCTTGAGGCCCTACCACGTCGCTAGGGTGGGTTGTTTTGTCGCCTTTTACGACAGGCCGACCCCGGCCACAGAGGTTAGTATTCTTTCTCCGCCCCTGCACGGATAAAATTTACATCTCTTATTTACATCTCAAATATACTATTTGAATTTATAAACATAAAATACTGTCGTCCTTAAACTAATTTTCCCTTTAAAGGTGTATAGGGAAAATTAGTAAAAATAAAAATTGTTCGGTATAGTACTTAGGTATCTTAAATAATAAAACTTAATAATAAAGTTTCATATAAAATTGGAGAAGACCAAGACTTACACTAAAGATGAAATGGTTATAGTCTACGTCGTTCGCTGCCAAAGTGAGTTTGGAGTTCACCAGCTGATGCAGCGTCTTGATGGAGTTGGACGGCGCTTGGAGGAGAACCACTATGTTCGCGGAATAGGCAGCGTACAGCGCCATCAACGCGGTGAACAATACCCAAAGCATGATGCGTCCTAATGTAATTTTGTATTATGATTTAGATCTTAGTATGATCTTCCTCTGAGATGATAATGCATTCTGGATGTATCCGCACGTCAGGTTAAACAGGTGAAATATGTGATTAAGTTGGTTTTCACATGGATCACCTCTTTAAATGGTAAACTGAAGAAAACGCCGTCTTTGCTGTCTGTGAATGCATGTATCCTTTTACGACCCTAGGTACCCTAGGATAAAGTATTGTTATTGTTTCCCTATTTTCCGTTGGGGTCGTCTGATTTCGAAATATGAGATTACACACTTCGAATTGTTTATAAGTAGCTCCGCTAAAAGCCAAACATGTGTAATTGAAAAAAGTATAAAGGCACAAAGAATATTATATTCCAACCAATACTAAGATTAGAAATAACTTTCAATAGTTTTCGTGACGCCCCGTCACTAGCGCTTCAATAGCCGTGTCTTAGCTGCAGCTATTGAAGCGGAAAAATTGTGTAAAAGTACCTGAAGCCTTTATAGGTTCCATGACACACCCTTGTTGGCTGAAAGCGCTCATTGTCAGTAACATTGCGTCGCTGATAGATCCATCCAGTTGAGTCGGACCCTACAGTATGGAATAATTAGCATAAGAACAATCCATTCCATGATGAGTTACTTTAACGAGCTTTGATGTCCTAACTAATATTATAAATGCGAAAGTCAGTTTCTATGTTTGTTTGTTACGTTTTCACGCCTAAACCACTGAACCAATTTTGATGAATTTCGGTATAATCATCGATTGGACGTTGGAGAAGGACATAGGCTTCTTTTTTTTTAATTCATATGGCAGAGCAACGTTTGCCGGGTCAACTACCATTAAATATATACCAGTTTTTTTTTTTTTTACTTTAGAATAGTAGACTAGCGTACGGCTCACTTAACAGTAACAAGTTACTGTCGCCTTAAGTAACACTAGCGTAGCAAACATCTTAACACGCTGTCGTTCACTTAGGGGAACTGAAATCTAAGTTACCTAAGAATGACTTATGAACACGACACAAGGTTGGTATGGCGGCATACTTGAAGACCAGGGTGGTTGCCATCCAGAGAGACTTGCCGCCCTAGGGTTTTGTCGCCTTTTACAACAGGCTCTAGTATTCTAAGTAGCAGTATTCTAACTCCACCCCTGCACGGGTGAAAATAATTTTATTCATAAAGAAGTAATCCAATAAATGATAATAATGTCTTTTGTTAATCCGTATTGGATAAACGTGACAGGTATACTGCCCACTACCTTTATGAGAAATCCTCGAGACCATTAGTAGAATTTAATTTGATTTATCGTTTTTCAGTCTAGTCTTAGTCCAATTTACTATATGGCTGATCTAGTGAATACATCGGCTTTGGTACAGTCGTGTTTATGATTCAATCCATACGTAGGATAACATTTCTGTATAATTTAAATTTGTGTTGTATCGTTCATTCTATGTTTTTAAAATACAAATCAAGATAGAACTTCAAGCAGAAGTTCAAGGTTCAAGCGGAAGATCAGCGTTGGTCTAACAGATCGACATTTTGCTGAGCTTGATCCAATTTTTAGGACTTATATGTATATCTTGTCTTGTTACTTAGTGCTAGTTTTTATCTTTGTATGTATGTGTTAACGTGTTTGTTCCATTTGTGTTGTATGTGTTTGTCCTAAAAATAAACTTGTTTTCTTTCTTTCTAACTGGTTTAAAACTTAAACGATTTATAATTGCTTAGGTCTAAATTTGCTGGTTAAGTTACCTTATCAATCTTGGATTCCCATTTACTAGCAAAATAGATGGTAATGGTTGAAATCACACAACAGATAAACACCGCAAGCCATACGCTGGTTTTAAAAGGCAGTGAGAATATGTTAGAGACGTATGGCAAAGGCGGTTGGCGGAAAATGAAGCGAACGCGGAAAGGGGCCAGAGCATCCGTGTATGTGACTACATTGAGCCGTTCTATATCTGAAACTACGCAGTTTGTTCCTAGAAAAGAAAGTTAGTTTATAAATCTTAAAATATTTACACTTCGGCCAAGTTTAGCAATGTTTAACTGACGATTAATGGATTGTATTGGCAACACTACCTTGGCGGCCATTTTGAATTTGATACTGACTGTCAAATAAATTTGATGATTCAGTTTTTTTATTGCTGTACAGCAGACGGCCCACTTAGAATTTAGCAGTTATCGTCGCCTATGGGTGTTTATAACGTCAGTGGCATCGCAAACACGCTGTTGTCGCATAAGGGTACAGGAACTTGGGTCACTAATGCCCACACACAGGACACAGTCACACAATACAAAGTTATTATGGCGGCATACTTAAGACCAAATGCGGTCGCCATCCAGACTCGTTTGGAGCCCTACCACGTAGCTAGGGTGGGTTGTTTTGTCGCCTTTTACAACAGGCTGACTGCGACCGCAGAGGTCAGTATTCATTCTGCGCCCCTGTACGGATAAAAAGATGTAATAATTTCAAAAACGTTTGGTTCGTCTCAATCCCGTTTGGATGGCAACCAGCCCCGGTCTCCAAATAATGTTGTGTTTCCGACATAAGTGACCTGCTTCCAGATCCCCAACGTGAACGGTAGCGTTATAACGATGCGCCTAGCGTCGCAAATATCCAGAGGCAACGGTAACTGCTTACTTTTAAGTGTGCCATCAGTCTGACCGCTATTCCCCAGCAATAAAAAAGAGAAGCAGCTCTTGGTTGTTGAAAAATAAAATATTATTACGTAGTCACGTCTATTTCATCTTTTTATGCCTCTCAGTACAGGAGAAGTAGTTTTAGGGAAGGGTGTCTATGCATAAAAGCTATTTAGTCTTTATTCACAATATTCGGAATTCAACCCTCAGCCGGATGGAACCAAAAACGCTTGTAAGAAAAATCATCTTAAGCAACAACTAGGACTTGAAATATACAAAGGAAAATCCATCTCACCTAGATCTGCGCGTCCACTGTACAGATCATCGATCATCCCCGACCATTGTCCGTCGACCTTATACCCCCACCGGTAGCTGAAGATATACCGCGGAGTTGCGTTCAGCATCTCGAACGCTAATTTCGCATTCATCCAACATATCTTTGCTATTGCGTCATGCTGAGGCTTCCTTAATCGGAAATAGAAAACTGTTTGTACGTAGCCACAGCCTGTGTTTGATTCGCAGGAATAGTGTCGCCTATCCACTAAATACCAAATCCCGGCTACTAATCTAATTGCGGCATGGTACACCCACCACACTGCATAAAATAACCCTTGGCCCTCATAGGCAATTGCCACCTTCAGCGTCTTGTTTCCACATAGAGAGAGCACGGAACAGGAAAAGTTTGAATAATTAATGACATAATTTGTTTTGCCTATCGTTAATTCCTCTTCTCACAAACGTTTTGTCCCATTGCAATATAGGTTTCACCATGCTGTTTAACCCTTTTAGCGATGATCTAATTTTCACATATTTTGCATAAATTAAAGTTTTGAAAAAAAAGTACCTTATTAATTGAGTGTGCACAGAATCTTAAAAAAATACAAAAATCAATGATAAATTCTTATCTTATTATAAACGTTATACATGCGCGCGCTACGACACGTCCGCACAGATCGATACCTAAAATCAAACTGCCCAATAGTCAATATTCCGACGGTCCGCAATTTATACGCATTAATAGAGAGTAGATTTATCGACGGTTCGCACTCTAAAGGTTAATCTATTGTAGATTTCGGGGTCATGCATAATTATTTGCGTCGATAGGATACCGTGATGGTTTTCTATTGAGCGTAAAGCCACACGTTAAAAGATAAAAGTGTTCGAACGACTGATGATCGACTCCCAACTTCAAAATAAACCAAATAAAAAATCTCTCTAGGAAATAGATGAAGAATCTTTCTTCTAACATTGTCGTAACATAATCGGCTTGCAACATGAACGTTGCTAATTCTAGTACACATTCACGCACTGTACTTTCAGAATTATACTCACAGCCTATCTTCCCGTGGTAAATGATACATCGTGCTATTACTGTCTTGTATCACATTAGACATAGTGAGTGGATGCCCCATCAGGTCCTGGCGTCTGCGGAACAGCGACTCTTGCTTATTTAGAATCAGGGTTTTGTTATAGTACCCGATTGGAGTTTCTTGCATTGTACTATTTTCGAAAGGTTTGTGTACTAGGAGAAATAATTTAAGCTCTTAGTTTCTAATTTTCATATTTTATATAAATATATAACTCTTAGGGCGCCTTCAAATTAGCCGCAAATTGTCGCGCTGCAGCAGCGCGGCTATAGCGCTGCGGCCGCGCTGTTTTCTAAATCCATATAAATCAAAAACGCACGACTGCAGCGCTGCAGCTGCGTTGCGGCCGCGCATCAGTTCAACGATCGACTAGTGACGGTACACACGTAATTTTTGTAACATGAACGAAAATCAGGTTGTAGAATTTTGTATTTTGTAATGTTGTATTTTGTTTTCCAATACATTGTTCTAAACAGAGAAGTAATTCGTAGAATTGTTTTCTTGATAATCTTAAGTAATTCTGAGACTTTTTGTCACAGTAGTCCTTTACTTTATTAAATTCAGTTCGTTGACTTAACAAAATAGTGGCAAGGTTTTCTTAGGTTTTCTTTTCTTTGTTGAACCTCCTTTTTCGTTTTAATAGTAACACTAAGAGCAGTGTTTCTTCGTCAGAGTCCATCGTGAAAATAAATATAGGTACAACACTATGACACTCGAATCAAGCGACAGCAGCGCGGCCGCAGCGCTGCAGCCGCGCTGCTGCGGCGCGACACTTTGCGCCTAATTTGAAGGCGCCCTTAGTAATGTCTATTACTAACTTACTTGGTGTCTACCAATACTCGTTTTTAATGATGGATTACACAAGTCTGGACGCTTGCAGAGGTAACAAATGCGATTCCAGTATTTTTATTTACAAAATATAATAAAAGTGCAGTAGCATATCAGTTGTCAATTACCCACGACAGGCGCTCTGCTGCTTATTCTAAGACTAATTGGCGCTGTATAAGTAAATTGTTATATTTTCCATCATTAAAGGTTCTTCTCTATTCTAAGATTAAGACCCGGGAGTCCTTAATTCGTTAACCAACATTATCCCAATCATTTGGGGTGGGCACAATATATATTTTTCTTCCGGCCTGGCGTTCTTCATCTGTCAAAAAATTTCACGAACCCTTATATTATGCATCACACACTCTTTCCATCGCTTCTTAGGTCTACCCCGGTTTAAAAGTGTATATTAAATGGCTGATGAGATGAATATGTTTTGAGGCTCTTTACCTCCATTAACGGGCACCACTCAATTTTACTAATGGAACATTAAAATAATTATACTAATTTGCTATTTAGGTTAAGTTGACATTACTAAATGAAATGATGAGCACGAGTTTCAAACGAATGACTTTATAGATTCATTAAAACCTAACATTATAATTGTAACTACTCACAACAGGTTAATTCGACAGATTTAACTAGTATCGTGTAACATCGAGCAGGCCAGCTCGACGGGTACCATAATCAGAAAACCAGCATGCATCACTGTATCGTACGATGAGAGCTTCAGTAATGCCTTGATCATTTCTTAACCCGTCTACTTTTAGTACAAATTTAAAAAAAATACATGCGGTAGCTGCTCATCGCTACATGAACAGTGTATCTGCTGCCCAATCGTTAAAAGACATTCGTTTGTTACTTACATTCTACCAAATCAACGGTATCATTCTTCCGATAAGCCAGTACCAGGTCACTGTCAGCTAATAATGGCGACTTCCACAAAATCGATAGTTTAACTTGGTCTTTAGAACTGGTGAGCACAAGCCAACGAAATGGGAACTTGAAGAGGTGTTTTGAAGATGCCTATCAGAAATATTAATGTAGGTTAACGATACAACTGGCTCAGTGGATACACAAATCTGATACAGTCTGTGTATTCGATTGCCACGGAGGAAAACATATTTATATGATAATAAATAGCTTGTTCTGATCTGCGTGCGTCCCTCAAGAGAGCTTTCTTAAAAAAAACTGCAAATAATGTTAATTTCATTTCGATTTCAATTGTCCGAGCCAACAGTGTGACGTTATGGATGTAAATATATTTTCATTTATTGTGTCTCATAATACTAGAAACCAAAGATGACGAAGAAGTAGAAGGCTTCTGAACAGTTTCTGTTACTTTTACTCCTGGATTGAGAGTACGACACTCGTATATAATATAAATTGATTGAGTGATTACATTTGCTTTGTACCCGAAAGCTCGAGTTCGGGTCCTGGTCAGTCTCATTTAAGATATCTCTTAATTAGTTTTACGTATGAACTGAGAATTGTCACATTTATAGATTTGACAATCGATGCCGAATTCAAAATGGCCGCCTCGTTACCAATATAATTGCTTCGATCTTGTAACGTATCTTGACTAACTAGCTGGTCGGTCTAAGATTTTTTATCCATATTTGTTACTGATACAATTAAAGATACTACTTGTAAAATTACTAAAAAACTACTGATATAATTAAAATTCTAAAACATGTAAATATTTTTAAAAGTCTTTATCCTGAAAATTGGCCGTTTTTTACAATAGAAATGTACCTCTTTGATAAGTATTTCAGATTCATGGCAGTCTAAGTCTATTAAGAACAGGAGGTGGTGATTTTGACGTCCGCTCTTCATAGTCATCGATTTAGATGATCTTACGCCGGTCTCGGCAGCTTTTGTTATAAGTTTATTTTCGATACCTTGAAAAGTATGAGAAAAAGTTGTACTGTAACTACTCTTTTATGTGTACATATATCTCAGGAACGTGGTTTGTTTGTCAGCAATTTGTAGATGCAGAAGTGAACTTAAGACAATAGTTGAAGAGATCTATCATTAAATCCCTAGATTCTATAATAACTGCTCGAGTTCTAATTTGCGTCTTTTTGTGCCGTAAATGTATAAGCTTTTATCAAGTGAAGACAGCATTTCCTAAATCAAAAGTAGAAAAGAAAAATTATTTTCTTTTTTTTAATAATTAATTTTATTACCCCTGGTTGATTGTAGAAATATGTAAAATATGTCAGCAAGTACTAAATATTGAGCCGCGTATAATTCTTGAAAGTATTAAACTTGAATTTATTGTACTTACTTTTTTTCCAGCACAAACCACTAATGACCAATATTGAAGGTTTAATTTCATTCTTCAAAAAACTTCTCACGAAATCGACAGTCACAAAGTCAACGCAATGTACCAAATTAACAATTATATTTATAAAACAAAATACTTTTAGCAGATACATGTCGAATTC
Source organism: Malacosoma neustria (assembly GCA_963693495.1). Taxonomy (NCBI): domain Eukaryota; kingdom Metazoa; phylum Arthropoda; class Insecta; order Lepidoptera; family Lasiocampidae; genus Malacosoma; species Malacosoma neustria. Next base: position 15,018,173 of record OY856389.1, read on the forward strand.
AAAAATGATAAGGTAATTTTAATTAAAGCTTATATCAAGTAGAGTTTGTATTTGACGACTAAGAACCACAGTACAGTGTGATGATCAGTGTGTAAGTTTAGAGTTTTCGTCGCCGCAGAGCTTCTTCCAGAATTTGATTATACATTTGATTTGATCTTAATTTTATAATTTCATCTTCGATACACTTTATGATTGTTATGGTGTCTTTCAATCCTGCGCTTCAGGCTTGCAAAGCTGCGTCTGCAGGTTGAAGCAGGATATTCGGAAAAGTTTAGATATCTCAAACTATGAACAAAATTTAATTATAATAATTTATCTTAGTTTTTGGTATTTTTAAGGTAGGGCATTGTGATTTCAAAGTAGGGCATTGCCCCACAATAATCCCCCCCCCCCCCCCCCAAGTACGGCCGTCCATCAGCCTGCTGTTCCAAAGCTATAAGAAATATTTCAAGATCATAATATAATCTTATTTACTAAGACATTGGCACAAATTGTTTTGCTTTCTCATAGGCCTCTCGCAGGTTACTCCAATGCACTCAGTCTTCACATACCTGTATTTTACCCCATAGAACTCCTGCGGTATATTTTAGAGCATCACTCCATCTTCAAGTCTCCCTCTGTTTCTTCCTTTCTCGATGATACCACTTCGTTACTCTTTTGGCCCATTTTACGTGTTTGCTACGCATCGTGTGACTTGTTCATTCCAATTTTCATTTGATACTCGAATAAACTTAAATTTTAATACAAAAGAAACCGGGAGTGGTCATTGCCTCCTCCGACAACTTGGAATGACCTCCGTAGCATAACGGCTAACGCACTTCGGTATGCTTGCGGATATCTTGGATTCGATTTTCGTTTCGCGTCTGGACGTTCATGTATTATGTGTATTTATTTACAAAAGAAAAGTATTAAAAAACATAATAAGTAATAAATCAGTTGTCTATACTCTATCCAGTTTAACAAAAAATAAAATATAAACAAACAAACCAATGTTTCTCAAACAAAACTAGAATAAAAACAACATATCGGGTATAATCCGACCGTAATAAAACACTCCTTCCAATCGACAATAGTACTTTGAACAGTACTTACACTTATAATTACCAGCATTTAAAACCAGTAAGAGATTTGGAAACATTGTCTTTTTAGTTTCTTTATGTAAGTCAGTTATTACAATTAATGTTGTAAATATGTAAATTTTATACGCATTATATTTATAAAATTATTTTATGTTTTTTTTTCCAAAAGTAAGGAATAGTAATATAAAAAAATAAGAATGTAGGAGATATTTCTAATAAATAATTAAAAGTTTTATTTTTTGGTAAAACGGATAAGGTATAGGTATCCATACAAGTGCTGTGCTACTTACTTTAGGACTAGATGACGCTGTGTGAATTGTCCCAGTCTATTTAATATTCTCCTGGGTTTCTGGACCCTGGAGGTTTATATTGGGTATTCGAGACCGTTAAAACATCAAAGGACAAACTTATCGGAACAAGAAAGTGTTATTCACAAAAAAACCACGTTTTTGTGCGCGTGATACAGTCGAAATAAATTGCTTCGGCACTATTTGTTCAATTGTTATTTTGTTTAACCAACACTGTGTCACTAAAGTGGTATTTGCACAAATCATTGAATAAATAACTAAGTAAACACACTTTAGGCTCAAATTATATGTAATTTCACCTAATTGTTAGTTATTTTACTTCGGTACGCTATATTTACAGGAATAAGTGGGTAAAGTCAGCGAGCATTTCTTGCATAATTTTGAGGCATTTATATTACATTGGCTATTTGTAAGTATTTAGTCATTTATGAGCTCTAATGTAGAATCCGTTATTGCAATATATATTTTTTATATTTATTGCAATAACGGTGGCCTCAAGCCCGTCTGGATGGCAACCACACTAGGTCTGGAAGTATGCCGCCATAAGAACCTTGTGTTGTATTCTGGCATTAATGACCCAGGTTCCTGTACCTCTATGGGACAGCAGCGTGTTCGCGGTGCCCCTAGCGTCGCAAACACCCAGGGGCGGTAACTGCTTATTATTAAGTGAGCCGTCAGGGTCATGGCGGCAATCCTGATTGAAACTGATAATAACACGAATAAGCTTGCTTTTTCACACAGTACCTTTTTATTTAAAATGCTAATGAACATTGTAGGATTTTTTATAGGAAAGCTTTGTAGAGCATCATAAGCACTTGAAAAGAATTATTCAAACTTTTTTTGAAAGATTTTCACCTTGAAGCCTGGTGCTGCAAAGCTTTTCTATGTTCAAAAACATAAAAAATGGATTATTTAGTGTAGTAAGTAAGTAGATCACAAAAAGTGCTGGCTAGACGTCGTATAGGGTGATATGCGTGCCAGTGGACTGACCATCATTTCGTCCATACGTGGACTGACCATCATTTCGTCCATACGTGCAGGGGTGGAGAAAGAATACTAACCTCTGCGGCCGAGGTCGGCCTGTTGTAAAAGGCGATAGAACAACCCACCCTAGTTATGTGGTAGGCCGCCAAACCCGTCTGGATGGCATAATAACTTTGTGTTGTGTTCCGGCATTATGGAACAGCAGCGTGTCCGCGATGCCACTGGCGTTGCAAATATCCATAGGCGACGGTAACTGCTCAATTCTAAGTGGGCCGTTAGCCTGTCTACTGACCTACAGGAATAAAAAAGACCATCATTCCTGAGGCCCGTAACGGAAAACCGCAATTTTTCCTTTATTTCCTGTGAGGGTTTATTGGGTATTTGGGATTGGGTCCCTATGTAATCTTTTGTTTCTTTCTAGTCGCCTACTTCACTTACTAAAGGTCGTGTCCAGTCTGTAGAGGCTGCCATCACTCGCCCTATTAGATCCTGCCAGTTTCTCCTATTTTCTGCCGATCTCATGGCCTCTGTAACGGCATCTTACGGACGGAGGATCTTGTTTGGTCTGTCCATCGCAACGGTGATCGCCCGCCTGGCCTCTTTCCTTCAACCCCTACATTTTGTATACCAGGGAAAACTGTTACAGTTGCCACCGGACTCCGGGGAAGACCGGTGGGGTATGTGCGATTACCTCCCAAGGGGGTACTCCCCTCCCCTCGGGCGGGCCGAGTCAAAGACCACCGGTCCTGCCCACTAAAAACCCCAGTCGCCACTCTTGGCCTTAGAGGGGGCTTCCTAGGATCGCCTTTTTGGCATTGCTCTGCTAAGCCCTCAGCCAGACCTTTCCAATGAGGGTGCCCTGAGTGACAGTTCCCGCTGCTGGCGGTCACACTAGACCTGTCGGTGACCAGACACGGAGTGTCCAGTCGGGGTAGAGCACCCTTTATCTCTGCCTTCGCCGGGAGTCCCCCCGGAGCTCACGGCTGGCCGCTCTTATATGGAACGACCGGCAACCCCTTCTTAGGGTGGGAAGAGGTACATAGCGTCTCCTTCCACGGTTCTTCCTACGACGACGAATCAGTGGATCCGCCGCGTCCTCCACTCACGCACGCTCGATGGCCTCCTTCTGCCGCATGACGCTTTCGGCGAAGACTACCGCGTTCCAGTTCCTTTCGTTGCGGAGCATTTGAACTACGATTGCCGGCCAGCGAGAGGTCACCTCCTAGCACACTGCAGATTGAAGCGTTGGGGCCCCCAAGCGTTGCAATCCGACACCGTATGTTCTACGGCGTCTAATGGCACGCCGCATTCCCAACAGGCCGGGTTCAGCACCCGCCCTGCAATCTGGTGCAGGTACTTGCCGAAACAACCATGACCGGTCAGTACCTGCACCAGCCTGTATGTCAGGGTCCTGCTTGACCGTTAGACCCATTCCGACAAGTAGGGGCGGGGCGGATTGCCTCAACAGTAACCTGGCCCGGTCCGGGAGGCCCCAGAAGACTGTGTAAAGGCCTCCTGGGCGAAATCCCTGACCCGTCGCGACTCTTCCGGGCACAGTCGGAGTCCCCTCTCCCTGGCGTCGCGGCGCATGCGGTTGTCCTCTCGTATGTCTCCGAGAGGACAACCGGCTGCAGCTCCCAGGGCGGGTCGGCTGCCAGGAGCACAGTCGCCCGCCAGGACACTGTACGGTACGCCCGAATGGCCCTCACATCTATGACCCTCTGAGATGTTCTCAAGAGGGCCCTGCTACAGTAATAATAACCGAAAAAAAGGCAAAATACTTTGTAAAACTTTATTTGTCCAATCAAAATAAGTACAAGCGTAAACTCTTACTAAGTTACAATAAATAACACACACAGTTTTATTTACATAATACATAATTAAAAGTTTTACGCTTTTAAAGATTATGAAAATAGCAAATCACGTACGAATTCGCATATTTATATATAAAAGTAGCTTGGCCGATAAGACTAACGCTCGAATGCTGTTAAGCATTTGACTTTGTCACAATAGATAACGAAATAGAAAAAAAATTGCTAAACATATATATATTTGAGCAATCTCAGAAGCCACGTTAACCAATTCTATCGCGCTTATATTACATTTAGGCTAGTTCTCACTTATAATAAATGAGTTATTGATACATACATTTTGAAACTAGATCTGAGTTATTTTCCTTATTTGTATTATACCTAGTCAGGTCATAAATTCTGTCACATGTTTAATGTAAAATAATTGTAACAAGTTTATTCATTATGTAACCATTTATATACCAAAATGAACTTAACAAAACATAGATTCTTATGACATTAAAGTTTATTCAAAATGACCTCCGTGATTTTGAATACAAGCCTTCAATCTGCGCGGTCAGTCCTCTATCGCAGCACGAACGAGGTCCATGTCAATATCGGCGGCTGCCTTAATCAAGGATGTCTTGAGTGACTCCAAATTGGGATGAGGCTTTGAACACGCCTTTTCCTCCAAGTGTTGCCATATCTTGTAATCTAACGGATTCAAATCTGGACTGGAGGAGGGCCAGTCTTCGTGCCGGATGAAGTCGATTTCACGCGCCGCCAGCCAGTCTTGTGTGCTCTTCGCTCTATGAGCTGGCGCCGAATCTTGTTGGAATACCCAGTGCCTGTTATTGAACATGGTATGAGAAACAGGTTCCACAAGGTTCGTCAGGACTGTATTTTGATACACAACAGCATTCGTTTTTACACCTTTCTCACAAAAATGTACCTCTGTTAAGCCCCAATAAGAAACTCCCAACCATACCATGAGCGAGGATGGAAAATGACCTCGTTGGACACGCGGAATACGGTTGCTCGCTTCTTCACTACTGTGTGCGTACACCTTATCATTTTGTTTGTTGTAGCTCTCTTCTACGGTAAACATTTTTTCATCCGAAAAAAGAATTTCCCGATATTTTTTTCCCGCGTACCGCTTCAACAAAGCGCGGCATCTCTTCAGTCTCAGGTCCATTAGACGAGCATTCAAACGATGTCCTGTTTTTCTTCGATATGCCCGAAGCCCTAAGTCTTCATTTAACACCCTTTTCACCGTGGTTCTGCTTAACCCCATCTGAAGGGCCAACAGTTTCTGCTTACGTTTGGGATTTCTTTGAATTCGTGCCTTCACAGCTTTTATCACTGCTGGAGTCCTAACAGACCGAGGGCGACCACTTCTTGACCTGTCATCTACACTAGAGTCTTCATTGTATCGTTTGATGGTACGATAAATGAATCTTTTGGTTATATTCAAATTTTTCAGTATGTTAAAAATTTGAATTGGCGCGTAACCGCAACGATGCAACGCAATAACTGCAACGAGGTCTTCTTTAAGCGTCCACTCCATATTTAAAAAATGAGTAAAATTCTAAAAGTGTACATTTTTATTTTCATGAACAATTCGAGATTCGAATTCAATAAACTTTTTTGTGGCCAGCATTCTAAAAGAAAAGTTTTTACTGTGTGACAATACTTATGACCTGACTAGGTATACAGAAATATATTTTTGTATACATTCTAGCTAAACAAAGTATTTATTACTGAATGCATATTACTGTTTAATCAATAGACAACAGCAACTAGGAACGCATAATCTAAGAACAATTACAAAAAAAAAAATTGTAATAGTCAATTTTTTCATGCTTATTTATACAAATCATCATCATCATTTCAGCCGGAAGACGCCCACTGCTGGACAAAGGCCTCCCCCAAAGATCTCCACGATGATCGGTCCTGCGCTGCCCTCATCCAACCTATTCCGGCGATCTTGACCAGATCATCGGTCCATCTTGTGGGGGGCCTACCAACACTGCGTCTTCCGGTACGCGGTCGCCATTCGAGGACTTTTCTGCCCCAACGGCCATCAGTCCTTCGAGCTATGTGCCCAGCCCACTGCCACTTCAGTTTTGCAATCATCCGGGCTATATCGGTTACTTTGGTTCTCCTGCGAATCTCCTCATTTCTGATTCGATCTCGCAGGGAAACTCCGAGCATAGCTCTCTCCATTGCCCTCTGAGCGACCATGAGCTTTCTCATAAGGCCCATAGTTAGCGACCACGTCTGTGTTCCGTATGTCATCACTGGCAACACACATTGGTTAAAAACCTTCGTCTTGAGACACTGCGGTATTTTTTATACAAATAATTATACTTAATTTTATTATATATTAAAATTGAATATCACGATGAACTGTAAATATAATAACTGTTAAATCATCAAATCTCTTGTTACTCGTATATACTGAGATACTCGTATATAATTCAGTGCCGAAATAAGACGCATAGCACTTGTGGGAGTTCACTGAATACAGCTTCGATAATGACAATATTTGGTATTTAAATAGCTGTTCTTATGGAATGTTTGAATAGTTGTGGACCCTAAGATTCCTGATACCTTGATGCTTGCATCTCCTTTTGGCAGCCGTGAGTCATTGTTGACATCCCAATGATAAAAAAATCATTACCGAGATGAACGATTTATTTAGTAAGAAATATTTTAAGTCTATAATATAAAAAAAAGAAACAATCCTTCCGCATTTCAAACAAGTACTCAATATTAATACATTCTCAGCGTTCTCTTCTCTATCCATCCATTTTGCCTATGCCAAACTAAAATTTTTGAGTTCCAATATTTTTTAATCAGTGGACGACCAATGTAAATCCAATTTTAAGATAACCTTTTGAGCATATTTGGAGGGGTTAACGGGATTTCAGATATTGTGATTGTCAGGAATCAAATCAAATTAATATTGTAATTCCCATCTATTGGGATACCATAAACATATATTGTTCTCGTAATTTTATATAAATAAATTGAATTAATATTCGATTATTTTATAAATATTGTGTAATTTCCCGGTAACAAATTATTGGCGTGGCTTCACCCGCACTACGTTGGCCCATTTTGGCTTGGTGGGCCAATCTTGGCTATTGTTGGCCATCAATGGCTTCTGTTGGCTTGTTTGTGGCTTGGTGGCTTTACGATCTCAATTGCTCATCTCCCAGATCCGATGAGCGCTATCAAATCTCTGGAGGTCGGTAGCCAAATGCCACGGTGATCTGGTGGCCGGGTGTACAGAGGGGCGATGCCATGGAGGTGTGTGTGTGTGTGTGTGTGTGTGTGAGCCATTGCAACATCGCCACAGTCCTCAAGGATTTCATCAATTAGATTTTAACTTATTATTAACTCGCCCGGTGATCGAAATTCGATCACAATTTAATAAAGTTTAAAGCTTGAACATTATTAAGGTACCATAGTCAAAGGTGTATACTCCAGTCACAGATTTAGCTAAGGCTGCACAGTTAATTTGTCTATCTTCTTCCAACAAATTATTTAACATACAAAATTAAGAGCCTATAATCAAAATACATTTTGGTATTTAAAAAAATTATTTGAAATTGACATGTTTAATACTAATATAATACTATAATATATTAATGAATGGTTCAAGACTGCTCTGTAAACTTTATAAAATCTTTTATTAATGCCTTAACCTTGATATGTGGAAAAATTAAATTTTGAACTGTCGATTGATGGAACCCTATTTTCAAGAATATTTGTGTATACACCTGTTTGCGTGTGCGTGTGTCAAAAGCGTGATAGTGTGCATATTGTGTTTTTTAATTAATTAGATATATTTTTAAACATTAATATAAAAAAATCTTATCTTTATGAGCTTCTTCTCAATATAAATTTTATACTTCACCGTCTGAATAATTTTGTCTCCCCGCAAAGTTATTGCTTCATGTATAATAAATAAATAACTACTACTAGAAACCATTCCCTTTAATTATTTACTTTGTTACTAAGGGTCAATTATTAATCAGTTTTTGACCCAATATGCATAATAATTTCACAGATCTCACTTACGATTTTAATAAATAAATCTCTTATAAAATTACAATACTGATTTACGTCTGTTTGGTCTCTGTCAGATGTATTTCATTATTTTCTACTTCAGTCGAGACATCGCTTGGCTGGAGGTGTGAACATTCAAAGTCACTACATAGTGACTTTATCTGAAAATAAAATATTTTAATTACCATAGTATTTTTTGCTGTATTACTTATGCAAAGATTTTCTTTCATGGTGGACACGTAGTGTTATGGCAATATTCGCTCGGCAAAAACGGACCTCTAGAGAACTTAATACCAGTTTACGGGGTCAGATGGGGGGGAATAAATTTAACCAAATCCGTGTACTGTGAGCACTGCTGCACAATAAAAGGTAAATGAGGAAAAGCATCGATGCTCAAAGATTTTTTTTTTATTGCTGTAGAATAGCAGACAGGCCTGCTTAGGATTTAGCAGTTACCGTCGCCTATAGGTGCTTGCAACGCCAGTGGCATCGCGAACACGCTGCTGTCCCATAAGGGTACAGGAACTTGGCCTAATGCCGAACCTTGAACTAATGCCGGAACACAACACAAGGTTATTATGGCGGCATACTTAAGACCAAAGGCGGTCGCCATCCAGACGAGCTTAAGGCCCTACCACGTAGCTAGGGTGGGTTGTTTTGTCGCCTTTTACGACAGGCCGACCCCGGCCACAGGGGTTAGTATTCTTTCTCCGCCCCTGCACGGATAAAAAGATATCAGCAAAATAAGCAGCACAGCGCTTGTGTTATGGATACTAGACAACTAATATACTCAAATCAAATGTCATTTATTCGTGAACTGTTACAAATTAAAACATAAACCACTCAGCATCAAACTAGGAACAGCCTGTATTTTGGAAACCGGTATAAACCGGTTAATATAAATTAAGTAGTAAATGTACTGACATTTAATATAATCAAGTTTTATAGATAATATATACTGCCTATATGTATATACACTGTCAGTTTTAAACTGTGACACTATTCAACAGCGTATTTCAGACTAACCGGAATTAATTAATTTTGCGATGACGATGACTTGCGGAATTGTCACGTGAATAAAGCGTGAGGTATAAAAATGTGAATTAGATAATTTTATGAACCGATAAAAAGGCGCAATTCCTCAACAGGAATATTTTATTAATTTAAATTTAGAACAATTTCAAATTTAAATCTGGTTTCTAACACTCAAGAAGCCCAAGATCTCACAGGTCCAAGTCAGTCAGTGAATTCAGGTCTAGCATGGGGTTCTCCTTCAGCAATTTAACAGTCAAATCAGTCGCATTGTAAAAAAAAAAATTTTTGGATGTTTTCCTTGTCTTTTTGCATAAAACATCCACCACGTTTATTATGAAATTGGGTAAAACTGACAGCAGACAGGCTGACAGCCTACTATATAATATTTAACAGCAACCGTCGCATATGGATGTTTGAGACGCTAGGGCCACCGCTAACACGATGCCACCCACGTACTAGAACCTGGTAACTTATAATGGGAAAATTTAGAAACCAGGAGTGGTTTCCATCCAGTCGTGTTTGAAACTCTATCACCTATAAAAAGCATAACATAAAGTGTAACATTTAGTTTCCTCAATTGACCTGAGAAAATAAATTTTCGACGAAGGTCATCGATGCAACCATTACCATGAATATGATTGACAAGGAAAGTATATTTATGGTTCTAATTAATCTAAGATCATATATGTATATTTATGGTCCTTCGAGCTACCCTCTATTAATAAAAGTACTCACGGTGTAAACTAATATCGGGGCCGCGATAACAGCTCCGGCCAACACGTCCCACCAATGGTGCCGGTGGTCGATGATACGCGATATTCCACAGAATATCGCTGTGACTATACAAGTTATTTGCATCACCGTGATCGCGCTGATCCTGCATGTGCAGCTCGTTCTTTTATGGAGGTAGTACTGGAAATAATATTTCGTACGGTGATAGGTCATTGTAAATTCTAAACACTCTTACTTAAAAATATCAAATAAAAATGTCATATTTTTTATAGAAAATGTTTTACTTACGGCTAAAAATATTCCAGCGTGTACAGCTAGAGACGTGTGTCCGGATGGGAAACTCCTATCCGACTGGCTTAACCAATGCGCTTTGTTACAAGTATAACTTGAGACATATTCAGAACTAAAACAAAAATAATGAAATGACTTCGGGAATAAACGAGTGCGTGGTGCAAACTTTAAATTTATGTACGAACAAACTGCTAAGCTGTCTACACACCGAAGCCGCCGGCCCGCCGGCACGAACCCGACGAGCAAGGCCGGCGGCCTGATTTTAACGATCTTGCCTGCGGCATGCGCCCGCGCAATCTACCCCGCGGCTTTGACGTATCAGTGTTTTTTATCGATTAAACTTTATAGAATGGGACGACGAAAAAGTATTGAAGCTAATAGACCTCTTATTACTCAAAACCACTACTATGGAACCCAAAACATAGTGACTATAAAATGCGGCTAAAACATTGCATGCCGCGACTGTCGTGCCGTCGGCAAAATTTCCACCCGGCCACCGGCCAATCCGGCGGGTTAGTGCCGGCGGGCCGGCGGCTTCGGTGTGTAGACAGCTTTACGCGACACTTCATTTATGTGGAAGTTAAAAACGTATTTTTCTGGAATAGGTAGTCTATGTTCTATTCCAGATTTATCCCAGCTACAGTCGGCACAACATGTTATCTCCTTCCATTCTCCTCTATTAGTCGTCATCTGAACATTTACACCATTTTTTGCCATATCATATTTTACACAATCCTTTATTCATAAACATTTTTTCTTTGGTATATCCCTCCTTGCGTATCCATTCACTGTCATTTCTGGCATTTTTCTTGTTACATAACATTCTTCTCTTCGAGAAGTATACACCGCCGACTACTAACTCCCCAGTTGTGGCCGCCACGTAGCCGAGTGTCATACTAATGTGGCTACCACATACTATATTACAGTTATTTCTATTTTCAAACATATTAATTTGATAACATACCCTTTACAAGTAGCTAGTTCCCTTGGGTCACATGTATCGAAGAAATGAGGCCTCGGCGAACCGACCAACATCTTCAAAACTTGTATAAAGACCAGATTTAAAAGAAACCCGAAGAGATATTCTTTATACCAGAATAGAGCTTGTGCTTTTGGCTTTATCGTTTTGTCCCCGTGATATTTTCTTTCAACTATTAACATCTGAAAAAAGTTACAAACTTTTTACTATTATTTTAATTTATTTAATTAATCAGCCCTGATTTTATTTTACTGTATGCTTCTTCTTCTAAATCCAAAATGTTAAGATATTACGGTGTGTATAAACCAGAGATGTTATGGAGCTCCGTAACCGAAACTATCGGATATCCGAAATAAAATTATATCCAATAAAATTATATCCGTATCGTTTCACAAGTTTCGGATAGTTTCGTATAAGGGCGGAGTCTAAATAAAACGACATGTTTCGATATATTTGTGTCATTTTGTGTTTATACTTCAATCTAATATCCGTAACCGAAACTAATGGATAATCCGAAATAATTGCATATCCGTAACCTTATCCGAAACCGATATAATTTTATTCCTATATCCATATCCATATCCAGATCCGAAATATCATATCCATAACATCCCTGGTATAAACTAGTTTATACTTCCATCATTGTGGGGGGTGAAAGGGTCTCCACTAAAACCTTTCGGGATGTATCGAAAAAGTTTAGATTTATGTTGCATAAAAACACTCCTTACTTTATATTACGATTGGCCATGATGACCTTCAAAGCTCTAGTTACCCATGCCTACTAGCTTGAACTTACAGTGAAACCACAGACGAGGCTCTGATACTGCTTTCCTTTCAGGGTTCATGGGCAGACAGACAGCAGTGGACTGTATAAAATACTACTTAAGTCAAATTTGATCTGATTCCTTAAACTGACCATAATGGCTTAATATAATTGTCATTAATAGTCACGGGAGCAAAGGGTGTTACATATTGCAGGGATGCGAATACTGAGATGGGTGTGTGGAATTGCGAAAATGGATAAAATTAGAAATGAATATATTAGAGGAAGCGTGAAACCGAATACTTAAAAGTAACAGACTAGCTTGGTTTGGGCATGTAATGCGAAAGGAAACATACTGTATAACTAGGAAAATTATAGAAATGAGAGTGGATGAATACAGAAGCAGAGACCCAAGAATATAGTAGTATAGTAGTAGAGTGTATACATATTATACACAATTCATCTATATTAATTGCGTATATGTATAATATGGCGAAAAAGGGTGTGAATGCTAAGATGACGGCTAACCGAGGAGAGAACATGTTGTGCCAATCCCAATATAATGTGAGAAAAGGGCAGAAGAAGAAGTCACGGGAGCAAACATTATCTTAAATACCGATTGCAATTGAAACTTCTGCTTTGGTGACCAGGGTTCATTTCTACCTATTTTTCTTAACTTGTCACAATCATGACATTCCTGCTAGTGAGTCTATTGGTACGTATATCACTTATCGACTTGAGGATTTTGACGCAACCAGGTTTGAAATCATGATGAAAATACCATAACATTCAACAATATTTTAAAACTTACTGAATGAGGATTCAAATAATTTAAACCTTAGAAAACACTTAAATTAGCAACAACTATATTATCTAATTTTGTAATCTATAATCGATTGCTGTGAAGGATATCAGACTGATCGTATTAGTATTAAGTGTAATCAAAATTTCAACAATTAAACATTTCTTTGTGACAAATTAACAAACCCTGTGATACAAAAATAAATAAACAAAAAAGCATCATTGTCATAAACTGAATCCTGACACCACATGGTGCTAGCCAACCAAGAACAGCACTGTTCTGCTTCTGCCGCCTGGACCATTTGAGTGAACTCACAGATGACTTAACTATTCTATTGTATTAATACAATAGTAATTTACTCAAAAATAAATTTAAAACTAAAACAATCTTAGGCTAATACTTACAACAATTAGTGGTATGAACATAGTGGTGACCATTAACAATTTCCAACTAATGGTATCTCCGGTGTACAAATGTGAAAGGGCGGGATCATTGCATTTAAAGCCCACCTGGCCTCCCGGGAATATCCTCAGTTCCACCAGGAGGAAGATCATAAGAACTGAAATATCCATATAACTTTATGAGTTATGATGTGGAATGGGTTACACGTCAATATATTTCCTATAACACGTGATACCAGACTAGAAATAATGTTTAGCCATTGGGTCCAGGGGGCCGCGTCGGACATCGGGTGTCCGTATGACCTCAATCACTACAGAAGCCTCTGGGCGACCGAAGGACACCGTTTTGACTTTTTACTAAAGCATGTAACCCGTGTGGCCTCACAGTAAAGCCTGACCACTTAGCACAAACGAATCGAAAGGACTTCAAAAATGTCTGCCATTTGACATCTCGGAAAATAATGCTATGGCACAGTCTCCGTAAGTTATCCATTATTTTTGAGTTGTTTTCTTTCAGAAATATTTGCAAAAATTACCCCAAGTTTTCGATTCATATATTCCTATGGGAAAGTGTGACACATGGTACCCGTCTTAGCGTTCAATGCATTAACTGACAAAACATTTCTCCTTATATGACATTCCACCTAAAGAGTTACCTACCCTGTCAATGTGAACTTCCTCGTCTTGGGATAGTTTGGAAATTCATGAGATATTTTTTGTGCCAGTTCTCTTTGAGTTACTATCAACTACTATGCTGGGGCGGATAAAGAATACTGACTCTGCCTGCGGCCGGGGTCGGCCTATCGTAAAAGACGACAAAACAACCCACCCTAGCTGCCTGGTAGGGCTCCAAGCCCATCTAGATGGCGACCACGTTTGGTCTTAAGTATGCCGCCGTAAACTTTGTGTTGTGTTCCGGCATTAGTGACCCAAATTCCTGTACCCTTGTGATACAGCAGCGTGTTCGCGATGCCACTAGCGTTGCAAACACACATAGGCAACAGTAACTGCTAAATTTTAAGTGGGTTGTCAGCCTGTCTACCATCCTACAGCAATAAAAAAAATTATCAGGAGCAGAGTAAGAATACCAACTCCTTTGACTGGGCCTATCGCAACAAATGACCAAACAACACTTAAGCTATGTGGTAGGACTTCGATCCTGTCTAGATAGCGCCCTATTTTTAAAGCATACTGCCAAAATGACTTCATGTCGTTTTCCAGCATCAGTGAACAAGATCCATTCCCCCTCTTATGTAGACGGCAGGGTGTTTGGGGTGCTTCTGGCATTGTAGACATCCACAGGTGACAGTAACTGCTTACTATATAAAGAGGGCTGGCAGCCTGTTCATCCTCCACATCAATAAGAAAAAGGGAAATAGATAAACTGATAGTTTTAATTATTTTGATAGATTACACTAAATAAACATTAAATCTTTCACTTGAAAATCATCTTGTGTTACTATGGACATGACCATAGATAACACTGTGTCACACATGCAGCAAACAATAAATCAAGATTAAACTGATATCAAATTTTACCTCCAATTTATGATACCTTATCTTTGATGACACCTATTGAATAATCTTATTGTTGTTTCTAACTATAATGAAAGTTAATATGATTAATGAGTGTAGATGTGATGAAAGATTCCTTAAAAGTATTTTCCTTAAAAAAACTTAATTACATTCACCCCTATTTTACCACCTTCAAGTTTTATATTCGCGACAAAAAGTAGCTTATGTCCTTCAAGGTCCAATCTATCTCTATACCAAGATTCATTAAAATTGGTTGAACAGTTTAGGCATGAAAATGACAGACAGACAAAGTTACTTTCATATTTTCAATATTTGTATGGATGTTACCACAGCAAACTCCTTGCTCCATTAATGTAGACTTTCATTTTAACATATACACTAAGCTTTCTAATTTTTCATTACAATACCTATTTAATTATAAGGCAATTTTATTTAATACTGTTAGATGTGATGTGTTTATTGGACTGTATATTTGTTTGGGTGCAAATAAAAGAGATATGTATAGTACTATTCTCCAAGAGCAATAAAATCATACATGTTAATGCATTGAGAATCAGACAAATACTAATTTGCAACTTTGCATAGTGCAGCCATATCTGGGTAAAATGACACCCCATTCTAGCACTGCACGGGTGTCATACACAATGTAAACAACCATGTTGGTGTACTGATGTTAGCCAGAGAAACCAAATTTAGCTGCTAATTAGAGAAACAATACCAATAAATTGCATTGTACAGGAGATTGTGTCATTTTACCTGCAATCTGTCAGCACTGGTTTTGTGTTGTCCTTAGGATTTCACAGCTCACTTAATTGATGCTACATTTAATCTTTAACTTTTTTGTGTGTGGAAAATGTGGAAAGCTAATGTTAAATCCATTGGAACTATAATTACAAACAAAGAAGTTGTCTTATTCAGAACCGCAATGCAAACTGGGCAATTAGATTCTTTCACATAATAATGTTTCATATTCAATCATTTTAGTTTAAAAGTAAACTTCATATAGTTTTGGTATCCACCAGACTGGTAAATTAGAGAACATCATCACAACATTAAATCCTAGTGTCTACTATTTATTTTTCAATTTATTCTTCTATTTTGTAGGATATTTGGTAGAGTGGGTAATTGATTTTTGTAATGAGAAAATTATTTGATTTGTTGGAATTGTGTGTTGACATTTTTTTAAATACTATTGATGACTATTTTGATTGTAATTTTATTATATACTTTGAATTAAATATTTGGATACACCTATTATGGTACAGGTTGAGCAAACAATTCAAATAATAAAATATTAAGCCCTCAAACATCTTATGTTCATATGGTTGTACATAAGAAAAAACGCTTCAAATGTCATAGATAGATTTAAGGTTAAAAAATAATATGTATTTTCAAAAAGACATAACCGCAGTAAAAAAACAAGTTATACTAGAAAAGTCACTAGCATATTTTGAATTATACTTGTTAATAACATGCCAGTGCTTTGATAAAATAAATAATAACAAAGCAGATTTTAACAGTATATGGCATGATTATGTACGTAAGGTCTTTAGTAACCATTTCATAAGAAAATTTTCATTTCATTGCTTACAGTGCCCTTATGCTAAGGCTCAGTGGAGAATAGTACAGTTTACTGTGTCAGACATCAGTTTATTCACTGCTGGGCTCAGGGCTCCCCCTAAAGGGAATGGGTGGTATACTTGTCCCTTGTCCAAGGCAGACTGGCAGGTTACTGATGATTTCAGTATGCAGGTCTCCTCACAATATTTTCCATCATCATCGGTAAATGGCAATTATGCTATATATATAATACACATATGGTGGATTCGATCCTAGGACTTTATCGGTCTTCGAGTGTAATACCACTGAGCTACATATCTATTAGTATTTGCCAATATGTTTATTACCAGTTTGATGAAACTTTTTTTGGATTTAGGAAATAAATATTAAATTAACATTCTCTAAATCTAAATTACTTAGTTTCATGATTTCCCTAGATTCTAATAAATGAAATAACTAGACATTTTTTATTTTATCAAATTTTATTTTCAATACTTATCTCCACTAAATTTTTGAATTAGCTTACAATTTTTTTTTTTGGATTGAATATTTTGTATTAGCAGTAATTTTTTTTATTACTGAATTATATGTAATGACCCTGATTATGTTGTTTTAATCACAGTTATATCTTTAACTAAACAAAATTACAGTACATTGTACTATACATACACCAATTGTACAATATTTATTATTTGTTTTTGTCCAACTTTGTATATATTTGGTGTGTTGTGCAATAAAGAATATTCATCCATATTTATCTTTAATAAAACATGGAAAGTAGTAGTAGTCGTCTGTATCTACTTTTGACAGTAATAATATTATTTGATATCAATTTCCTGATAATTCGAAAATATATTTATTATGGAGCAAATTACTAGTTTTTTAGAAATAATCTTTGTGGTAAAATTTTTAGATAATTAGAACTTATACTCTCAAGTAAAAAATTTTAACTTTGAAATAAAGGTAATAAAAAAACCCCACATATATTCGACACCAATAAGCAAATAAAAAATAAATAGTTAAATTCTAAACAATTATTGAAATAATCGTAAACACAAAATCGCGTTTTTCTGTCTGATATGTGTAAGAGAAAGTTTATAAGTTTAATTACAATTCACAAAATTCGTATTATCTACTCACCTCTATGCCATCTATTAGTTTTTGATAGTATTAATCTCACTTTATCCATCATATTGTTTTGTTATAGCAGTAATAGAAAATTTACTTGCGGAAATACCACTTCACTTAAAGTTACAGTTTGAACTGAGTCATCAGTGAGTTTCTACACGCGACGTCATGTTATGCAAATAATTAATACGCGTATGATAAATGATTTAAATACAAATGAACTTCGGCACCTTACGTACGTATTCGGCACATTGTTAGGTTATGTTATGATAATTTACTCAATTGACTTAATTTTAATGACTTAATTTGATACATATACTCTTCAAATTTTTTATAAATATTCATTTCTCTCTCAGATTTGGTTTCAATTGAAAAATTTGAAAATCGATCAATAAATAAACAGCAATACATATTTTATATCAGCTTCATAGCCAGCGCCAGCTGATAATTGACTTTGACATTTTTGACAATAAGCAATAATGGTCGAATACTATCGATATTCGATAGTATCGTCGTGATCTACTATCGATCCAATTATCGATTCAATATATGAACTATTGTGATCGCTACATTTACGATAGCTCATAGGCAAAGCCTGCCTCGTTAATTTAACGAAGCAATTTTTTGACAGGAGCTGCTCGCATCTCATCTGGTTCCAGTATACTGGAACCAGATGAGATGCGAGCATATATGCTTCCTTCATTCCTTCCTTCTCATACTATGAGGTTACGTTTATGCATCAGGGAACAGCAGTGGCACAGCAGGTGCAGAGGCGCTTCATCTGCTTCTTTACAAAATCTGCAGACTTTGCTACCCTTGATCCTTATAATACTGAGGTGCTAGCTTAGGCAGCAATGTCCGGTTAGCGCCCTTGTTATGGTGCATAGCTGATTTCTCTTAAGTGCTAGTGCTTCGACCGAAATTTGCGGTTGTAGGCTTTTAATAGCACTTTGGAATGTTTTAAGCCTGGAATGGTATTCCAGCGCTTACCAATTAGTGCAAAGTAATAAGTACTCGTCGTATTTGTCGTTCACATTCTCATCCATATTCTCTGGACGGACGTTCACGTTATCTATCAAACAACGTTTACACACATGTTCTGATACTCAATTTCTGACATTCAATTTTTGCATTCATATAGCAGTTTTTTGTAACTAACCTAGCATGTTAAATGCAAAATCAATATTAGATCAATCATTTGGATGAATTAATCTTTATAATTGGAGTCAACTATAGTAGGTAAATAATTAAAGGAAGAATTCGTTCAGTTTTTATCGTTGAGTACTTTTTTGTTTTATTGTTATTTTTTTAAAACCTGTATAATATTAGAAATAGACGGGACAATAGGTTATGTACGCCCAGTGGAAAAACGACGCTGTTTCGCAAAATTGTAGTTACAGAACATGATTTGTAGTACAGGAACTTGGGTCACTAATGCCGGAACACAACACTAGGTTATTATGGCGGCATACATAGGACCAAAGGTGGTCGCCATCCAGACGGGCTTGTGGCCCTACCACGTAGCTAGGGTGGGTTGTTTTGTCGCCTTTTACGACAGGCCGACCCCGGCCACAGAGGTTAGTATTCTTTCTCCGCCCCTGCACGGATATAATTATTGTGGTTTCGGCATAGTTGCGCACTCGCTGTGATAACACAATATACTGAGCTGCTTGGAACGACGGAACAGTTCTTTAAAAGACTTAACTCAAATATGTTGTACGGGGAATCCCCATATAAAGACACTGCGCATCTTTTTAGTAGATCAGTGTTGCCTACACATAAAACGTAAATTCCATTTAAAATTAAAGAAAGTAGAACGAAGAAGTATGGATTAAACATATAAGTGGCTTAGTGGCTGAGTGATTGTAGTTTTAGTACCTAATGAAACAAAATTTTTCGAAACTGCTAGAAAAATCCAGCAGCCACTAAAAGAAATATTTCGCCACTAAATGAAGTATAAAAACCACCAATTTTAGTGGATATCCACTAAGTTGGCAACACTGCTGCCAACGGCGGAGTATTGCGGCTGGAGGAAAGTCCCGGGTGGCGAGTATCGCAAAGGCGGCTTGCCACGCGTGGCGCGCTTCGGGTATCTACCGGCCGCTATAACTTTTCTAACTAGATCAATTTTGAAATATGTTACTGAATTGTTAATTTAAAAACTTTGCTAAAAATTCAAGGGATTTTTGAATCATATGTGCAAAGCAGACCACGAAACTCTAGGTTCCTGGCAATTGAAATTCAATATTACAAAAAATAAATAATATAATACCCATCTGAATAAAATAACTTCTTCGGTCAGTATTCATATCGATGTATTTAATCATAATATATTTATAAATTCGTACTGTCATAAAACTTTTAATCGAATAGATTTTTCCAAATTGATGCAGTTGTTTTTAGCTAATTATATTCGAAATATGCACTCATTTGCATTCATTCATTTATCATTTAATTGCCGAGATGCTGAATTTGCATTTGTAGTTTAGGTGGGAATTTAAAAATAAAATGTTTGCCTCGAAATGTTTTCCTGGCAAACAAGCAAAAGCAAGGAAGCAAAAGGGACTATGTTATTTATTAAATATTATTAAAAGCATGAGAATATTTTATTTAGAATTTCGTAGTACCTAACCTTGTGTTTAGTAGTCGTATTTCAATAAGATAATTAGTAGCTTAATCGTTATAGGCAATTTATTAAACAATTTTATTCATGACACAGTGTAGTTTTAAAATAATATTTATAACAGAATAAGAGAACACGTGTATTTTACTGACGAAACAGTCAAACAGACATTAAACAGAAACTAAACTTTTTCAAATATTTTGTTTTACCAATCAGATTTTGTTTTGAATTATAACAGGAGTAAAGGGATATCGCCTAGAATAAGGGAACCAAATGATAAAATAGAGTTACTAAGTATCTTTTACGGATCTTTGGGTCTTTTGACGATTTGGAACCAAGAATCAAAAAATAAATCACAAAATAACAAATAATTTTTTTTATTACTGTAGGACAGCAGATAGGCGGACGGACCACTTAGAATTTAGCAGTTACCGTCGCTTATGGGTGTTTGTACCGCCAGCGGCATCGCGAACACGCTGTTGTCCCATAAGTACAGGAACTTAGGTCACTAATGCCGGAACACAACGTAGTTATTATGGCGGCATACTTAAGACCTTAGATGGTCATCCAGACGGGCTTGGGGCCCTACCACGTAGCTAGGGTGGGTAGTTTTGTTACCTATTACGACAGGCCGACCCCGGCCGCAGACGTCAGTATTCTTTCTACGCCCCTGCATGGATAAAAAAAATAAAACTAAATAGCTAGAACCTTCGATCAACATTTACTTATTTTTATGGTACCTGGTAGCCCAGTATTATACTTGGAGACCATTCTAAAGGTCCCGGGTTTGAATGCCACGTTGACATCGTCGTAGTCGTAGAATAGTGACGGATCTGACATATATTAACCTTTACAGGACAGCCATTTTAAAAATACACAAGCGTCATTTAACTATGAGAATCTATCATATCCGTCACTTTACAGACCGCATAATTTGAAATCTAAAATACATGTAATTTTTTTTTAATGTAGCAATAATATTTAGACAATGTAGTATCCAAATATGGTAATAAGTGAATTTTGGATTTTTTTCAAATCCGACGTTATTCTACGATCACGACGACATGCAACGCATAAGCAGGTTTTCAGGTCTAATGTGTATATAGTATAATTGTCATGTGCCGACGTATAATATACTGAGGAAACCTGCATACCAAATTCACCGGTACGTGTAACCCGCCAATCCGCCTTAGACAAGCGTGGTGGGTATACTGTTCGTTCCCTTTAGAGGAGCCCGAGCCCAACAGTGGGATGTTATGGACTGTTATTTTTTAAAATAATTATTACACTCTGTATTCAATTGTAAATTCCATACTAACAATATAAACAAATCTTCAATAACAATACATGCGCGTTTATTATTTTAAAACAAACACCGGAAATTTAAATCAAAGTAAATGTTTTGCCTGGATTAGTTGGTAACTGTTTCATTTATATTATTTTGAATAACAACGTTATAACAGAAAACGGCTAATAATAGAAATAGGCATTTATTATTGTTAAACTTTGCCTTTAATCCTAAAATAATATTTTACTTTGAACTGGGCATTTTATTTGAGAATAATGAATTAAAATTCTTAGATTTGATTTTTTTTTTCGTTATATACTGATTACATCTAAAGCTATTTCAAAGCCCGTATTGTTGAGAACATTGAAATCATTGTACTTAGTTGTGTCACTGACATGTTTCATTCCTTTTTATAAATAAAATACAATTGTTGGGACTGTAATTGATTTAAAAAAATTAATACTGTTGAACCTCTCAGTCTTGAAAGGAAAGCAGAGTAGCGGGCTTCCATTACAGTATACTTGAGTGTTATACATTTATGGCCTAGGCTATGAGTTCGGTGTGCCAGTTATTCGCCGGTTCATACATTAATCGATAGGAGAACAGCTGAGTTTTTAGTGAGAAGACACGTAGTCCAACAATTCCCCCGACAACCCTGCGGTCAAGGGGACTGTGAAAGATTTTCTTTCAAATAAAGAGTAATCCATTCAGCAATTAATTTTAGGAACAGGACGGCGAGGCCTCTTGTCGCCTGAGACCTCATGATCTACATACGTCGTTGCTGCATACCTTTTTATGAGCTTGCCACAGCCATCATAAACTTGTAACATTCTCTTATGTGAATTAAGTGTCCAATTAAAATTTTTCTCCATGCACGGGCGGAGTAAGAATACTAACCTCTGCAACCGGGGTCGGCCTGTCGTAAAAGGCGACAAAGTAACCTCAGCTACGTGGTAGTGCCATAAGCCCGTCTGGATGGCAACCACCCCTATTGTAAAAGTATGCCGCCATAATAACCTTTGTTGTGTTCCGGCATTAGAGATCCAGGTTCCTGTACCCCTATGGGGCAGTAGCGTGTGCACGGTGCCTACGTCAGCTTGTCTGCTGTTCCTCAACAAAAAATTATAAATTTCTTTCTCAAATGTTTTAATTATGCAATAAGTTTTTAATATAAAAAAAGTTTAAAAGTCCATATCGCAATAGGTCGCGCGATAGCCGCCATACTCCCATAAAGTGTGTTATCACATAAAATACCGCCTACAAAACCCACCTTCATTAATATTAATCCATGAGTAGACTATTTTATCTCTACACGGCTGTAAATTTAAGTTGCGGTTAGCCAACATCCCGACTAGGACTTATAAAATTGTATCATGACCACACACGATGTGTAAAAAAAAGTAATAAAACATGGCGGAGTTAGCGCGCTTTTAAAGTTTTTATTGTTTGAGACTGATAATGATATATAACATGGTGTTTTTTTTAGATACGTGGTAGCCAAGTGGTAGTTCACTCGGAGTTCTACTTTCATGGGTTCAAATCTCACTATGGCATAGACCGCTTTGGCAGTTTTCTCGCTTAATGTACATATTACTCGTATGATTGCCACGTGCAGACGGTAAAGAAAAAGCATGAGGAATCTAGCATACTAAGATTATTGGTATGTAACCCACCAATGCGTCTTGAATAAACATGACGGTTATACTGCCTGTTCTGTATTGGAAGGCTCGAACCGGCAGTGGGGCCTTATGAGCTGTTATTATTCCATTTTTGTTCTAGTACAATGTAAAAATTTATAAATAAACATTCTATGAGAATTCACACAGCGCCATCTATCCTCAATGTAATCAGCAAAACGATTGTATTATGGGTACTATACAACTGATATACTACTTATGGTATATACTCTCATCGATATAAATAAAATGATAGAGGTCTGCAGTTGTACGCGTATCACGGCAAAACTACTGGATGTATTTCAATTAAATTTTCTAAGTTTTATTTCTCAGACATTTGGCCCTTATTAAAAAAAATCGATTTTTTAATTTACTATAAAGTTATGAAAGTTTTAAGAAACAATCATTTTTATAAGCATCTACGTGTTCAGTGATATGTGTTTTCTTGCCCGGAGACTGCAAGCCATAGATATAGAATATTCTATATCTATGCTGCAAGCGGTGGAGCGCGCATGCGTACGTAAACTTCTCATATTTTTTCGATTTACTTTTTTTATTATTCGACCAGCGAAGCGAGCGAGAACGGCTAGTCTTGTAAATAAACATACTTACATACTACCCATATACATTTTTAGGTGGCAGGGCTCCAAGCCTTCAGTCAACACTTGACCTCTAAATATGCCGCCTTAAACATATAAACCAAGGGTATCTGCCATCTGGGCTTAGGGACCTAATACCTAGGGTTGCTTGTCGCCTATTACGACAGGTCAACCGCAGCGGTTGGTCTACTTACTCCACCCGTGCTCGGAGAGATGTATACATATTATGTAATAAACACATACGCATCGATATTATATCGATGGATTCATTAATTAACATTTTATCTGATTAGTAATGGTTATTGATCCTCTTTTTGAAAATAGGCAACGATAGGTGATTAGTTATTTAAAAATTATGGTAACATTAATTGTGACAGACCATGTTTCCTTATTATGGCGAGCTTTGTTGTTCACGGAAGTATCGGGGGCGTTGAAGCGTTGGATGAATTGATTTGATAAAAGTTCTTTGGCGATATATAAAACTTCCACTAAAAATAGTTTATACAAAAAAGATCCATTGCACCACGTCTGTGTTCATAGATCTTGAGCCGAATGCCTATAAATAATTTACAAAGAAATTGATACTGGCAGTCTGTGATTAACACGAAGTGATAATTTACTCTTTGGTAATCTTAAATTTGTTTCAAGGTAAATAAAAAGCAATACAAAGTTTGGGATGTGATTCGAACTTTTTGTAAATATACCATAAAATATAAAGCATGTTTTAAAGGTAAACACAATCGGCTTTATAGAATAACTTAAAGACATCTTGACGACCCCTGTGGCGTAACGGATAACGTACTTCGGTGCGCTTGGGGTTCACGTCCTGCGCTCGTGAAATCGAGGTAAAGCGGGTGGAGCTCCGGGGAGCTCTCACGGCAGTTTGGAAGGAAAGACTTGCGTAACCCAATCCGGCCAAAACACTATCGCAGCGCTGTAGCCCGCTCTGCAAGATTGGATTGACAGACGTCACGAAACTGTCGTTTCACGTAACACAAGTACTCTCGGGGCACGGCTGCTTCGGGCGGTAACTGTGTGGCATCGCTCAAGAGGAGCAAATGACAGAGTGCCACGGCGCTCCACACCTTCCAAGCGTCCCGCATGTGTATCAGAGCGCCCAAATCTTGTTGCTACCATCGGTCATGACCTTTCGCTCCCGGCCATCATCCTAGTGATGGTCCGGAGCCAAGCCGGACGTGATGCCGTCGCCTTCTTCTGCGAGACAGTTATGTCCGCAAAGGAGGCGGCGGAGAGGGAGAGGGAATGCGCCAGGCTCCCCTCCCGCTCGGCTTCTCGTCGCCGGAGGTTGGCGACAGACCTCCCGCCGCCGTGGTGATCGCTTGTGGGTGCGGAGTTGGCCGCGGTTGTATTTGCTTATGTAGTTACATGCCTTCATAAAATGTTATCTTTATATTATTTTATAATGAGGGCCGAACTCTTGCGTTTGACTCGATGGCGATAACAGTGGCATTATCCACTAGGTAGAGCAGGTAGCGGTATAGCAAAAAATATTAAAATTATAGGAACATAACTACGTTACTATTGTGAAGTCTAAAACTTTGATATTCTACAAACCTTTAATATATTTTCACACGATTCTACCTGCTATACTAAAAAGTGAAAGCAGAGGACGTATTGCGTTTTTTGAGAGAAAGAAATACATTACGCACATCCCACCGTGTTGGAACGTACGGCGGAGTGTGCGATCACTACGGCGGCGCAGGTCGCTGGTCGCCAACCTCCGGCTGCAAGTAGTTCTGTGTGCTCCCGCTCCATTTCGGCCGCCTCCGGACATAACTCTCTAGAAGGAGGCGACGGCGTCCCACCCGGTTTGGTTCTTTACCATCGCTAGGATGATGGCCGGGAGCGAGTTATCTGGTCCGGTTTTTCACAACGTAGGAAAGCAGAAAGGAAACTACCTGCTTGTCTTTAAAATATCAAAAAAGTATTTTTTTATATTAATTCTATAAGAGTATGTTTAATTTATAACTCACAAGTTTTAAAGGTTTATCTTTAAATTAATCTGTAGCGTAAGATTTATGGTACCTATTTCTCAGCCTCAGCCAATTGGATCTGATAAATGGGTGTTGCCAGCATGATAATTTACAAGTAAAATCTTAGGGATACGAAACATCACGCCATCTAGTGGAAATTAAATACTTAATTGAACATAATTATAGACCGTATATATTTTGATGTTTATCGTATTAAGTTTATCGGCCTAATGGTATCACACTCGATCTAGAGGTCACAGGTTCGAATCCCACGAAAACATTCACCGCTTAGGCCTTCTTGCCACGTACCGATGGAAAATGAACATCAGGAAACCTGCGTACCGACATCACTGATATATGTAACCCGCCTATTCGCCATGGACAAGCGTGTAGGTTACACTGTCCATTCCCTGAAGAGGTGTGAGCTCAGAAGCGGGATGTTATGGGCTGTTATTGAGTTATATTTTCATGAGTTCTTCATCCATGCGAGACTAATGACGTTTGTTGCTAAATATTGTCACAGGATTTCACTTTTTTTTACTTTTGGCTATTTGGTCAGTGCTTATTCGTGACAATTCCTTCTCTAGACCAAATAAGTACAGGATAATAAATTAAATATACAAGGTTTATAGTGTTCCCATTGGTGCTTCATTAGCTCATCAATGTTCACGCATATCCGTAATGTACGTCGCTCACACTCGCCGGTGGTTCTCGTATCTTGACAGTGACAGTGACATTTAGACAAATATAGACGCACAAGAAAGCGTTGCAAATTATGAAGGGAGATGAAAAGACAACTGTCTCTCTGTGTAAAGTGTTCTTAAAAATGTGTTAAATTAAGGTGACGCCACAATACATTATATTTACCGAATAATTTTAAACTACGCTAATAGTTGAAGTTTTCAATACAGTATTGTCCCTAACTAATCTAGTCGCCAAAAATATAAGTTTTTAACTCAGCATATTTCAATTTGTCTGCAACAGCTGCTTTCATATCATTGTAGCTGCACTAGCGCCATTCTGGCGGGTTTTTGAACTGTTATTTATAGCGTACAACTGGACACTTTGTCAACTTCTTCCCCTAATGAGATAATACTTCTTACCTCTACCCGCATGAAAATGCCTCTAGAAATGCCATAGGTTCAATCGCATAAACTACAAGGTTTTTTTAAGCAAACCGAAGTGTTCTTTTTTTGCTTTCTGAATTTAGCAAGAGGATCCATCAAGTTTTTATATTAATCGCAATTTACGACTTTCTAAGAAAGAGCAGCCCTATTTCTATATCCACACGACCATAAAAATATATAATTTGTATTAAAATTTGTCGATTTTATTTTAACGTTCCACAAGTTTAAACAATTGTTGATTTGCACTATAGTGGCAATACCTTCGTATTCGCCATTATAAAGTTCGCTTGAAAGAGGTTATAATATTAACGATAAAACTAGTTTGTTTTGTTTATTTTACATTTGTTTTTAGGTCACTTCTATATAAATAAATAAAATTGGAGGGTCTGTTTGTAATATAACCGCTTTTTACTAAGTGCATTCGGACGTATACACGGTACATATATCAAAACAACATTTTTTACAATTTTTGTCTGTCTGTCTGTTTGTTCCGGCTAATCTTTGAAATGGCTGCACCGATTTTGACGGGACTTTCACTGTCAGATAGCTGATGTAACAAGGAGTAACTTAGGCTATTTTTATTTTAGGAAAAAAATAGTTTTTTGTTAAAAATTATAAGTTTAGGAAAGTTTTAATTCCAATTTAAGTTGACCTCAGATTTATATCATCAATCATATGAAATAGGGTTCAGCTTAGGCTGGACTTTGTAGGTTTTACATCTAATTTATGTTGACCTCACATATCCAAAAAATGCTGCCCAAAATCACTATTCGACGCGGACGGAGTCGCGGGCACAGCTAGTTATAAATAAAATTCAAAGAAAGAAAGAAAGAAAAAAAGTTTTAAAACAGTTTTAAGTTCAACCTAATTACAACTATGGCACCTAGTATTATAGTCACAAATCTCCAAAACATTATCTAATATATACTTACGATCATTCGTCATATAAAATGAGCAAAGCAATAAATTACTCTTGTCACCACAAAGTAGATAATATACTTGTCACTTACAAATGAAACGACATATGTTAAACAACATTTAATGTGAAATCAACCTTAAGTTGTAACAAATAAAGTAATTTTTGCCTTGAGAGATACATCGTTTTGTTTTGTTTAGTGTGTTCCGGTGCACGCGCACCAAAAAAGTAACGAGGTCATTCATTAGTAGATTTTACTCTCACATTTTTCTCATATCGGGCGCCAAAAATCGATTCTTAAGGAGTAAACTCCAAAAGAAAATAATTTATCTAGGACAAGTACATAACAAAAACACATTAAAAACATAAAGAAAATAGTATATATATATATATATATATATATATATATATATATATATATATATATATATATATATATATATATATATATATATATATATATATATATATATATATATATATATATATGTACAAGGATTTTACAGTCCTAAAATTGGACCTATTTCACAAAAACCAGCGCTGTTCTTCCAACAGACCCGAAGAGAGAATCAGTGAATTCACTGCACAAACTTTTTTTATTGCTGTGGGACAGCAGACAGGCTGACGGCCCACTTAAAATTTAGCAGATACCGTCGCCTTTGGGTGTATGCAACTCCAGTGGCATCGCGACCACGCTGCTGTCTCTTAAGTACAGGAACTTGGGTCACTAATGCCGAAACAACACAAAGTTATTATGGCGCCATAATATGGCCACCATCCAGACGAGCTTGGGGCCCTACCACGTCGAAAAAGACTACTATTTGTGTTTTTAAATACATCTTATTTTAGAGTTTATTTGACCCAACGTGTATTGTTTAAGAAGCTCTTAAATTCTACATGTTAATCTTTGATTCCACTCGAATCCTGAACTTTCGATTGAATATTTAACATTCTTGATAATGAGTCCATTGTCATCAATCTATAAGATGCAGTATTTAAGCTTTTTGAGCTTACCATCCGCTGAGGATGGGTGAAGGCCATATGGCTAGAATATTCTAGTCATACTACCTTTTATTTGCATAAATAAATAAAGTTTTAAGTAGTATGTAATAAAAAAAAAGTGTGTTGTCACTGTCGGAAGACTATGGGGATCGAAGGAGTCTTCATTGTATTTGGTTTGGCTCAACAGGCCTGAGATTTGAAGCTGGTTAATCCGCTTTTGTATTAGCAAGTGTATATTTAGTTGTACGATGCCGGTCACAGACCGGAAATGCACCGTACAGGGATGAGAGGGATAGCTCGAGAACAGTGGACTGTATGAGAGGAGAGGACGAGAGGGGCCTTAGGTTAGAGATATGCGATGCCTTGCAGTGGGCAAAGAAATTCGCACTGACATTGATTTTACCCCTTCCCGGTTCGGTTCGGGTCCGCTCGCGGAGGAACTGTTCGGCACCAGCTAAATGTCATAAACTAGACACTGAACACACAATTTTATGATGCGGCCAATGAGAGTTAGTAAGGATTAACTGAAGCCAATTGCGCAGGGCGCAGAGAGTGGTCTTCAGGTAGGTCGAACGTCAATCGTCCCGCGCGTTTAGAGGCTCACGCGATACTACTCTCGTCCCACGCTCGCTTTTAACTCACCGAGAGTGAGGGAGATAACAAAAATCAGAAGGCGAGATTTTAACTACTCTTTCTGCAAGGATCGAACACTAATCGAAGTAATTGCACCAGTATATTTGTTTTGCCAATCATCCATTACTAGGTTGGAGCAGAAAGGACCGTTCCTGATAGACTTGTATTATCCGTCTTCATCACCAGGGGTTAGATGACGTATTTCTGCGTAGACAGAAGTTCCAGATCTCAGTGGCGAAGATAAGCCACTTATATAAAAAATAATATTTGAAAATGATACCAACCTCATGTTTGCAGTCACAATTATAAATCAACCAACCAAATCACTATAACTATATTTTATTATTACTCAATCCATTCCTTGCCTAATTCAATAAGAATATCACATAATACTTACATTACAATAATAAATAATTCATAAAGATAATACCTCAGTTATTGTAATATTCTCGACACTCAAGTACCCTCATAAATACAAACGGGCAGACAGGCAAACACACACGTAATCCGGTAAAGCGGAGTGTCAATAATGCGGCCCATCCAATACTATTACTAGAGACCATTGAAGAGAAATATCTATCCATTTACACGCTGGTTGATTGAGTTTCGGACTGGCGTGTCCAAAAGTGTATAAACAAAATAATAGAATAAATAAATTCCGGTTACCTATTTTTCATAATTTTTGTAAACCCAAGTGTCTGTAATCTAATGTAATTAGAATAATTTTAGTTTTTTTTACCATGCTTTTATTATTAAATATAACATTGAGGTTGATTAAGAAACAGATATAATATATTTTCCATTCATTGGGTAAACAAGAGCATAAACTTTAAATCTTATAACCGTATTCCAAACAACTTTTTTTAAAATCATTTCCTTACACTACAAGAATACGCAAGTGTTTAATACTTGAAAGCTTTTTCTTCTTCTTTATTAGATTGTGAAGCTTTTATACATTAGTTATATTGCTGTTAATATTGCCAAATTAGAATGAAGTCATAATGTTGAAAAAAAAGCTTCTGAAATGGCAAATAGCCCTACAGTAAATAAAATATTATTAATTACTATAATTAGATATTATTTATTACTAAAAACCACTTTCATACTAGATACTAGAATATGTTTTCTAGTAAATTTTGGATTTCTCCTTAATAATTTTCAACGCTTCTGTACTTCAGTCAACAATTTCCCAACTGCATTTTCGGTTCGGCTCATAACTTATTAACATATTATGCTGAGTTGCACAACTTATAGCTCTTATAACAAAATATACATATACAATATATATATACAATAACCGTTTGTTTGTTTTATAAGAGATGTTGATTGTTTTGTGAAATTCTTATAGTAAAAAGAAAACGTTGCCTATGTATAAAGTGAAACGGAAATATAAATTTTAATCGAGTTGATACAATATAGGAAATATTACACTTCTGAAACAAGATAGTAATATTAGAACACTCTTTATAACGATATAGGATGTTCTAATCAGCTTTAACTGACAGAAATGCAACGTTCCAACCGTGCGAGATTACAGGCAATTAAGATGAAAGACCAACGTTATCCACATGGCAGTAAAAACAATATTTCGTGATAAAATATTATTATAATAATCTTTATTTTCAGGCAAAAAACCCTTAATACTAACAAAATTAATTTAAATAAACATTACATTTAAATATAAACTTTAACACCTTGTGAAGAAAACATGGTCAATAATGTATGTCTCTATCAAAATTAATAAAGTCCATAAATAAACTATCACTAGACAATCTTTTTTTGTTATGGTTGAGGTGCATAGAGTTTCAACTCTTATGCATCTAATTATCAAATCTCTCCGCTAGTATTTTTAGAATAATACTTTCCGAAGCGGAGGCGAGCCCAGAACCCCGCTATGCGAGAGCTCTTTATCGCATAGGAGTCTCCTATTCCTTGTTCAGCGAACATTCTCGATGCATTACAGCATCTGAGCAAACGCATCAGAGAGCGATATGTATATTGCACTCTAATGGTACAATTAAAGGCTTTTTGGTACAGTTTACCCATAGATAAAGAGATAATAACAGAGATTCACTGTTAGGGATACTGAAGACATTCATAGTAGATAAGAAAGACTGACGTAGATGTATGCAACGCCAGAGGTACCACTGATGCACTGCCGTCCAAAAATATAATTGAAAATAGGGATTTCACCTTTCAATGTGGCGACTGCTTATCAGGATTGCGCCAGGCATTATCAAGTTTAATATTGCCTAAGATAAAAATTTTGAAGTTAAGTTTTAATAAATATTTATAATAAAGTTAAAACTTTATTATAAATATTTACATCGATGTATCGATAGATCTGTATAGCTTACAGAGTTATCAATACAAATCGTCGACCGAGTACTTGAATCTATTCAAGTCTAAGACAGGATTCTTAATACAATAATAAAAATAAATAAGTAAATAACACATGCTGTACTTTATTTTAGTAATGTGTCTAATTATTAAAATTTACTAGATGGTACGACTAGTGAAACATTTTTTGTTGTAAGGTCCACAAAAAAAGAGAAGCAAAAAAGTAAAACAAGAAAATTGTAAAAAAAGGCCTGACACTGTGTTAGGGATGGAGGAGAGACAAAAAACATCGTCAAGACTGATTTAATGGCTACGAAAATGGCTCCATATAATCGTGATTGAGAGTTAAGTGTCCACACTGGGGAATATTTGCATCATATGCAAATAGTTAGTTGGGGAGTTAGGCCCTACCAATATTTTCAGGGTCCAAGTCAACCTCATCTGCAACCCGTAAACTCTGCTGAATAACGACTGATGCTCTGTATCAGACGGCAGTTGCTTCCATAAAATCAGCCAAATCTACGGGCAGTACAAGTAGGGATCATATAAGGATTAGGGGATGCCGCATAACAGCACGCAAGAGCTTCGTCCCGCTCTTGAGAGAAGTGGACAAGGGCTACCATGTCATGGGCGGGACTCGGCTAGCGACGTTGTCCCCAACTCACGCATTCCAAACATCCCGAAAGCTCGCCTCGCAACGTGGTAAGCACGCTAACCGGACGCGCGAGAGAGTTGGCCGATGAGCATCCTCCGCCTCATGGCGAAGCGAGATTTAACGCTAAAATGCCGATGATGTAAATAGTTAGTTCTTCTATAGAATATCGTTTTCGAAGTCACCGAGTCGCATCTAAGCAGCAAATAATTTCTCGTAGATTATTTTAAGAATTACACCGCTTCAATATCTTATACATATTTACTTAGCTGTTTCAAGAAAAGTACTCGATGCATACCTAATTGAATTTTCAAGTAAACGATACCCCACGTTTATTGGGCAACAAACTTAATGGACTTACTTGGGTAATGTTTAATTAAAGTAATAACTGCGCACGAGTGTTTTTATTATTGAAGTAACGCATTAATAATGTAATATAAAACCCGTTATTTTGTGACTTTTTATGATAACATGTAACACGTTCACTGCGACTTGCTTTTGGAGGCTATGACAAAAGAGGTTGTAGTCACTATTGGTACCTAAATAAATTTTGAGTAATGTTTTAATTTAATTGTAGTGGATATATTTATAAAGGCCAAGACGTGACGAGATGAGGAAAACAGTTCTGTCGCGAAAAGTTAGTATTCGTTCACTATGTAAGGGTTCGGGTCAAAATACCGTCGCAGTGGCACGGCCTGCCCTGCATCAAAAGCAAGGCGTCACGTCACTCTGTCGTTTGACGTAACAGGTACTCTCGGGGCACAGTTGCTTTGGACAGTACCTATGTCTCATCGCTCAGAAGAAGGGAACGACAGTGTCACTATTCTGGCACCGGTGACAAAGAAGTGCTGCACATACTCTAGGAATATTCCACATGGGCTTTGAAGGTCAAGAGCCAAACCACCATGCCCCAAAGCAGAGAGTGGAAAGTGAGCGGGAGACACTCGAAGAGTTACTGAGAATCGCTGGAGTGAAACCGAACACTACGGCAACTCTTAGGCTCGCAGCCCGTAAATACATGGCTGAGGATTAAGTCAGCTCATTATTGCATGAAAACGAAGACTGAGGGCTCCATACTATCAGGCTTTGAAAAGGCCCGCTTTCCCAGGCCTGTGCCAGTCGCAGTTGCATGCAGACTAAAGTTACGTCTCAGAGCTCTGGCGCTGAAGGGCGAATGACGGAACACCAGAATGGTTTACTAGGTATATCAACAACGTTCACCTCCCCACCAAGTGAGGAGGAGGGAATCCCAGACTACACTGCTGTACGTTCCCACGCGGCAATGTGTGGTCCATTTCCATCTCGATAAGTATTCTTTTACTAGGTGAGGCAGCAAGATCAATAATTTGTGTATGATCAACAGTTTATATTAATTAATGTACGTAGCATGTGATCCGTATAATAATAATAGAACTTCCCGTCACGGGAAGGGAATAAGCGGAAGTTTTCAAGTCTTTCGCTTGTATTTTACTGTGTACGCAAGTTGTAGTAAACCTTTGCACAAAGTTGCATTGACGAGCGTTTTGAAATGCTACTGCTATTCGTGACCTTCTCCTCATATTTGGAGTTTACAGTGTAAGATTAGATTTTGTTAAATATATATCTACAATAACAGTTTGTTAGTCATTTAATTACTAGTGATGACATCTGTTGGAGCATCTGTAAACGTTCTATTGTTTACTAGCAGTGCCATCTGTTGATGCATTTGTAGACGATCTATTTTTATAATAATATAAAAGGCAGTTCTTTGTCAACCTCACTATGTGTTTCACTATAGATTTTGTAAAGGAATATTTGTAATTCCTAGAAAATTGTTTACATTTGTATTATATTTTGTCTCCGTGCAGGGGTGGAGTAAGAACTACTAATCTCTGCGACCGAGATCGGCCTGTCGTAAAAATCAACGAAACAACCTACGTGGTTGAGCTCCAAGTCCGTCTGAATGGCAACCCTTGGTCTATAAGTATGCCGCCGTAATAACCTTGTGTTCCGGTATTAGTGACCTAGCTTCCTGTACCCCTATGGAATAGCAGCGTGTCCGCGGTGGATCCTAGCGTCGCAAACATTAATAGGCGACGGTAACTGCTTACTATTAAGTGGGCCGTAATCCTGTCTGCTATTCGTCAGCAATAAAAAAATTTTCGTAGAGAATTATTTAACAAATTTAACAAATTATATTTTGAGAGGTAATTCAATCTTTTTAGTTAAGAAAAGCTAAGTTGCAAAAGTAGTAAATCTTAATATTTATAAACTCCTAAAGTACTGAACCGATTTTATTAAAATTTTGCACACTGTATGCAGTTTTACCAAATTGAAAGAAAGGATAGTTTATATCTCAATTTTTAATCGCAGTTTTATTTTATTGCGAATTTTTTGTTTATTAACTGACAGAGTCATAACTATCTGTTAGTTTGATAATATTCTAACAGATGGCAGTATAAGGTAATTAGTTGACTGGATTGAGTAAGTATCCAATAAATAGCGTTGTTTTTTTTAAATTTGTATGGCAGAACAACGTTTGCCAGGTCAGCTAGTATAGTAATAATTATCGTGGTTCAGCATCGAAGGTGTTATTAATTAAAGTATTATTATTGCAGACTTTTGACGTGGTTTCACAGGGGCGACCCATCTGATCTAATACCTAAATAAGAATGAAAAAGAGTATCTATATAATATATCGCCTTTTACAGCCTAGTACAGACTACAGAACTACAGTATAGTACAGACTTACAGATGAAGTCTATCATCTTTGGCTATGTTCTTAACACTAATTTGGACTATACGGGTTACGAATACGAACTATTGATTCTATTTTATTTTAACTTTGCTCGCTTTTTAAGCAGCTTTGATAATATATGTAGTTCATAAAAACTAAAAAAATCGCTTTTATAATTAATCAAACTAAAAATTAAAAAATTATTCTTTATCCTTGTAGAGGCGGAGAAAGAATACTAACAATTAGTTTAGGGCATTAGTGACCCAAGTTCCTGTACCTTTATGGGACAGCAGCGTGTTTGCGATGCCACTGGCGTTCCAGGCACCCATAGGCGACGGTAACTGTTAAATTCTAAGCGAACCGTCAGCCTGTCTGCTGTCCTACAGCAATAAAAAAATCATTAGAATAAAATTATTGATGAGAAAATTAATGTCACTGTTCTAAAAAGCGTGGGATGCTCGGGTGCTGATCATCAATCGTTATAATTTTTTTTAATAGTTTCATTCGGAAATGCAGAGTTAGTTTAAAAATATCGTACAAACTTTTTTGTCTCGGGGAAAAACCCTATTCTTAACGGATTCCCCCGACCCGGGGGGACCAAGGGATATGTGGGTCTCCGGGAATGATGTTTGACCACCCACTAAAAACCTCGCTGTTCTCCTATCTCCTACGCCCGGGCCCACGGATATGTGGCTTGCTAATCTTGTGGCCCGGGCTGGTGCCAGCCCGCCCTTTGTATCGGGGCGGGTTTCTTCTGAATTTGTAGCGCTACGGGAGCAGGGTTAAGACCCTCAGCGCTCTCCTTTGTCTGCCCTAAGGAGTTGATGGGGGCCACGGAACAGCACGCAGCCCTCACCCTCGCGGCAATGGTGCGGGCGGCGGCTCCTCCCCCGAGGGGCCGCCCGCTGCCGCTTTCTACGGCGGCCGGAGGTCGTTGAATGCCCTCCGGCGCCGTAGACGTGGCATGCATTGGCGGGAGCGGAGTGTGCTAGCCACCCCAAGCTTTTAGAAATTATTTTTACCTTTTAATTTGATTAATTATAAAAGTACGTCAATTAATAACTGTAAAATATAATTTATTTGTTGGCAATTCCCAATCGGTAAATGTTTTTATTAATTAAACGCCAGATGTCCTTTCGGCAGCAGAAAAAGAAAGCGTCAACCCGGATGATCCTGATAAGGACTAAGGGACAAAATTATTAAATTTGTGTATTGTCATCAGTTCTTGACGTGTGCAAAATTTTTAATTTTGTTTTATCGTTCAAAGTGGATAAAAATCTAGTAGGAAAATTGCGTGACATAGATATGTGGATACATAGTTAGATACATACAGGAATCTGGTATTTATCTCATTCTCTCGTAGGCTAAATAATTTTAAATCTAACATAAAGAAATTCCTGTATAAACATCAGCGAGGACAGGCCGATTTAGCTCTTGATACGAGTGCTTTATAGTGTAGCTAATTTATACCACTAATAATTATTCTATCAGTCACTTGATAATTAGATGTTATCATATTAAGTTACCAAGTCCTTTAATAAATATTCTCTATGTTTATTTGATATTTAGTAGATAGGTCACACGTTAGATATTGTTTTTGTGTCATTTTTTTATATGTTTAAATTACCTTTTTTATAACTAATATTCTAGTTTTTTTTTATGTTTTAGTCTGTATTTCAATTCTGTGTCTCTGTCCGTGATGCTGCTCGACAGGCCTGACGGAAGACCAGCGCTGGTTTTAATCAACCAGCAATTATGCTGAGTCAGGTCTAATTCAAGGCATATATACTATTTGTATATTGTATAAGTAGATATTATATTGTAGTATTATTGTAAAATGTCTTGAATAAAATATTTTTCTTTCTTTCTTTCTTTCTTCTTTCTAAATTCTATTTATGTTTGTCTCTTTTTGGTGATCAAATTTTCAAATCACCACGGTGCTATAGAAGTATTTTTTTTAAAAACATTCCATTTTTGTCTCCATAGACTTATAGTATAGTTATTAAACAGTGTGTGGTGGCGGTGTAATTTCACTTCTTTACGGTCGGCAATTTAGTTGTTTTTGGTAAGAAGACTGTATGACACACGGACATATTAATACAATAACAAGCGCGCAACGAAAGCGTTAAGTTCATGGCAACTTATTTAAGCTTATCTTGAGCACAGATTAATAAATAGTTACTTCTTGAGTAAGTAATTATCAATATTTTTTGTTCCTTGACCGACTTCAGGAATCGTATTGAATTCGAATAATACTTACATACTTCACACCTCTGGCATAAAATATTTAAATAAAACTTTAAATAATTAGTTTCCAACATTTAAATATATTATTTAGAAATATACTGAACCTGAATTAAATTAGACATCTATATATTATTATATATTTATATACCCGTGCAGGGGCGGAGAAAGAATACTAACCTCTGCGGCCGGGATCGGCCTGTCGTAAAAGCCGACTGCTACGTGGTAGGGCCTCAAGCCCGTCTGGATGGCGACCACCTTTGGTCTTAAATATGTCGCCATAATAACTTGTGTTGTGTTCCGGCATTAGTGACCCAAGTTCCTGTACCTTTATGGAACAGCAGCGTGTTCGCAATACATCTGGTGTTGCAAACATCCATTGGCGATGGTAACTGCTAAATTCTAAGCGGGCCGTCAGCCTGTCTGCTGTCCTATAGCAATAAAAAAAGCATGGCGGGTATACTGTCTATTCCGTTATGGGTTGTTATTTCTAATATAGAACTGGCCGTTCTCGCCCGCTTTGCTAGTCGAATAACAGAATCCAAAAATACGAAGTTTTCGTATGCATGCGCACTTTATTTTGAACAAAACTGTTTAAAATTTTGGGGTTACGTTCTTATGTGCGAAAAATAAAAAAAATCCAGAACTCTATCGCAGCGTCACCTACCGGGTCCAATTGCGAATCTAAACCATTCTCGAATCAACTTGAACACACACAAAAAAATTCAACAAAATCGGTCCACCCGTTTCGAAGGAGTTCAGTGACATACACACGCACATAAGAATTATATATATAAATATTGTTCGAATTGGATCGATATCTCATCCAGTATATATACTACTAAGTAATACAAAACTGCATTCGATTACAGAACTGATTGAACTATCAGTATATATTATAAATCATCAGTTTGCTTTTTACACCATAATAACGTTTTACGAGGGTTGCGAGCCGAGACCCCTTCGCTGCCAACCGTGTAGATGCCATTGGAGATAGCGGGAGTAATTGTTTGCTATATGCACGCAGGCGTGGAGGCGTACAATGAACGGTGCATTATGGGATGAGTGCAGCGTTTCGTTTATATCTAAATATAGAGTCGAACATATTTATTTTATATGGACACTTTAAGTACCTAAATTTATTGTTGCATTTGTCAAATTGATTTGACAAATGTTGTTTACTGTAACAGGTAACAATTTTTTTTAAACAGCAGACAGGCGACGGCCCAGTTAATAATAAGCAGTTACCGTCACCTATGCATGTCTGGACACTGTGAACACGTTACTGTACCATAGGAATATGGAACCTGGGTCACTAATGCCGGAACACAACACAAAGTTATTATGACGGCATACTTAAGACCAAAAGTGTTTTATCGCCTTTTACGACAGGCCGACCCCGGCTGCAGGGGTTTGTATTCTTACTCTGCCATAATACTGTCACTATTTTTTGACTAACATTGTTGCCGATTCAGATAGTCACATAAGTTTTTTTAAACGACATGAATATTTTGGCAGTTATCTAATGAGTAATAATCATTGTCACATCCTACTCTTTTTAGCGACCGACAACCTTCTTATATCACTAATCTAACAACCCGTGGCTTATTTACTAACAAAAACATTTATTAACAAACTGACGATATATCGTAAGAAAACACTCTAAACTATCTACATAGCTATCAACTTTAAATTGCACAAATGTCTCTATATTCTTGTAATATTAGATTAAACGTTTTACTTTGCATTTCGAATCAAATCCCACTAAATCAGCACGGGTTTCCAAAAAAATATTGTTATAGCAGGTTTTGCAACTACACGCCTCATATGTTCCTGATGCGCTGTATGTGTTAAATTTTTAATTAATATTTATTCCCATATAACTTGATCATGTTAAAACACATCTATTTGTTTATAAAGAATACGAGAAACGCATATCCTTTAAAAAGTCGGTATTACATGCATCGAAAACGAGATTTTCATTAAATGTGTTCAAATTCTTTTTCATATTACGTCAGCAAAATTGCATCATAATACCTTTTACATAAGAACTTTAAAAAAGTGCTAAACAACACATTTATCGTAAGATTTATTGAGTGAAAAAGCAAACACAACGAAGGGAAACGCAATTAATGTCCATTAAAGGCAATTCACGAAGATTTGATTAAATTACAGTGTTTTACAATATAATGTTATAGCGAAAGGTCGAGTTAGGAGCTTTTGTGACCCAGCGACGGGGAGGGTACCTCCCTACATAACATGCTTAATGTATTGCGGGAGTATTACACAGGAAGTCCCACACTACCCGTGGGTGAGCGTAATGCATTTCCACATCTAAAAAGAAAAAAAAAGAGCGAGTGTTATGTCAAAATAGAAGCATGGTCTTAATTTTCTCGTTTCTAGAGCGGTGTAAAAAGCAATAAATTGACTCTTGCTAGCACCAAATGGCCTTATTTTCGAGATCAAATGGCCCTTGCAAAGATTTTACAATTAATAATTCTAATATCTTGATAAAATAAAGTTGATATCTTACATTGTGTATTTCTATTATAGCTCTTAACAAATAATAAAAAGAGTCCAAAACATCCCACTGCTGGCTTCGATCTTCCTTTTCTTGTCCAAAGCGTATTTGCGAGTTACGTTTACCCGTGATCTTGTTACGCAGGGTTCCTCACCAATATCATATTACAATTACATGATAATAATATGCACATTATTCGTCTCTGTGTAGAGACGGAGTAATACTAACCTCTGTGGACAAAATAACCCTACGTGGTAGGGTTGTTATGCTTCAAGCACGTCTGGATGGCAACCCTTGGTTTATAAGTATGCCACCACAATATCTTAGAGTGTTCCGGCCCCTAGCGTAGCGAACATGCATAGGCGACGGTAACTACTTACTAGTGGGCCAGCCTGTCTCCTGTTCCGCAGCAATAAAAAATGTCTCTCTCTAATGTCTGTAATCTAAATTGATGTTCAAGTACAATATTACTTGGCTACAACGTACCCGCAAATTCAAAATGGCTGCTATGCAATTTTTTTATTAATCGTATATTAAAACATTATTTCTCGAATTTTATCATTTATGAAATATTGTTCGACAATATAAAGGATTTCTTATCAATTACAAGAATATGCAGGTACCTATATATAATATTTCACTTACAAACGAATTGTGTGCTTAGAATGTCGTGAGATAATTTAAGACCTGAGGCTTGTAGCTTATCAATACATCAGGAAATAACTCTGTACAGAAGCTGACATATAACAGTGATATATACCCAACATTATAGGTTCGATAAGCTACTGAATTATTTTTATTTTAGAACATTATCAAGATAGCTATCAGTATTTCAATATTATTACAGTATTATTATAAAATAAATTATGGCAGAAATAATTAGAATATAAGAAAAGAAAAATAATTAGATTACAAAATCTGACAATCATCATCATCATCTAAGCGTCGTATCCCAGTCGCAACCCAAACTTCCGTTTCGGTGCCCGGGGTCCGCTTTCCGACTTTTTCTACTCCACTTCGCACGGTCTTCAGCATCCCTGGTAGTGAACCCATTGGCACGCATATTACCCTTTACAACGTCAAGCCAGCACTTTTTGGGTGTAGACCCAAAAAGTAGGGGTAGGAGGGGTAGCCCTCCTGCCGGGGCCTGGCGTAGGCGGCATGGCCAGACATTTGTTTCCCACGTAAGTATCCGGTTGCCGTAAAACGTGGCCGTACCAACGGAGCCGGCTCTCCTGCAATTTATCCGCAATGTCACGGACATGAAGACTGTCGCGAATGCGGGAGTTCCTAACGCGGTCCTTCCACGTCCACATCCACCGCTGCATATTCATCTCCGTGACATACAGTTCTTGCTTGTGTCGCTCTAACACCGGCCACACTTCACAGCCGTAAAAGAACAGGCCTGATGATGGTCTTATAAACCTGTCTCTTCAACTTTACCGGCATCTTGAGGTCAAAAATGACATCAGTTACCTCACGCCATTTGGCTCACACGGCAGCAAAGCGTGCCTTGACGTCGCAATCGATATCACCAGACGCGTGAAATAACACAAGTGCTATGTTACTTAGTTTAGGACTAGATGGCGCTGTATGAATTGTCATAAAATATTTATTTATTTGTTATTATTATAATTAAAAAAAAAAAATAATTACACATGTAAAATTCAAATTATAATGTAATGAATATAAAATTAAATTCATTTTGATTTTTGATGATTTTATATCATAAATATATAGTTCACATATTCATTAGCTAACGATATCAAAATTTAATCATTTCAGTCGAATAAATCAAGAAGCGAAAAAGTTTAATTATTTTATAAAAAATATAACTTTGAAAACCACTGGCTGCCTCTCACGTGCCTGTAGGCGTAAGTAGTCACGACAGTATTTATGTCCCCCCTCTAAAGGTACACAACATTCGTGACTCGGTTGTGCTTTTATTCT
Organism: Malacosoma neustria; assembly: GCA_963693495.1. NCBI lineage: Eukaryota > Metazoa > Arthropoda > Insecta > Lepidoptera > Lasiocampidae > Malacosoma > Malacosoma neustria. Next base: position 15,059,919 of record OY856389.1, read on the forward strand.
GCACTATTTTATGTAGAAAAATATTCGCGCGGCCTGTCAAGTGTGCCCTTTAAAAAGGCTGAGAATAAAAATGCGGGAGTGTTTGTTTGTTTTCACTTTTTTACAACAATATTACAGAGTGGTATTTAGGATTGCTTCACGTTATTTTTGTCAGAAAAAATATTCTATATTGAATATACTATTGTAATTAAATAATAATTAAAACGTAATAATTAAATAATAATTAATTAAGTGCGTGTTGTCTTCTGCAGTTTATAAATGATATTTGTGGAAACTTAATATATGTAGTTACAAATTAGGTCCATAATAGTTGACATTAGCGCGCTTTAGACGCGCGAGATTAGTGTTATGTTCCAATTCGGTACTGAACTTATAAATAAATAAGAAAAACTAAGCATTCCTATCTACTAGTAGTTTGCCCATAGAACACATTATATTCCACTGAACTCTAATAAATATAATAGATGAAATTCAATAAATTTTTATTTATACTGCAAATGTTGTAATAACGGAACGTTATTTGTAAGTTTTATATGTCAACAGGTTTGACATCTGACAGATCTCTCTTGGATATACGAGTAAGATTTGTACGAAGAGCACACGTACATATTGTGAAGTAATATTAATACTAAAATGTATCAAGCATTAGAATAATAATAAATAAACACCAAAACCTCTAAACAGTGTTTCTTATTTATAAATATTATTTAGCAATATACATTTAGCTGTTATCACTATATGTTTTTTGAAAAGTAGCTAGTGTTTGAGAAGCTAAAAAGTAATACACTAGTATTGTAGTGTAAATAGAAAATTTACCACGTAATAAGTAAAATGCTGCAAATGAGAGTAGATGGATACAAAAAAATACAGATAAAAGATAAAGGGTAAACCAAAGAAAAGATGAATGGATTATGTAAAAGATGATATGGCAAAAAGGTGTGAATGTTGAGAGGACGATTAGTAGAAGAGAGTGGAAAGAGAGAACATGTTGTGCCTACCTCTCATCCCAATAAGGGTATTCCTACCCTACAATATATTTAGCTGCAGCTGTATTGATCTGAGCTATTTGGATTTTTGGAGCACCCCGTTCCTTTACTATTATATTTTGTATATTCGTAGTTTCTAATTGTAACGATATGCAGTTAAAATACAAAATTCAACGCTACATGTACGAGTAGATGCATATTCAATGGAAACGTTGTGAAATTTCTCCTTACAACATGAAAATTACATAGTTTACCTATTTAAAATGGCCAGCAAATCATGCTTAAGTAGACGTTCAAAAGTGTAACACATAAATCATTGCAACAAATGCACTTCAGGCTATATTAAAATCGTACCTCGAAGTCCATTTGTGTTGTAACAACACTGTGGGCGTTAGGAAATTTATTCAATTTCCTAGCATTTTATTAGTACCACGCTACGTTGCAAGACATATTTTTATTGATCTTGACCAGCAGACAGGCTGACGGCCCACTTGACAGTAAGCAGTTAATATCGCCTACGGACGTTTGCGACGCCAGGAGCACCGCTAACACGCTCCAAGCAAAACAATACAAGGTTATTATGCTGGTATATTTAAGGTACGCGTCCATTGGCCCGCGCCGGACGCACCGCACGCAACGGATTTTTTTGCTTTGTATGATTTCACATAGTGCTGCGTCCACTATCCGCGCCGCTCGCACCGAACGTCGGCATTTATGATCGGCAAATCCGTTGCGTGCGGTGCGTCCAGCGCGGGCCAATGGACGCTTACCTTTAGAGTCCATCTTTCATTCATTGCCATCTAGCGGGGCTTGGAGCCCTACCACTTAGGTTCGTTTTGTTGCCATTTACGACAGGCCGAGCCGCAAGGGTCAGTATTCCGTCCCTACATGAAGAGTTAAGACTTTTATAGCACCAAATGGAAGGTTCAAGAGAATGACATTGGTGCTTGTATAACATAATTGTTGGAGAAAGGCGTTGACTCCTGAATCTATCTTCTTCTTGGACGATTATCACTTTCTATTAAACACCACTAAATACCGAATAAAATCACCCCACTGCTTTATTCTCCACCTCTACTGCCGGAGATATCTCTAATTTTTTTATTGCTGTAGCACAGCAGACAGGCTGACGGGCCACTTAGAATATAGCAGTTACCATCGCCTATGGGTGTTTGTTACGCTACACAAGGTTGTCGACATCCAAGCGGGCTTGGGGTTCTACCACGTAGTGGTGGGTTGTTTTGTCGCCTTTTGCGACAGGCCAACCCCGGCCGCAGAGGTCAATGTTTTTTCTCCTCCCTTGCACGGATAAAGAAATTTTTAGTATTGATAGATAATTTAAGGTAAATGCAAGTGGGAAAAGCAATGCGGGTCCCGTTATTATTGTCTGTACTCGGTTCTGTATTCTGCGGTCAATATTTGCGGTCAAAATCCTATTTTGTTTAAATAGAACGACAGGCAGTGAATTCTCATTGGTACGATAACACATTGTTTTCAGTAGGTACCTATGAAAAATTATTTCTCAATGAACCTTTAATTTACAGATTTTTAAATTTTTACAGATTCTATTTTTATAGAAACAATTTTAAGAATATTATGTATATAAAAATCGTGTTCCGCCAGCACCGGGTCCATTAGTAACTACCAGCGGTTAAGAAGACAGAGTCAGGAACTTCCTTCAATGCGTGCGCGCACACAGTATTATTATTCGCAAATTGTTACAAAGCATTGTCTTGAATCCTTCTCGGTAAACCTGGTGTAGGACGCTCCAACGTGTGGCGCAAGCTTGAGGAAGACTGCGTGCAACTATTAATTACGATTGGCTATGAAAATTGGTGTAAAGTAGAAGTTGCATTAATTCTCCGACTTCTGTGTTTACTTTTGAACTTGGCCCATACTTTTGCATCCTGAGCACTATTGCACACCGATTCGACTCCTTCACAATGCTATGTGTGCAAAACTATGTAACGCAAACAAGATTGTAACGAAATTGACGATTTTACTATTTTTTTTTTATTGCTGTAGGACAGCAGACAGGCTGACGGCCCGCTTAGGATTTAGCAGTTACCGTCGCCTATAGGTGTTTGCAATGCCAGTGGCATCGCGAACACGCTGCCGTCCCATAAGGGTACAGGAACTTCGGTCACTAATGCCGGAACACAACACAAGGTTATTATGGCGGCATACTTAAGACCAAAGGTGGTCGCCATCCAGACGGGCTTGAGGCCCTACCACGTAGCTAGGGTGGGTTGTTTTGTCGCCTTTTACGACAGGCCGACCCCGGCCACAGAGGTTAGTATTCTTTCTCCGCCCCTGCACGGATACTAACATTAAGTTTAAGTATCTACTAATCATATGACATAATATATGGTTCGATTTCAATAAATTATTATTTTGAGTATTGTCACCAAATGAATAAATAATTAATATACTATAATAACTCACAGCGCCATCTAGTTTCAAAATATCGCACTTCGGTATGCTGGAGGGCTTGAGGAGGTCATGGGTTCGATTTCCGTCTCGCGTCTGGGTGTTTATGTATAATATGTATTTATTTACAAAAATAAATATGTATGTAATTTATCAGTTGTCTAGTACCCATAACACAAGTGCTATGCTACTTACTTTGGGACTAGATGGCACTGTGTGAATTGTGCCAGTATATTTATTTGAGAATAAGCAGCAAAGCGCTTATGTTATGGGACACATATCTAAACAAATAATGAACTTTTATTTAGTAAATAAATACAGTTTATACATAAACACCCACACTCGGGACGGTAATTGAACCTATGACCTCCGCAGGCGTTCCGAAATGCGTTGTCCGCATTATGAAAGTTATTGCGCCATGGAGTTCGTCAAAATTTTAAATACGATATTAAATTATAATTTTTACAATCGTACGGCGACGTTTCGTTTACAAAGCAAAATAAGAAATAGTACGAGTAGAATTTAAACATGTTTATTTATCTATACAAATAAATAAAATTGGAGTGTCTGTTTGTAATATTTAAATAACCGCTTTTTACTAAGTGCATTCGGATATATACACGGTACATATACCAAAACAACATTCTTTACAATTTTTGTCTGTTTGTCTGTTTGTTCCAGTTAATCTTTGAAATGGCAGTATCATCAATCATATGAAATAGGGTTCAGCTTAGGTTGGACATTGTAGGTTTTATTTCTAATTTAAGTTGACCTCAGATTTATATCATCAATCATATGAAATAGGGCTTAGCTTAGGCTGGACTTTGTAGGTTTTTTTCTCCAATTTAAGTTGACCTCAAATTTATATCATCAATCATATGAAATAGGGTTTAGCTTAGGGTGGACTTTGTAGCTTCAAACGCACGTATTCTGGAGGCGCATGGCGTAACAGTTGCATTAGATAACACTGATTGTTTGCATATTTCATTTATTTATATTTTAGGGTTTATAGGGTTTGTAATCCAAATTAAACCATAAGATTTATCCAAAAATGCTGCCCAAAGTCACTATTTCACGCGGACGGAGTCGCAGGCACAGCTAGTTTACAATATGTGTAAAAAACATTACAAAACATAATTAAATATACAGACTTAAATTTTCACACTAATCAATACAGTTTCCACATTTTTATATTTAAAAATATGTTAAAAAGAATGCTAAGGTAGAGAGAAAACTAAAATTATAGGTAGAAAGAAAATAAAAATGATTTTTGTTTTCATTGAGCAGAACTTTAGAAATAATGCTTTTTTTAAACACATTGAAATTGACATTGAAAATATTGATATCTACTAATTGACTAATACACATCTACTACAACTGGGAAATTCTTTGTGATCGGGAATTAGATTATTTATTATTTTATACAAAATTATCTACAATTTACTAAAGATTATAATAACTGTATTATTTGCCAAAAACGACAATTTTAGTCTTTAGTTAATTTCCTTTATATATTTAAAAGTTTATCTACATGAGTAATAATCTGGAGATTCCAGAATTTTCTACCATTGTATACAATGACTATGTGACCTCCATAATTCCGAATGGAAAAATTTACTTTCTCGCCCTTTCTGCTTCCTAAAAAAGTAATTAATACCTCTATAATAAGCCCCGTTACTGCCAATAACAAAACTTTCCCTTTACTAAATTCTCTTCCTTTGATAAATTCCTTTAGCAAGAGATTTGCATGTTAAGCGCGTTACATAAGCTTTTATTTTAAATAAGAATATGCAGAACAGACGTGTCATTTCATATCGTAGACATCATTATAACTGTAGTAATTGATCCCGCTTGCATCTGAATTGGCAGCACGAATACTCGAAGTGTGATCTTTCTCGTGTGTTATCGAATAGTTAGCTACTTGAATGCTGTATTGAAATCGGCAGCACATTTTTTTGATGTTTTCTATCGTATAGTTTATTCGTTACGATTACGTAAGGGAAACGTTAGTGATTCGTTAGCGGCACAGTTACAGGGCATTACTTGAATGCACTTTAACATCAATCCATGTCTTTTCCTTTTTTTAAACTAGAAAATATTTAGAATAGGTGTGGTTGAATTCAAATGTTACAGAAGCAACCGCCACTGTCCCCTCAGCTCCTAAAGAAGCAATGAATGATGCTTTTCCTTAGGTGTGTGTGAACTAGCAAAAAATAAATAAGTAACAGCTTGCAGAGGGTTCGATTCCCGTCTATTTACGTATAATATATATTTATTTACAAAAATATAAAATACATACCTAGTCAGGTCATAAGTATTGTCACACAGTAAAAACTTTTCTTTTAGAATGCTGGCCACAAAAAAGTTTATTGAATTCGAATTTCGAATTGTTCATGAAAATAAAAATGTATAACTTTTAGAATTTTACTCATTTTTAAATATGGAGTGGACGCTTAAAGAAGACCGTGTTGCAGTTATTGCGTTGCATCGTTGCGGTTACGCGCCAATTCAAATTTTTAACATACTGAAAAATTTGAATATTACCAAAAGATTCATTTATCGTACCATCAAACGATACAATGAAGACTCTAGTGTAGATGACAGGTCAAGAAGTGGTCGCCCTCGGTCTGTTAGGACTCCAGCAGTGATAAAAGCTGTGAAGGCACGAATTCAAAAAAATCCCAAACGTAAGTAGAAACTGTTGGCCCTTTCAGATGGGGTTAAGCAGAACCATGGTGAAAAGGGTGTTAAATGAAGACTTAGGGCTTCGGGCATATCGAAGAAAAACAGGACATCGTTTGAATGCTCGTCTAATGGACCTGAGACTGAAGAGATGCCGCGCTTTGTTGAAGCGGTACGCGGGAAAAAATATCGGGAAATTCTTTTTTCGGATGAAAAAATGTTTACCGTAGAAGAGAGCTACAACAAACAAAATGATAAGGTGTACGCACACAGTAGTGAAGAAGCGAGCAACCGTATTCCGCGTGTCCAACGAGGTCATTTTCCATCTTCGCTCATGGTATGGTTGGGAGTTTCTTATTGGGGCTTAACAGAGGTACATTTTTGTGAGAAAGGTGTAAAAACGAATGCTGTTGTGTATCAAAATACAGTCCTGACGAACCTTGTGGAACCTGTTTCTCATACCATGTTCAATAACAGGCACTGGGTATTCCAACAAGATTCGGCGCCAGCTCATAGAGCGAAGAGCACACAAGACTGGCTGGCGGCGCGTGAAATCGACTTCATCTGGCACGAAGACTGGCCCTCCTCCAGTCCAGATTTGAATCCGTTAGATTACAAGATATGGCAACACTTGGAGGAAAAGGCGTGCTCAAAGCCTCATCCCAATTTGGAGTCACTCAAGACATCCTTGATTAAGGCAGCCGCCGATATTGACATGGACCTCGTTCGTGCTGCGATAGACAACTGGCCGCGCAGATTGAAGGCTTGTATTCAAAATCACGGAGGTCATTTTGAATAAACTTTAATGTCATAAGAATCTATGTTTTGTTAAGTTCATTTTGGTATATGAATGGTTACATAATTAATAAACTTGTTACAATTATTTTACATTAAACATGTGACAGAATTTATGACCTGACTAGGTATATGTAGTATTATTAGTTATCTAGTACCCATAACATAGGTGCTGTGCTATTTACTTTGGGACTTGATGGCGTTGTGTGAATTTTTGTAATATATTTATTTATTAAACACCTGTTACAATATTCAAAAAAGGGCGGGGGTAGCCATATCAAGGAAGGACTTGTGAAATTGCAACCTAAGTAGATAGATAGATAGATAGATAATACTTTATTGTCACCAACTTAACCTAATGATATAATACAAGTTAAAGAGAATATTGTAAATATTGGAGACAATGGGTGGCCTTATCGCTTTAAGCGATTTCTTCCAGGCAACCCACATATAAATTTCTTATGGAGAATACTAGCACTAACATATCGTGCGGTGTATAAAGAGAGAGAAAAAAAATCTACATGAATGAAAAAAAAAATACATGATTCAAATCAAGGAAATAGTCATCTATTAAACATGGCCTACATCTTTAAGTAATGTTCGACAACCATTCGCTTGAACACTCCTAAGTATTCTATTTTCGATAACAAGCACAGAACGCCAATCTCTTTTTTTCGGATCTGCCAGTTCAAGGTTCTATTTCTGGGGTGCAGCATTAGATGGGACTCGGCCCTATAAAAACTAAATCTTTATGATCTTGTTCTGATTGTCTCGGCTGAAAAAAAGGAAGTGTTCCTATACCAAATTGTATACAATATACTATACGTTGTTGTATACAGTGTAAAATATGTTGTCATTTCTGCTTTTTATTCTTTGTCCTATCGCGTATACAAAGTCAAATAGTTTGGAGAGCAAATTGTTTGCATTATGACCTGTATGGAATGCTTTTGTACTCCACAGAGATTTTGTGATAAATTCATCTGTAAAGATGCTTTGTTATGCGCTCGATTATCATGAATGGACGGGTTCGTGGGCGCCACGAATTTATTATAAACATTATGAATTTAGAAATATTCTAAATTCAAATGTTGGTATATTATCTTATGGAAGTATGTGGTGGCGGTTGGTGAATAAAGTTAAGAGGTTTTATATGTGAATCGAAAGAGGAGAGTAAATTATAAAATATTTACTTATTCCATCCATCCAGGTCATCGGGATTAGTAAACTGCCTACCCGCATTAGACAATATTTTAAAGATTATATTTTCTTAAGGTTCGTAAGGTTTTTTTTCCAGGAGTGGAGTAAGATATATATAGCCCTCTAGCTAGGCGGTTGGGCTCCAAGCCCGTCTGGATGTCAACCACGGCTGTTGTATAAGTATGGCGCTATTTTGTATTTATTTGTGCCGGAACACAGCACAAGGTGTTGCGTACCGGCATTTGTGACCCAAGTTCCAGTACTCTTATGTGGACAGTGTGTTCGCGATGGCGTCGCAAACATTCACAGGCGACGGTAACTGCTTAGTGGACCTTGTGTTGGGAACAGCCTGTTTACTGTTCCTCAGCAAGAAACATTATTTAGAATTGTCATGTAAGCAATAAGGCACTGTTAATTGAACCTTTTTATTGAGTTGGAAATGGTTTTCATACACACCCGGGAAACGTGGAGTAGTGAGTGTTCCGTACAATTCAGTGATCCCTTGGTGCTTCATGGAACTACCTCAAGATAAAAATATAAGATCAAACTTGCTTTTATTGGATTTACTCTGCTTTCCGCGCACGGATCCATTTTGGAAGTTTTTCTACTTGGCGTCACCGGTCCAGCAATGTGACGTTATTGCTATTATACAATAATAATAACGACATTAATTATTTTTACTTTTTTTTTACTTCTTAATAGTTATACTTTATTTATGGAACCTGATAATAATACTTCACACCGCGGCAACGCCTGATGATTTACAAAGCACAGGTCAGGCCGCATATGGAGTATTGCTCACATTTATGGGTTGGGGCACCTGCTTGCTACCTTAAACTCATTAATTCCATCCAGCGCCGCGCAGTTTATCTTGTCGACGATCCTGAATTCACATACGGCCTTGATACGCCATGCCTTCGCAGAGACTGCATCTTTGTGTTTTTTACCGTATAAAGGCGAGTGTTCTGAGGAGTTGTTTCAAATGATGCCTTCGTCCTCTTTCTAACATCGAACCGCTCGGCATGGGCTGGGCGTTCATCGTCACTATCTAAAGCCTCCACTGTCATGCACGCAAAGCTTCTCCAGAGAGTTTATTTTACGCACAGTGACAATGTGGAATGAGCTTCCGGCTGAAGTGTTTCCGCCGCACTACGACATGGGGTATTTTAAAAAAGGAGTCCTAAAACTCCTTCGCGGTCGGCAGCGTGTTGGCGGTGCCTCTAGTGTCGTAGAAATCCATAGGCGACGGTAACTGCTTGTTATTGAGTGGGCCGTCAGCCTGTCTGCTGTTCAACAACAATTAAAAAAAACCTGAATTAAAAAAGGTAGCGTTAGTCAAATTGTAATTTTAAAATTCGCGGTCATTGCTCTGTATGAGCGAGGACTCATTATATTTACGCGGGAGTGACAGAGACCGATAATAACAGGTCAACGTACGAAATTCTTCCTGATCGGCGTCCGGACTTTAGTCCATTAATCTAACTCATTCAATCACCTCAATTTGGGCTTTCAAGTCAAACAAATACTAAAATTCGTCTACTCATTTATTTATTCAGGCATACTACAATCAATCTTGATAACTACAATTAAATAAGTTTATATTTACAAAAAAGTATAAAACACTTTCTTTAAAAATTAAAATGTTAAAACTAAAATGCGTAGGAATGTTATTGATTTTTATTATATATACAGGCAATTTTCTCTATATTCGATTATTTTATTTACACATACTAAGCCTTTTTTTACAATAATTTTTTTTTTTACCTAGATTTGTCTCGAATAAAATTGTCCGGAATATTTTTCTATATAAATAGTCAGTAAATATAAAACTAAAATAACTACTGCCTTATTTGAATATAAATTTGTTATTGAAAACTATTTTTATTTCATGCTTCTGTATGTACAATAAGTTTGTTTCATCTATGAAATAAGAAATTGGCCTTATTCAGTTCAGTAAACATCACTTATGGGCTAAAGGAATAGCTTTTTTTTTGACTTTACGAAGACGCTAAATATTGTATAAAAATATTATAAGACAATGGTTGCGAATTTAAAAATTCGAATTTCCATTCACTTAAGTCAACGAACTAAAGGTTTATGTACAGATTTCATATTTAGGCACCATTTTAAAATTTAAATCAAATTGCTAATTGAATTTTTTTTCTAAGTGGTGGGTTTTCGCCAACCAAAGCTCACCCCAAAAGCAAATTCCAGTGCTGCTGGCCTTAAAAAATGTAATCATTTAAAAAATTATACAATGATTTAACTTGAATCTATCACCAGTTTAAACTACAAGAAAGTGATTATATTAGAGGTGGGTACATTCTGTTGATCAATATCTAATAATAAATACAGTAAAGTTTATTTTAACTTACGACTAGACAGGTACTGTACAGTGAATACTGTTAATTACTCCTAGATTAACTAATTAACTACTTACAGGTTTAACGTAAATGTTTATTTTTCAAACCAAAGTAAAAAGGTTGATCTGTCAATAAATTTAGCCTGAAATGTCACTTTAACTATAGATAATAAATTCAAAATTTCAAAAATTAACGCATATTTATCCGCTATCCATTTTGACGTACCCGGCAATTTGGTATAAAATAATATGATGATGCAATGAGATAGTGGATCGGACGTACATTATTGATATTAATCTATTATTAATTAATAAATATGTTTTAAATACAGTCTTTGCAGCTGTTATTCGGCATTAAAACTAAGTTTTACGAATTTGACGCACCTGTTTATTTTGACATTTCTGAAACCGTTGATACAAAGTTCGTGATATATCTTCCAACCTATAATATATTCTAAATTCAATTTAAATGAATCATATGTACGATATAGATCATTCAATACAATCGAAATAAGATTCATTTATCAGAAAAAAGGAGACAAAATTAATGAATTATTAAACAATTAAGATACATCAATAAATGAAATGGATTGAAAAGTTAATAAAAATGTAATAATCATTTAGTGTGACTGTTAGCTTCTTAGTAAAAATTATGTTTCACTTAGATTGATCACTGATTTGTATCTAAAACTAAGGTTAATTAATATTTTTATTTAAACTTACATTTATTGCCAATAGCTAGAACTATTGCAAAGTGCGTTGAGAATAAAACCATTGTCGTTCCCAAAATTCTGATACGCAAAGCAACCATTTTTATATCGACACTACGAACATAATATTAACCCAAAAAGCTAATGAAATGTTATATTTTTTATTTAATTTTGTAATTTCTGATTCATACTTTTCCCATTACTCACATTATTAAAACAGGCAAGACGCATTTATTTGTCACATTTATAATTTGTCACAGATTAAAAGCTTGTGCGTTTTGTCCTTAATGTGCGTCATTCTAACTTCGTTTTATTTTCCGCTACATCTTGTTGCTACTAATCTGTCAAAGCACGAACGTTGTCTGGCATAAAAAAAAATATTCGAGTGTAATTCAAAATACGAACCACGTCATTTCTTATTTATAGAAAGTGAAGCCAATACGAAATGTTAACTAATTCACATTTATTTCTTATTTATCTTAATTTTTTAATTAGTTAAATAATCAGCGATATGTCAAAATATTATTCTGTCGTATCTAAAATGAGATGAAAATTTCTTAATTTAAACCATCAAAGCAAGAAAAGAAAAAGTTTGTAGTCCTAGTGAAAATATTAAATCCCTAAATAGATTTAAAATAAAAAAGTATTCAATCCTGGCCAAAAACTAAGATTCCATATTCAAAGTCGCTTCACTATAACGAGGTTTACACATCACTAAGTTTGTTTTTTAATGAAAACCTCTATAGAGACTCTAATAATTTTTAATTCAGTAAGCCAAGCTTACACGGCTTGCGGCTAGGGTACGACTACGTGGGGCTGACTGGAGAGCAGTCGTCTGACTGATTGGTGATTGTTACCGTCACTGCTTGATATGTCGCTCGTGCTGACCACAGCTGGCTGGGAGAAGTTTTTGCACAGGATGAGTACCTGGAAAAATTATGTACAATGAATGTTTTTTTTTATATTGTAAACTTCTTATGGTACATTAGATATATCAATTATATAATGATTTAAAAATATATTTTCTTGCTCAGGGGAAGTGATAAGGGTAGTCTAACTTTTATTTCTAGACGTGATCATATGTCACACACACCCATCTGCAGGGGTTCTGGGTTTAATTTCTGTCCCGGGTCTGGGCGTCTCTTTATTATGTATTTATTTACAAATTATTAGCCTTTCGCGCCCGCTTCGCTGATCGAATAATAGAAAAAGTAAATCGAATCATTATGAGAATTTTTCGTATGCATGCGCGCTACACCGCTTGTCCCGCTTCTTCGCGGCAAGAAAACATACTATTTCTTAAAACTTTAATAATTTATATTAAATGTATCGCAATAATTTTTTTTTTATAAGGGCCAAGTGTATGATATAAAACTTAGAAAATTTAATTGAAATCTATCCAGTAGTTTTGCCGTGATGCGAGCACAACTGCAGACTTCTATCATTTTATTTATATAGACAAAAGTATAAAATATATCAGTTGTCTATTATCCATAATACATACGCTCTGTTGTTTACTTTGGGACTAAATGGGGCTGTTTGAATTGTATCAGCATATTTATCATTATTTGTTGTTTAAGGGATTTTGAAGGCTGTCAAGTCAAGAAAGGAAATAGTACAGTCTGCCAGACAAGATTCAAGGAGTAATTAATTTGCCGACACTTTGTCTTTTGATTTGTCTTTTATGACTCCCTAGGTACCTAGTAGGCTACTTAATCACTTCAACCCGTCCGGTCTAGAGGCACCTGCGCAAGCATCCTTTCCTTTAGGCGTAGGGCAGTAGAGTAACTGGTGTGGATTTAGTGGCTATACCAACGATACGCGGCCCCTTATCATACATATGGGGGCGTACGGGCGATTATATGGGAATCCCACACTACCCCACCGCACGTCCCAAAGAAGTGAGGTGTGCATCAAGGTATCATCATCATTTCCGTCTCAAAAAAAATACCAAACAGTAAAGGTAAACAGTATATGTAAATATTTGACAGTCGATTACACGTTTAGCAAAGTTAAACAATAAAGGATTTGCCATTAACATATTATAAAATCCTTTATCGAGACGGTGTCAAATTTGCATTCAATCCAAGCAAATAACGGCCAAGGTAACAATGTATCTACGCACAATTAAACCGTAAGATAATTTTTTGTATCTATCAACTCGTTTGCTACATTGCATAAAAATAAATTTATGTATTATTTTATCCTTTGTACGCAACATAAATTACATACATAAAAGTTAAAAGTACATAAGCGAGCTTATCCCTAAAAGAGTTTTCTTCTAGTAGTTTTAATCAGTTATAAATAAATAAATATAACTGACGACTACCATCTGACTTCGCACGCTTGAAACGCCTTCTTTTGGACCTTTTATGTATATTGTGTAGCCAAGTGCACCAGCTCACGGGCGATATTAATTTAGACCCCGAAGATCTTTATTCATAACACAAATTTACTTTAAAAAGCATGAATTTCATCTTGATGTATCTTAAAAAATAAACAGGAACGAAGTTTGTCGCAATATTTTTTTAAATCAAAACGTGTTTTACAATGTAGATTTTTATTGATTTTATTACTGTGGCATTCGGAATGGGACCTTATATACCCCATCTTTTTCCCCTACGTGGGTTTTTAGAACACCAAGGGTCCACTCTCCCTTGTAAGCAATCTCAAAATTTACGTATTTATAGCGATATTAAAATTCAAACTTCCTAAAATTAGCATGCTTTTTACCGTGCAGATACTTTTTACATTGCCGGTTATCCGGCATGTCTGTTGTTGCACAGAAATAAAAAAAAATTAGCACGAGGTCTCATTGCTGGGTTCAAGCCTCTCTCTTAAAGGAGTGAACAGTATACCCGTCATGTTCGTCCAAGACTGATTGGCGGGATTTTTATTACTGTGGGACAGCAGACGGTATTAGCGACCCAGGTTAAGGTACCCCTATGTGGACAGCAGCGCAAAGCTCCTGGCGTTGAAGACATCTATAGGCGACGGGAACTGCCTATTAAGTGGGCCGTCAGCCTGTTATATATACATATACCTAAAATCTACCTAAATATCCTGACAAAAATATTGCAGCCAGCCTGTTATTTAATTCAAAAGCCGATCCTTCCTTTCGCGGCATTTAAATTATAATTCTTTTGCAATTATACCGATTTTGATCGTAGACATTAATAATATTATTGAAAATATTTTTTAACTCTGCATTTACAAAGTTAATTAGCAAAATAATCACAGGAGAAGTGTAAGATGTATGAGATGGTATGAACACGAAATCAACTTTTTTGTGGTCGCTGTAAAACGGGTAAAATACAATAGAATGTTCTTTATTGAACCCCTGTTTTCTGGGTTAAAAAATAAAAATATATATTAAATATTGATCATGATTTTTATTTTATTGTTTCGAAAAACATTTGATATATTTATTATATATACAAAATATTGTACAATAGGCGGGAGTTAAAGGAAGAACCCGAAAATGAGTTTTCTTCAAAGCCCTATTCCGGCACTGGACGGTAATAAAAATGTAAATTAGCCGAAGAATAATCTCTAGACTAGTGATTGTTTTTCCTATTGGCTTGGGGCCCAATCGAAATGTTTAAAGTCCTGCAAATAGCTCTATTATATCACTGGAATAAACCAGTTGGCAGACCATCGTGAATGCTACCGCCAGAATGATAAACGCATTAAAAGACATATTGTTATTGCTTTTATTGAATCAATAGGCTGTATTTTAAAATTCATAAGAAATTCTCGGCTAACACTAATGTAAATATAATAATGGGAATTTCAAGAATCCAGACTTGTTTGTAAATTGACAAGGATGTTAAACAGACTATCGTCATTAGCGATCTAGGAATAAGCTTTTAGCTAACATATGCTTTCTGTTTTTAGCAAAAGAAAATAAACATTCATTTACTGACTAAAATTTTCCTTAATTTTAGTAGGTATCGATTTTTAGTTGTTGTTGTGTCGTGATTCTCACAACGACCTTCTAGACCAAGTCGTCCTCACTTACCAGCTAGTACACCCTTCTAAACGACAAGGTTCTCACGCGAGATTTTCAGTTTGGCATCGTGTCAAATGACAGTCTCTCTTCAACAGACACTCTTTGTTCTTTTTCTGTTCCACATTATGGGGCCACAGTACAATCCTTCCACTTTCCTCTGTTAGTCTTTATCACAAAATTTACATCTATTTTCTTCGTATCACCTTCAACATCATCATCACAACCTCCTTTTAATATTTTTTTTGGTTTACCCTTCCTTCTTTATCAATTCACTTTCATTAGTAGCATTTTCTTTCTTTCACAGTATTCTTCGTCTCGCATTTTATGTAAATAGAGTTTTAATTTTCAGTTTGTCTATCACTAGTGCTACTCCTTTCCTAATTTACTGATTCCTATAGCATGTTATAGTTCTCCCTACCAAACCCTAATGAAACTGGTTTCATCTCTTTTCTTTTTTCTTTATCTTGACGCAAAGATGTACTGAAATTTGACTCCGACGCAGTCGCTAAATTCAATAGCTGAACCCAGCCAAGTAAAGCTTTGCACTCATTCTACTTATTCAAAAAAAGAGTAGTAACTTACCGTATACAAGACAGTGAGCACTCCCATAGTCCCCCCAACGAGGACGTCCCACCAATGGTGGCGGTGATCTGTAACCCTCGTGAGGGAGCACACTGCGGCGTATGTGATGCACAGGACTTGGAGGAGCGGCACTGCCAGCACGGATTTGTTGTGCCAGCTGAACGCCCGTCGCTGAAGGTACCACTGTGACAAACACATTCTATTAATAAAAAGTTTTTGAATACTTCGTTATTAAATAAAGCCCATGTATACTACAATATCAACTCTGTTAACGTGGTGACTATCTGAATACCAATCAAGAAGCCGTGGGTTTTAAACTTCTAGTAAATAGCGGAATTGTTTACATTTTTAGAGACAAGCCTTTATTTGAGAAAGACTAATTTTACATATAATACATACATACATAGGGTTTTAAATACAGAAATCTAACAAAATTGTTGGTCAGATACATTTACTAACCTCACATTGCTGGGTCGGGCCTTGTCTAAGAAAAATCGGACATACATGCCACGTTTATCCCAAACAACTTAGTGCGTTACATATATTATTATGACAGACAAAATACCTCATAATGTTAAACGTGATAGTTAATATATTTACATATAGCAATTTACTTGTTCCAGTGCATTTTCAATCTGAGTGAGATCAATGCAGCCAGAACGTGGATAAAATGACACTTCACTCAAGCAACGCGCGCGCGTCTCCCACAACGTAAGCGAGCAATCAATGAGTGATCAATGGGGGTCATTTTATAATTTGGTTGCACTGAGCTTTTTTTATTGCTGGAGGATAGCAGACAGGCTGACGGCTCACTTAGAATTTAGTAGTTATCGTCACCTATAGGTGTTTGCAACGCCAGTGGTTCCAACACGTTGCTGTCCCATAAGGGTACAGGAACATGGGTGACTAATACCGGAACACAACACAAAGTTATTATGGCGGCATCTTTAAAACCAAAGGTGGTCCCCATCCAGACGGGCTTGGGGCCCTACCACGTAGCTAGTTTAGCGTAGGTTGGCTGTTTTGTCGCCTTTTATGACAGGCCGACCCCAGCCGCAGAGGTCAGTATTCTTTCTCCGCCACTGCACCGCCCCTGAATGATATACTCGTATACTGACCAACAGAACTGAGTGATACGTACGTATCAGAAAACAATAAACAGCAATTCATAAAATAGGAAATTATACTTACAGCTAAAAACAGTCCACAATATATAGAAAGTGACGCGTGTGCTGACGGGAAACTTCTGCTCGAGTCTATTTGGAGGTATTTTGAATACTGTGTCGATGTACATCGGTAGGTGCTCACGTATTCAGAACTGTTATAAAAAAACCAATCATGATCACAGTTACAGATTTTATTCGTAGATTCTTTTAGATGACATGCAAGGAATTACCTGTATAATTCTAAAATATTCCTTATTTTGTGTGGTCGCAAACTCAAAATTCAGAAGCAAATAGAGATACTCTAAACATTCGATTAGAAAAACACTTTAAGCAACGCAAAACATCACAGTTTTTCATCCTTTCTACCAGCCCCCGTGACTAGGTACTCAATACATCTAGCTGGACGGCGCTTCACTGGTATTGCCAAGAGTTGGTTAGTTAATGCAAGTCCTTTAGTAATTCAAGGATTGACTTTGAAAACATACCGTCTTTAAGATTGAATATTTAAAAAATACATGATTGGAAATTTTTACTATACATTCTGATTTTATTTAGTTAAATCTATTTCAAACAATTTTTGGCCCACTTTTTATTGTTAAAAGGTGACGTCACAAAAGGATCTGCAATACAAATGATGGGAATTTTATTTTCCCATTGATATTAAAAAAAAATCAACCAACTATGAGCCCAAGACTCCAAGTGAGGGAACCAAGCGAATCGTGAAAGCATGTTAGAAAGGAAATAAGGTGTCAAGTATCTCAAGAGAGGTCAATAATGGGTCAACACTGAAACATGCTAAGTGAAAGTTTAAGGGCCCATTGACATTGTTTGTCATGGTATTAGAAAATTAATTTTACCGAGATAATTATTTAAATATATGAAAATTTAAAACTAAAAGGAGTTTCGAAAATGAGTTTGTAAAACTTCTAGATGAATATCTAGAAGTGTTTCCTTTCTGTTTCAATCTAAGCTTAGGACATGGTTATTGGGAACCCGAATCCTGTTTACATTGACATAAGACAGTTTCTCTGTGAGACAGTTTATTTTTCCTGAGATGAAGTCACAATAGTTGTTCAAGATTTCGAAAAGGATAAGTGAATTCTTATTTTTGATCCTTACTGGAAACTAAAGGTGTCGGACCAATTATATTTTATATGTATATCCAGTTTTTTGGGATTGGGAAGTCAAATGGCCGTTTCCTTTATATAAATTAATTAGCGGTTGATCAAGGCTTCGTAAGGGTGCACATTTATTTATTAACCTCTGTGGCAAAGAATACTAACCTCTGTGGTTATCCGTGCAGGGGCGGAGAAAGAATACTAACCTCTGTGGCCGGGGTCGGCCTGTCGTAAAAGGCGACAAAACAACCCACCCTAGCTACGTGGTAGGGCCTCAAGCCCGTCTGGATGGCGACCACCTTTGGTCTTAAGTATGCCGCCATAATAACCTTGTGTTGTGTTCCGGCATTAGTGACCCAAGTTCCTGTACCCTTATGGGACAGCAGCGTGTTCGCGATGCCACTGGCGTTGCAAACACCTATAGGCGACGGTAACTGCTAAATTCTAAGCGGGCTGTCAGCCTGTCTGCTGTCCTACGCAATAAAAAAAAAAAAAAAAAAATAAACATTTTGGGATAAACGTAAATGTACTTGTATCTTTGGCAGCATAAGTTTTTTTATTGAAGTTATATTACAGATCCCTAATTTTTTGTAGTAATAAATAGAGCCTGTTATTTAAGGATAGTGTAGCATTCTAATGTGAAATAATTTTTTGAATCGGTTGAATTGTTTTTGAGTTTAATACTTACAAATAAAACAAAGATACAAATGTTTCCTCTTTATATTATTGTCCATTACTGGATAAGAAATAATGTCTACTGACTGTTAATAATGAAAATAGGCGCGTAAATGCTCATCATTTGAGAAACAACTGATTCCAAGTTCTAAAGTAAAATCACATGCAAAATTATTTAATAATCTACGCAGTATCTCCTAAACGAGAGATTAAAATAAGTCACGCTCTACACAAACAAGACCTTTATGCCCTTTTACTAAATTGACATAAACTTGCGTAAAATGCTGCAATCAAAATGGTGTTTTACGCCATTATCCTTAATATTTCGAAAGATGATCATTAAGTTAACGCGGGATCGTGGTTTGAATCTTAGTTGTGCAATTGTTATTACGTTAGGGCAATTGTAGGGCTATTTCGACGACTTCCGTGGCCTAACCGCTAACGCACATCGGTACGCTTGCGAAGGTCACGGGTTCTATTCCCGCCTCGCGTCTGGGTGTTTATGTATAATATGTATTCATTTACATAAGACAAGTATCATCATCATCATTTTCAGCCGGAAGACGCCCACTGCTGGACATAGGCCTCCCCCAAAGATCTCCACGATGATCGGTCCTGCGCTGCCCTCATCCAACCTATCCCGGCGATCTTGACCAGATCATCGGTCCATCTTGTGGGGGGCCTACCAACACTGCGTCTTCCGGTACGCGGTCGCCATTCGAGGACTTTTCTGCCCCAACGGCCATCAGTCCTTCGAGCTATGTGCCCAGCCCACTGCCACTTCAGTTTTGCAATCATCAATCAAGACAAGTATATATGTAGTATATCAGTTACATAGTACCCATAACACAAGTATTATGTTACTTACTCTGGGGCTAGATAGCGCTGTATGAATTGTCATAATTTATTATTATTTATAATGGTTTTCTTCTGACGTGTTATGTATAGACAAGCTAAAATCAATATATTAATAATATACTATGTAAATACCTCTGTTAAGTTTTATCCATAAAATAAAAGGATAGACATATTAAAGGCAACAACTTTCATATGCATTGTAAGAAAGAAAGAAATATAATTTATGAGTATTAACTTTGTTCGATCCTTGCATAAGGGGTGATTTTTATTACCTACCCTCACTCTCGGTGAGGTAAATGGTAAAATCGAGGGTGGGCCGTGAATAATATAAGTAGTAACGCGTGAGCCGGGACGGTCGACTTCGACCTCTCGTCAGTTACTCCAACCTCTCATTGGCCGTGCCATAAAATTGTGTGTTCAGTGTGCGTGAATTTAGCTGGTACTTGTAACAGCTCCTCCGCGACCTGAACCGAAACGGGAAGGGGTGGAATCAAGGTCAGTGCGAATGTCTTTGCCCACTGCAAGTTAACGCGTCTCTTTAACTACCGCTCCTCCTCTCGGCATGGTACAAACTTAATAGCAATTTTTCTTGTCATTTATGGTTGTAATGCCATTTATGAAATGTATATAGATGACATTTTCCGATACCTGGGTTTGATAATTTACCTAATTCTAGTTTCATTGTTTATCAACACCAAAAATGGAAAGCCATTTGTTTATCTTTGCGGATGCTTTGTGGATGTGCCAACTTGAAGGACAATTTTATCCGAGCAAGGCCTCTGTAAGGCCATGTACACCATAACTTGCTAAAAAGTAATATTATCAAACAACGAAGTAAACTATACTTACTCGTTACAAGTTTTGGTCTTATCAGGCTGGCACAAGTCAAAGAAGGTGGGTCTTGGTGATCCAACGACACACTTGACAATTTCCAATATAGTCAAATTGACAACTGATCCGTAAATATAATCTCTGTATATTAGACCAGCTGTTTTCGCACTTTCTAGAAGCTTGCTATTTTTCATGTTATATTCGTCGTTTTGATGCAGCATTGCTTCGACTCCCCATATCTGCAAGAAGGGTGTTTAGATAAGTTTTCTAATCAGGTTTTTAATATATCATCATACATATTATAATAATGATAATAAAAGCTCATAGCGACCTGCTGTTGAGCTCGATCCTCCCCCTTAGCCTACAGTATACCCACCACGCTTGCAGTCGGTATGTAGGTTTCCTAACGATGTTTTTATTGCTGTAGGGTAGCAGACAGGCTGAAGGTCCACTTAGGATTTAGCAGTTACTGTCACGGCATCGCGAACACGCTGCTGTTCTATAACGGTACAGGAGCTTGGGTCACTAATGTGGGGAACATAACACAAAGTATGGCCGCATTAGTACGACCAAAGGTCGCCATCCGACGGGATCGGGGCCTTATCACTTAGCCAGGGTGGATTGTTTTATCGCCTTTCACGACAGGCCGACTCCGGCCGCAGAGGTCAGTATTCTTTCTCCGCACCTGCACAGATAAAAGCATTACATGGCAGTTATGCCATGCACACTAGGCAAAAACTGTCCCAGCGTTGTATGCCGTGGGATTCAAACCCATACACCAGGTACTAGTGTCAATATGATACATGTAACTTTAAAAAACTTTAGTGACGTCTATTTCTATACTAGAAATAGCTGGGATTAATATTCTAGTTGGATTATAGCGTCACTCGCATGGGGACAGAGTGAGGAGCCACTCTAGAGAGGGGGGGGGGGTGTTATTTTACTTATCTGGCGGCACTGGTTCTATGTTGTGTATTGAATAACAGAAAATAAAGATTATCAAGTAGGTAGATGCGAATTTATGCTCGAAAATTATTATAAAAATATATTAGTCATGCTATAACTGAAGTCTTTTTATTTTTCATTTATTATAATTATTTTCAGAATAAAGGTAGTTAAGATGTTACAATTTTTATATATTATTTGAGTTTCAGTTAATTCTTACCTCTAAAGTGTGCAAAATTTTATTTAAATACCACAATATAATTTTATTTTCCAAATATTATATACATTTTAAGGCAATTGTAATCAATATATACTTATAACACAATTCCCCAAGTGAATATCAGTTCATAACGTCACAGAATAATGCATTATATGCAAAATTTTAATAACAATAGCGATGAAATCACTTTGCAACTAATTCTCAGTGTAAATATTTAATTGCAAACACACGCAAAAACTTTTAACTTTGTATGTAATCATATGCAAAATAATTCTTTGTTGTTTTGTTCAGTACTTAACAGTGTAATACTTGTTTGTAATTTTCTTATTAGCATGCTATATAAAAGCTAATATTTCGTATCCCTCTTTTATTGCTGTAGGACAGCAGACAGGCTGACGGCCCGCTTTGAATTTAGCAGTTACCGTCGCCTATGGGTGTTTGCAACGCCAGTGGCATCGCGAACACGCTGTTGTCCCATAAGGGTACAGGAACTTGGGTCACAAATGCCGGAACACAACACAAGGTTATTATGGCGGCATACTTAAGACCCGAAGGTGGTCGCCATTCAGACGGGCTTGATGCCCTACCACGTAGCTAGGGTGGGTTGTTTTGTCGGCTTTTACGACAGGCCGACCCCGGCCGCAGAGGTTAGTATTCTTTCTCCGCCCCTGCACGGAATCGTATGTATGGAATTTGTGTTTCTATTCATTTAGTTTCTTTTTTATTGTTGTAGCACAGCAGACAGGCTGACAGCTCACTTAGAATTTAGTAGCTTATAGGTGGTTGCGACGCCAGTGGCATCACGAACACGCTGCTGTCCCATAAGGGTACAGGAACTTGGGTAATTAATGCCGGAACATAATAAAAGTTATTATGGCGGCATACTAATAGAGAATGGGCCGGTCACATTTCAAGATTGATAAACGACAGGTGAACCATAAAACCACCAAATGGAGAGGACCAGTCGGAAAAAGACGGTGGGCTGAGGATATAATAGCATGTGTAGGCCAGGGGCACGCCGCTATAGCGGCGGTAAGGTCCGTTCTAGAGGAGTGGCTCCTATTGAGCCATTGGCGCTATTGTACCAGTGGCGCCGGGATGCGGCCGAGCGTGGCTCTTGCCCCGCGCCTCGCGAAGTGGAGGTAAAGCGGGCGGAGCTACGTGACGAGGTGCTCATGGTGGAGTGGAAGGAGCGCCTTGCGCACCCTAGCGCGGGCCTCGCCACTATCGAAGCGGTGAGGGCCGTCCTGGCCGAATGGCTGGAAAGGCGCCACGGCACCCTGACCTTCCGCCTGACGCAGGTCCTCTCGGGGCACGGTTGCTTCGGGAGGTACCTGTGTCGCATAGGGCGAGAGATGACGTCGGGGTGCCACCACTGTGGCGCGGGCGACGAGGAGGACACGGTGAACCACACAGTCGCCGTGTGCCCTGCGTGGCGCGAGGAGCGCCGCGCCCTCGTCGCGCCCGTAAAAAGCGGCCCCCTCGGGGGAGGATCCGCCGCCCGCACTATTGCCGCGAGGGAGAGGGCCGCGTGCTGTTCTGCGGCCCCCTCAACTGTTGATTCAGAAGAGTGCCGGGGGATGAAATCCTGACCCCTGGCGCCAACAATTTAGAAGGGGCCCGCCTTAAGACAAAGGGCGGGCCGGCTCCGGCCCGGGCCACGAGATCGGCAGGCCATATATCCGTGGGCCCGGGCGTAGGCGATAGGAGAACAGCGGGGTTTTTTAGTGGGTAGTCGGATGGTTGAACATCTTTACCGGAGTCCCACATATCACTCGGTCCCCCCGGGCCGAGGGAACCCATCAAAAGAGGTTTTTCCCTGAGACAAAAAAAAGGCCTTCACCCGATCAGGGATCCACACTCTCACAACTAACAAATAATTACTAAGTTAATACTAAAATTAATAACATTAGAAGATACAACAAACAATGTATGAGTTGGAAAATAAAGGCTTTATTTATTTCCTAATAGACCAGGGGTGGTTGCTATCCAGGCTTGGAGCCCTATCGCCTAGCAAAACGTGTGAGAATTATCAAAAATAAATAACAAACAATCTTTTCCCAGTATATTTTTCATAGAAAAACGCATCTGTTAGCCAGATGAATCTTTCATTAAGTTAAACAATGTATTGATGATGTAAACTTTAACACTTAAACTATGATTAGTACGATGAAAAAATGTGGTAAAATGTATAATTATTCTAAGGGTAAAATGATCTAATATTACCCAATGATGTGATCTCATAGAAAGAAAGAAAGAAAATATTTTATTGTTAAATAATGACAAATGAATGACATCCTAAAATCTATATAAAATAAAAACAAAGTAAAAAGTTACATCGTTATATAGACGTTATATAAAAGATCTAATTTTTTATGAAATGTAATAAGAGTCGGAAAATACAACAAATTAACGTTTTTCTGGTGTCCCAGAAAGTTTATCTTTGTTGTTGTTTATCCCATGGTTTTCATATATTTTCTGTGATTCTTTGTTCAGAAAAAGGAAGTGTCAATGAAGGGTACCACAAGAGCAATACTCAATAGTGTAATTCCGTTAACTAAGGAACCATTTGCATTCTTTAGCTCAATTCTTTAGCACAATTGATAAAATAATATTTTTGACTATCATTCTACAGTTTTATCCCGAAAGGGGAACTAAATAAAGCATGCATCCGTTAGCAAGCTCGTATAAGTCCTACTGGACTACTAGAAGCCTGAAGAAGAAGAAAACCATTTATCACATTTTGCAGTGCCGTATAATTGAGTAAAAGATCTCATATCACAAGTTATATAGTTTCTTATGGTTTTATACAAAGAAGTAAAAAAAATATTTCTTATACTACGTTAAAAGAACATTTTTATTTATGCATTTACAATATTCTAATTCCCTTAAACTGCAATGTAGATTAATTAGATTGGTAACTCCCAGTTTGAAACAAAAATTTGAGTTCCGTCTAATTTAGTACCAGAATCTGTCGAAGAAAGTGGCACAGATAATTTATTCTAGTTTTTATAAGGAATCTATGACATAAAGTAAAAACAAAATAGACAAAGAAAATAAAATAAGGCCACGAAAATGGCGGACTAGCATACAAATTAATGTCTATTTATATAACATTAGATTAGATAATACTCATATAAAAATAATGTAACTTTAGAGTTCAATATTTAATCTAAAACAAAGTAGAACGTCACTTTTTACGCTCTAGATCTGTTTCATTGCTTGTTTTGTTTGGAATCTAGATTAAAAAATTATATGTTGTTATAATATTTTAAATAGCATAAATAATATATTTCGTTAAGGTTGGAATATAACGAGAATAGGTTTAATTACTTTGCTAGGTGATAGCTCCAAGCCCACCTAGATAGATACCACCCCTGGTCTATAAGTACGCTGCTACAATAACATTGTATTGTGTTGCGCAGTATCAGCGACCCAGGTTAAAGTACCCCTATGTGGACAGCAGCGTATTTGCGACCCAACTACGTGGTAGGGCCCCAAGCCCGTCTGGATGGCGACCACCTTTGGTCTTAAGTATTCCAACATAATAACTTTGTGTTGTATTCCCGGCATTAGTGACCCAAGTTCCTGTACCCTTATGGGACAGCAGCGTGTTCGCGATACCACTGGCGTTACAAACACCCATAGGCGACGGTAATTGCTAAATTCTAAGTGGGCCGTCAGCCTGGCTCCTGTCTTTCAGCAAAAAAAAAACATAAGACTCATGTTCGTTGTTGAATATTAACGCGTTGATGTCCTTCCACTTACTTTGTCAGGGGAAAAAGTCAAATAAACGCGGCTAATTTAGTTTTTCCTAAGGCGACTGACTGCTGCCTGTCTAACCTAATTTTAAAAGAAACTGATTTTTTGTTGTTTGTATAAAAGGAAAAGTTTTCAATATCCTTTTATTAATATGAGGAATGTAACCGATTATTATTAATTATCGCTTGAAACAGCGACGATGATGATAATTGTTATTAATATAATTAACTGTAATTGGAATTAGTAAAATTCCTAACAATACTTACAATTAGAAAGGGTACAATCACAGTGATTAGAGCCACTAGCGAGATAGAGAATGTATCGCCTGTGTGAGGGAATGAGAGAGCTGGATCGTTGCAAATGAATCCACTTCGTCGACTTGGAAGAGCTCCAACTTCTAGCATAATACATATTGCTGCAACTGTTGACAAAGAAATATTAAAATTAAATGACTGATAAAAAATAGCTTGGCATATCGCTATGTGATTTAAGCCTTGACGGTTTTAAGCGCGCGTTTGCTGATGTTTCAACTACTTCGTCATTTATCCTGTGAGCATAGAGCTTCATGTCTGGTGTTAATATACCAGAAAGAGTTAATGCAGCAATAATAAATGATGACCTATAGACGGACATAGTACATAATTATCTCGATAATATAATATAGTATACAAACATAATAGTTTATGAAACTTCTGAAGTGACTTCATTAAAATTCAGATTCAATTACACAATTAATTTTATTCTTAATTTTGAATACATAAGTTTCTAGATTATCGATACTGAAAAGTAGCTGATCAAGATATTTCCACGTAGTATCCAATGCCCACAATACATTATACTTCATCGTATTCACTATTTCATAAATTTTTTGAAGATCTTTTTTAAAGATTAACTAACAGAAAGTGTTTGATTCATTATCTACAGATTATTATATATTCAAAGAGTAAATAATTGTTTACTAATGCTTTCAACGATATCTCTTAGTTCAAAATAAAAACAAACCAGTCATTGACAAACAAAATCGCCAGTTTACTGGCCTACTAATCTTTGTTAATAGTTAAAAAGATTAACTCATATATGTAAACTACTTACTGTCAAATATTTTTTAAAATGAACAATTAAAAATGTTGAGATAACTAATAGAATTTTAATGATCACAAACGTGGAGACAATACGTTTAACAATGCACGGTCAACTACCTTTATGCGAACCGGTAGCAGTTACTAAGATTAATACCCTAATTGATGGTTTCATTCACGATTATGGCATTAATGACGGTAATAATAGCAAACTAATCCTTCGAGATAGCTTAAATAGATTCAAATAATAAACAGCAAACACAATTGTTAAATGACGCACGTATAAAATGTCTTAACAAATATTTTACATTAAAAGATTATAATAATAACTTATATCTTATTGCTAGACAGTTCTCTGTACCTACGTTAATCTGGTCAACGGACCAGATTGATCCATTGACACGTGACAATTATTTTATAATGTACATTAACATGCAAAATAGGTGAGAAAAACGGCTTAATGGAATTCGCTATGCGTTGCATCGCATGCCGGAAATTGCGCCAATGCCCTATATACTGCTACCTTATGTATGTATGTAATGATTATGCTTGTAACCAATAGTAGAATTTAGTAAAACTAAAATCCTAAAAAGGTTACTATAAATTTATATTAAAAAAAACATGTGTACAACTTAGAATTATATTACATGAAGATGATGAAGAGTAATTGTATTAATAGAAGAATAATTTTAAGTAATTTCTTATAAACGTTTTAACCGTAACTGTATACAAAACATCGCAGCTTGAAACAGCTATTGTCACAATGCTTAACTGCCCATTTGATTTTATTCCGCTCGTGGCATATTCTTTTCTGTCTTTATACTCGTAACAAAATTGCTCTATTTCGACTAAAAAAACTATCGCATTAACATTGCTAAGGAGCTGTTGGTCCTCTGTACGCTACGACCCAAATTTGTGTCAGAGTGATAACCGGTGACTGGTGGTCAGATCAGGCCCCCTGTGACTTTTCTTGTTCTTGTAACTGAAGAGGCTCATGAAAGGCCGACGATGGAAGAGATAAAGATGGCATCGAAGGAGGATCTGAACAAGATCACAAAAAACTATTTTTTGAAGTGCTTCGAGGATTAGAAAAAGTGTTGGCAAAAGTCCAATATCTGATAGGGACACTTTGAATAGGAAAAATCTCAAAATTTGTGATACTTTTTGAACAGAATATGATGATATAGATGTTATTAAGTTCGTTTTTACAAGGGTGACTGCCCTAGTTAGAATTATAAATTGTAATAGACTAGTAATTCATATATAGTAATTAATATCTATTTACCGTTAAATTTAAAACCATAACCGTCTCTGGTTTATCAGCTTATGAAAGCGCCTAAATTCACGGCCAAACAAGCAGCCCATTGCTGTAGTGATACATAAAATCAGTTTGTTTTTGTTTCGTAAGATGTGAAGTAGTAAAAGCGGAAATTGATATCATTGATTCATTCGTTCTTTCAACAGTCTGTGATGATAACGGCTTCTTTTGTATGGCCTAATTAGCCAAAGTTGAAATATGTATGTCGCTAATGAAATATTAAATTATTTATTTTTCCTCTGTGGTATCATTATATCTACGATGAGGATTCACTATGGTCTAATAATGTTAATTTGTTGTTAAGTACTTCTTTTGTGAGTACAATAATAATTAAATTTTCTTACTTATAAAATATATTTTACATACATACATATAATCACGTCTCTTTCCCGTAGGGGTAGGCAGAGACCACTTCTTTCCACTTGCTACGATCCTTACATACTTGTTTCGCTTCGTCCACTTTCATTATTCCCTTCATACATGCCCTTCGGTTTAGGGTACTCTTGACCTGGTCTTTTTAATTACATAGTAAAAATATTTTAATTAACATTTAACCATTGTGTATTCTGTTTGCCAAATTAGTGTACGATATTCTGCCACCTTTAATTAAGTATGAAAATAGCGCCTGATATGGCCATATACTACGAAGAAAAGAATGCCATATAACAAAGAAAATGCTAGAAATGAGAGTAGATGGATGACAAAAGGAAGGGTAGAGGAAAAAAGATGAATGAATTGTAAAAGGTGATGGTGGTCAAAAAAGGTGTGAATGTTCAGATGACGACTATTAGAGGAGAGTGGGAGAAGAGGATATACTGTGCCCACCCCACATAGCTGGGATAAGGGCGGGAAGAAGAAGATATTCTGTCACCTCTATAACTATACTTAATTTTTAAAGTAAGGATTTTATCTTTATACTACTGCTTATACGGCGATTCTTTTCCATGGGTCAACGTGGAAGGAAACCCTAAAATTGGCTGAAGCTGGATTAACAGATATAAGCAAATGGCTACAGGGAAATCTTCTCACGTTAAATACAAAAAAAACAATGTATATGTGCTTTCACAAAACAGCTGTTTCTGCGCCTGTTTCTCCAACGGAAGTGAGAATTCATGAGCAATGTGATATTGTCAATCCTTGTGGTTGTGAGCTCTTAAGTAGAACTAAATCTACAAAATATTTAGGGGTAATTATAGATGAAAAATTGAATTTCAAGGAACATATCGAATCCTTGTCGGTACGGGTTCGAAAAGTTGCTTATGTAATGAGAAATATGCGGGGTGTGGTAGGTTTCGATACACTTAAATCTATTTATTTTGCTTTGTGTCGATCCCTTATTACATACTGCATCTCTTGTTGGGGTGGTGCTGCTAAAACATATTTAATCCGAGTAGAGAGAGCTCAGCGATCAATTTTAAAGATAATGTTAAGCAAACCCTTTCGATATCCGACCACGCTACTGTACACCGAGAGTAAATTACTTAGTGTGAGACAGTTATTCGTTGTGAGCATTTCGTTGAAAATGCACAAGTCGGTGTTGGCATCAAAAGATTATAACATATTGGTGGCGAAAAGGGTATACAGATTGCCAAGGCCTGCAGCAAGCTGCTCACTTGCTAGACGTATAGGTGACCTGCTCGGAGTCCGTATATATAATGCAGTGACTAAATTTTGTGATATTAAGACTAAATCTGTTAAAGAGGCTAGAAAATGCATAGTTGATTGGTTGAGTACCCTAAATTATGAAAGTACAGAGAATCTATTAAAGGATATATATTGAAACCACACACATGCACACACACAAAACACGCACACACCCGCATGCACACATCCACTCACACAAAACGCTAACTCGCTATCACATATACTTTATGACAGTAATGTGTGTATGTATTAATGTATTAGTATATATATATAATTATTATAATGAGTATGTATATGTGTATGTATATATTTATAGTTATTATTTTGTAGGAAATTAATAGGACATGGTATAAGTTTTAAATATAATGTTACAATGACTAAAATAGAAAAATCATGTAGGTATAATTATAATGTGAATATTACAGTAGATAATTCGTATATTATTATGTATTACTACGTCTCCAAAATACAGGCCATGCCTAGTTTGTAGGCGCTAAGTTAATCAATTGTAAAAAGCACTTGAATAAATGATATTTGATTTGATTTGATTTGATTTGAATACATAAACCATAACCATGATCTTTATACTAGATATTTTTAACGTAGTTGTAAATTACAATTGTTGATTTTCTGTGAAAACACTCAATGGGCCTTTCAGAAGAGCAGCGCTGATTTTTATATGTGAACAAAAAACTAGCATATGCTGAAATAGGTCTAATTTAGGACCTGTATTGTTATTGTATATTTGTTTTCTGTAATAATATTATGTGAATAAATCTGAAATAAAACATTTTTTTCTTTCTTTTTAATACAAGTTTTTCATCATAATTATGGAGTGGTCTAAACAGGATACCTGGTATAAATGTAAATAATTGTAACAAAGCTCAAATCAGAATTTTATCTATATCGTCAATACATTTGATAATAGATATGCAATTTTAAACAAGCCTGTTACTTCAATTTTAAAAAGAAAAGTATGTAACTATTTTTGAATAATTCTTTGTATTAAATACTGTCAGGAAAGGTAAAATATGTAAACATACGGTCAATAGCAGAGATCCTAACCCGCACAGGTGTGAAATTTCTTAAAATATGAAAGAAACAGAAGTTTAATTAGATTTGTTAATTCTCAGGCATAATGTGATCAGCCAATCTACCTACTCACAAATCCACCTTGAACCAGCTTGGGGATATACTCTTCGTCCCTCTAGTGATTCCCATGTCCAGCCGTGGGAAGTTGTGCTATTATAATTAATAACAATTCTCTGCACAGTTGCATTTGAAAACAACTTGGTTTAAAGGTACCGTTTTCCCACTGCTAGTAACTTCTAAACCACTTAAATTACTTGGAAAACCATTAAGATAATCAAAGGAAATGCATCAAGCATTGTTAAGTTATCAGATGGGACTTATCTGGACTTTCACCACTTAAGCTAAGTTAGTTTTAAGTGATGAATGCAAGGGTTAGGGCCCGATTCGCGATAACTTGAAATGTGATAAGTAATGTCAGCTGCCGTTGGAATTAAGACTTAGAAATAACGGATCAGAGACGAACATTTTGTTAGTGTAAAAATAACTTACACGACACACATTATTCATTTCTATTATTATCATTATCATAGTAATAAACAAGTCCTCAAGAGAAATTTGAGTATTAGACCCCAGTTGATCCAACAATAAATTAGTGATAAATCTTGATTAACAAAAGCAGTAGCGTACTCGGAGACACCGAGTCCATTTTATTTTACATATAATTTTACGGAACTTAAGTAATTCATCGTAAAACAGCTGCTGCCTTGTAAAAACAATTACATAGTAAATACTATATAATATATTTCAATTGTATGTCTGACGCAACAAAATAACACAAAAAAACAATATATAATCACATTTATATAAAACATAAAAATAAATCACAAAATCATCCATAAAATTTTAAATTGTGCGCAAAATTGTAATGTGATATTTCAAATTTATTTTTATAATTATAAAGGGTCACTCATAATTCATAAGGGATGCCAGTTAATAGTTTACGCAGATGCGATGATCATCCGGCAGTCGATCTCTTAAAAATATAAGCTGTATTATACTAACTGGATTACGTATATTTTAATTCCCAGATTTCAATTAAACCTAGTGTGCCCCCCAATATTCACAACCACAAATAATGACTGTGATTTAAGATATATTTCTTATGAAACAAGATTCATATTATTAAAATAAAGTTATCTAAAATGTTCGTCGTTTACGTTGGCATTTAAAATGCGTAATTTGACATGCGCCTACGCTGATAAACAAATGATTTATTATCAAGTCAGTGAACGGTTACTTTGCCTAACTAAGCTGAGGCTGTGACTGACTGATGGAAAGATAGGAATATACACAACTGCCCCCGTTTATAACTTGTTTAATTGGTGATAACAACGACAACTTATTGACACCTTCAAGAAGTAATTGAAAACAAAGTTACAGAATAACTCATATAAACTATGAATATAGTTCAAATTCTCTCCGTGCTATGATGGAATAATAATGACCCCTACAGTCGGGTGAAAAGGGACTAAACAAACCAAGCTTGGTGGTAGAACTCCAAGCCCGCCTGGAAGGCAATCCCTAGTCTTTAAATATGACGCCATAATAACCTTGTGATCTGTTCCAGTATGTGACTCAGGTTCCACTTCCCTTACCCGAAAGGCCGCGTGTCAGCATTGGCGTCGGGAACACCCATAGGCGACGATAACTGCTAACTAATGGGCCGTCAGCCAGTCTGCTGTTCTGAAGCACTAAAAAAAGTTTACTTTAGAGCGTAGGGTTTGCTGATAAGTTTTGTTATTGTTCCTATGTGTATATAAACTTTTTGGTTACGTACCCAAGAAGTGAAGTCTCGTTCAATAAGACGAGCCGCGAAATCGAATGGTTATCCGAGCAGTTAAATGCGGCCTACATTACGACATTATTTCAAACAGATCATGATATGCCTGTGGTTCAGTAAAAATAAACGCAGGTGTGAAACCGATGTAAAATAATATCACAATGGCTATATTGTGTGACAATTATTATAATCATAATAAGAACCAAATAATATTGAAGTGGAATTCTTTGTTATAATTAACTATATCAAAATTATACTATTTTCATCCCCAAAGTAACTTATATAAATTATATATTAGGAATATTGTTCTTAGAATTGATAAAATACGGAAAATTTCATCCCATTAAGCTATACGACGATGTGTTCGGAATAATTTAAGAAAAAGGATAAATGAGATCTGAAATATAGAATAGAGCAGCGGTTCTCAATCTTTTTTGCTGACGGAACCCTTTTGGAAAGCGATCAAGTACGATGGAACCCTACAATAATACAGTAGTTTTTAAAAGTATATTTTTTATTAATAAGCATAATAAAAGTACCTACCATGTAACAGTTACTTATTTACATAACAAGTATAATAATAGAAGATATTTAAAAAGAAAACAAATCTAACTAATGGGAGGTATGAAACTGTTTTTTTATTTTTCATCAATCGGTTGATATCAGGTATGATAGAGGACAGTCGAAGTCTCATATCAGGTTCGGCGTCCAATCTATTGCGGTATTTTGTTTTCCTGGCTGCATAGGTTGAGAATCCTTTTTCGCACAAATATGTTGTTGGGAACGGGAGAAGAATATTCAGAGCCATTTTGGCAAGCATTGGATATTCATCACGGATTCTGCACCAAAAATCGTTGAGAAACGTAGTTTTGAACAGTGACTCCATAATTGTGTCTGATGACATTTCTAAAAGAGATTCATATATCTCGTTTGACATACTTTCGGGCTTTTGTAAGTTGGGTGAAAAAGTATTATGAATTCAGTTTCATTTTTGTATTCTGTTCTTCGGGAAAATACTTCTCAAAAGATGCGCTCAACGAAGTTAGATATTGGATCAATTCTTCGAATACATCATCTTGAAACATTTATGAGTCGTTATCGCTAACAAACTCATTGAGTGACGTAAAGCTTTCTATTTCTCTCTTTCCAATGCAAATAATCCAAAAATCTAATTTTCTATTGAAGGCAGTTATTTTGTTACATGTCTGGAACACTGTTGTCTGTTTACCTTGCAATGATAAATTTAATTCGTTCAGTTTAAAAAAAACTGAACGAATTTTTTGCATAAAAGACAGTCGGAACAACCAAGTTTTATCATAAAAACGGTCTTTCAAATTAAAAGAAGTATCTGAAAGAAACGTTTGTAACTTGGCTCTAAGCTCAAATAGCCTTGTTAAAGTTTTACCCTGAGACAGCCATCGCATTTCTGTATGGAGCAGCAGTGTTTTATGTTTGCTACCATAATCTTCACACAACAATGAGAACAATTAGGATTGTAGTGGACGTGATTTGATAAAGTTAATTATTTTTACCGCTTCATCCATAACTAATTTTAGATTTGACGGCATGTGCTTCGATGTTGACCAGAGAGAGGGGTTTTGATTTTTTTTCTATATTCTTGCGGAACCCTTACAGGGGTATCGCGGAACCCTAGGGTTCCGCGGAACACACTTAGAGTATCGCTGGAATAGAGCAACACAAAAGAAGGGACTAACGCAAATAATAATTATAGGAAATGGTTACTTCTTTGCTGCATTTAAGATATGAATTTAAGACGCTTACAAACATTAAGGAGATCTGACCAAACGTTGGGAACGTTTTCGTAAGCAGACCATGGTTTAAGCTTTATTTGTCTGCCCTATTCAACGACAGTAGATTAGGGTAGTCATATGTCTAGACAAAAATGTAATTAATTAATTTAGAATTACTAACAACCCTAACCTGCTGTTAAGAACTTTGTAAGCTATCCACTAACAATCTATGAATGCCATTTTCCGAAATAAAATTATTATTATTCCTTTTTGTTACAAGGAATAAGCGAAACATTATTATTTTAGATCACATAAAAAGCACGATGATAAATAAATTCGCCACCATCTTGGGTGGTCCTAAACACTTCCGTTCATACACATCCGTTTCATTTAATAGAACCTGCATTAACTATTTCGATAACCGGATGTAACGTGCATTTGATTCCAATAATTCCGCTATTATGTCTAGATGGCGCTTTGACGCATGACATTTTAGGACGTCATACGTTCAGAACAATACAGTATTTAGTTGGAGTTTTTTTTAATAATTTCGTCTAAAAGTTACTCATCGTATTGAACAGACTATATGAATGCAGCGCTGCAAAATGCACGCTTCCAAAAATGGCACAATTGTATAGTAAATTTTTAATGAAACTATGTGTTGGCACTGTCCAGACCTATATGAGTTGGGTTACCCATTCACCAAGAAAATTTTAAGAGGAAAGACACCGATCAGCTTTACCTATGATCAGATGCTAATTGCCTGTGAATACGTTTTTTATTCCAAGGAAATTCGCATTATAAGTGCAACGTCAGAACTCTAAATGACGACCAGGTTATACCGAGTTTAAAGAATCTGACCTACGGCTACCGCCATTTTTTGCGGTTTACTGAAACCGATATGTAAATATTTCTAAATAAATACAACCATTTTGTATTTTTTTTAATATACATGATGGAAAAAGGGACCATCCATAAATTCTAGTCACACATATTCTAGGACTTTTTAACGCATCCTCTCGTCCTTGTCACAGGTTGTCGCATTTTTAGAACCCCCTCCCCCTGATTTGACGTCACATATTTTTAAATTTTAGGCATAAAATATAATCAAAAAATTTCTTCTTATTTTTATTAAATAATCTTCTTCTTCTGTAGGAAATGTCACGAAAAACAAATAGATTTATAACATCAATAATAGCTAATACCAAAGTGTTTGTAATAAAACTTTATAAAAAAAAATAAAAAATAGAAGAAGATTTTAACGCTAAAACGTACTGGCTATAAATTAATATTTTTAGTTTTCAGTATTAAAATATTGAATAAAATTAGGAATGAGTATGTTAGAGGAAGTGTGAAAGTAGCTTCAGTGGTTGAAAAACTTAAAAGTAGATTAGCCTGATTTGGCCATGTAATGCGAAGGGAACAATGCCATATAACAAGGAAAATGATAGAAATGAGAGTAGATGGATACAAAAGCAGAGGTAGATAAAAGAAAAACTGGGTCAAAGTCAAAGTCAATTTTTTTTATTTCAAATAGGCCTGAGACAAGCACTTTTAAAAAGTCAAAAGCTAGGTGTCAGTTCCAAATGTGAATCCTATGGAGAAGAACAGACAAGAAACTCCATGGATGTAATTTGTTTTCATCTTTTTTTTATATATACATAATTATATCAATGAATTTTACAATAGAGTGGGATGTGTGGACGATGTAGGTCAATGCATTGTAAACGGTGCAGGTGGATTGCGTAAAATATGATATGGCGAAGAGTGTGAATGATGAGATGAAAATGAAAACGACGACTATCAGAGGATAGTAGAAGGAGAGAACACGTTGTGCCGACCGCAATGTGAGATAAGGACACGAAGAAGAAGAGTTAACTTTTTGGGATAACTTAGGGTTGTAAGTTACTTTGTCCGTTAAAATCTCGTGTCATAATTATGTTGCTCACATATACCTAATTTACTGACAGCGTGTAAGTGCATGCATTAACACGCGCTCAAAACACCATTTTCCAATGCCTACATTTGCATTCAAACATAGTTCCATTCTCAATCAATTCCTTCCATTTTCTCGAGAAGAGAAAGTGACACAAGTGGTACGTATATCAATTATAGTATAATCCCTGCGTTGAGATAAATGTGAACAAATCTGCACACCGAGATTAATGGTGCGTGTAATCCGCCAACCCGATGTGTTATAGCATGGCAGGTTATCTAGGCCAGCAGGCTACGGAAAGTTGATGGTTGTTATAATACTTACATTAAAATTGTTTTTATTTGGACAGTCTGTATGTTAATTAATTTTCATATATTCGAAAATGCTATAATAATCGAACTCATATCAAAGAGAAGAAAAGCTAAGACAGGACCTTGCTTGTATAGCAAAGTGTATACGTAAGGTTAGGTTACTCTCCAAATCGCCTTTTTCTGCGAGATAGGCATATCCACAAAGGAAGCGGCGGAGAGGGGGAGAGAGCGTGCCAGGTCCTCTCCCACTCATACAGGGCCACTCATCGCCGGAGGTTGGCGACCGAGCCCCGGCCCGGTAGTGAGCAGGCACGAGTACGACCTCCTGGAAAAGGACTGCAGCCCGCGTGAGAAAGAAGAAACCGAAGCCTATCATATCATAGGTTTTGAAGAGGCTCACGAAAGTAGTCGTGCGCCAGTCGGGGCCTGACTGATACGTTGCGTCCCGCGTCCTTGGCGCTCAAGGCGCATGAAGGAAGTTACTCATACATACGAGTACAATATTCCAAAAATTTTATGCGTTATATCGAAGATGTTCTACGGAGTCAAACTGTACATATTAAAAAAAACATAAAGCTATTAGTATCTAAAATATAAATCTTTGGTTTCTCGCATTAGTATAACATAAGATTTTCCCTATTTATCTTGATAGATCAATCGACTTAATATTGATTATAGAGAAAATTGGGATTATGACCGGTTCCCAATTTTACCAATGATCACTGCTCTCTTAATTTTTTTTATTGCTGTAGGACAGCAGACAGGCTAACGGCCCGCTTAGAATTTAGCAGTTACTGTTTTCTGTGGGTGTTTGTAACGCCATATCGTTAACGCGCTGCTGTCCCATAAGGGTACAGAAACTTGGGTCACTAACGCCGGAAACAACACAAAGTTATTATGGCGCATACTTAAAACCAAAGGTGGTCGCCATCCAGGCGGGCTTGGGGCCCTACCACGTAGCTGGGTTGTTTTGTCGCCTTTTACAACAGACCGACCCGGCCGCAGAGGTTAGTGTTCTTTCTCCGCTCCTGTACGGATAAAACCTTACAATATTATCAATGTATACGATGCGTATGACAACGGAGTTTACACTTGACACTAGGAAACGTCAAAAAGCGGCGCCATCTGTCGCGATAATTAATTAAGCGCCAACTTATGTGTTTGTTATTGAAAGTTGAGAAACATAAATGATTTCCGCATTCCGTTTTCTTGTTATGGGATTTATTTATGGAAATTATGGCTTTCTTCCATATATAACGTATCCCGCGAGCCATGTTATGGAAAAGCTTATGTTACGTGCTTAAGTTTTGTTATTATAACATTTCATAATTAACCTGTTAATAATATTGTTTTACGTTCTCTCATAGTTGGTATTAGTCATTATGGTTACTAAAAGATCTCAACAACATCGATTTAATAAAACCTTAAATATAGTAGCAGTTTTGACTTAATAAATTTCAAATGACATTAAATAATAAATGCTAAGTTACCTGATAGCTCAGTGGTATAACATTCGGAGACCAAACAAAACGTACCGGGTTAGAATCCTACGGTAGCATGCACTTATGCGTAGGTAGCTTTTCTCACTTAATGTGCAGATTAAAACAATTATCATGTACGGACGGTGAAGAAAAACATTGTGAGGAAACATGCATACCGATTTCACCGGTATGTGTAATGCCAATCCGGGTTGGACAAGTGTGTATACTGTCCATTCCCTCTAGGGGAAGGCCCAAGCCCAGCGGTGGGATGCCATGGGCTGTTATCAAAAAGTGCCAGTGAGCCGATCACATCTGTCACAGTCATTCGTTCTTCTTTAACGAGTCTTAAAACGGAAAATGTGTTTCGATAAACGCCGTATAAAGATGTCCCCTTAACTTGATAGTTGATCTAAGCTAGGTAGACAACCTAGCCTAGATCGACTATCAAGCAAATCAGGGCTGGATAGTACTGTGATTTGCGTAGGAAATTTCGGAAGATGGAACGAGTTGGACGTAAGTCGAGTGGACGATGATTGACTGACGACGAAAATATACATCAATATAATAATGTGTGTGAATATTCCAGACGACATAAAATTGAGTCACGTTTCCAAAAAAAAAAAAAAATTAAAGGCTTCTGATCGATTGGAACAATTCGCTGGGGTATAGACAGCATAAGAAGGACACCATTTGGGTGGATAATACTAGTTTGAGAGAGTAAAATTAAAG
The DNA here is from genome assembly GCA_963693495.1 of Malacosoma neustria. NCBI lineage: Eukaryota > Metazoa > Arthropoda > Insecta > Lepidoptera > Lasiocampidae > Malacosoma > Malacosoma neustria. The sequence continues at coordinate 15,098,371 of OY856389.1, forward strand.
ATTCCATCACAATCTTTTTTTTTTATTGCGTAGGACAGTAGACAGGCTGACAGCCCGCTTAGAATTTAGCAGTTACCGTCGCCTATAGGTGTTTGCAACGCCAGTGGCATCACGAACACGCTGCTGTCCCTTAAGGGTACAGGAACTTGGGTCACTAATGCCGGAACACAACACAAGGTTTAATAACGCCATAATTGGCGGCATACTTAAAACCAAAGGTGGTCGTCATCCAGACGGGCTTGAGGCCCTACCACGTAGCTAGGGTGGGTTGTTTTGTCGCCTTTTACGACAGGCCGACCCGGCAACAGAGGTTAGTATTCTTTCTCCGCCCCTGCACGGATATAAATCTTCGGGATCCTAGTGGATATAGCCTGGCACCTGAGTGCTTTTTTAGTTCTTTAGATGGAAATGCTTAATTGAACCCCGCCGATTGGAGGTTTGTGGCGGGGTAGAGTGGAACTCCCCTGCATCCTCATTGTACACAAGGGACGCACTACTACTTCTCGATGCCCAGGTGGGTTGGGCTAGGCTCTTCAATGTGAATTATGTACGTAAGCAATGGATCCAAACAACGCACACTATTGACGCCATATTAAGCACTCAAAGGAAGACCCCCGGCACCAACCTTTGCAACCGGGATCAACCGTCTAGTCGCAAAGGAAGTAGGATAGCACATGTGTGTTACCCTTATGGGACAGCAGCGTGTTCGCGATGCCACTGGCGTTGCATACACTTATAGGCGACGGTAACTGCTAAATCCTAAGCGGACCGTCAGCCTGTCTGCTGTTCTACAGCAATAAAAAAAAATGTGTTATTGGTACTAGATAACTGTATACTTTTTTTTAAATAAATCTATGCTATACATAGACACCCGGTTCCGATCGACAAAAAGAGGAAGCGAGAGTGGCCAAGGAAAGATGGCGTGATATATTGTGACTGCTAGTGACAGAGTTGCTTGGAAACTTTTGAGGGAGGCCTACGCCCGTATAAATGCATATTATTATATTGTAATGCTTAGTATTTTAGCAGAAATAAGGGCTTATTTATTTAACATATTTATACCCTGACGCAGCAGCGGGAATCGAACCCGTAAACCAGCGTTCCGAAGTACGTTAGCCCTTACTTACGCCACGGAGGTTGTCATCATCAACTTGTATAATGATGAGATAAAGTTCACCAGAAGTATAAGTTATGTTACACTAATATAAAAAAGTTGACATATTATATTTAACATGATTACAGACTATTAAATTAACCTACTTCAGTTAAAACAAATTGTAAACTAGAAACCAGTGCATCTGTTGTTTCCAAAACCATGTGTTTTTTATAAAACTATAAACATAAATAAGGCGCTAAGTGTGTTATTAGATCACCTAATTATGCCACATGTCATTTTATGAAAGCAATACTCCCACGAAGTAATAATCTTAGTAATTAAAGCATCAATAAAAATGGGCCCGTCACGTTTTTATGAAGTATGTCGAATTGTCTTTACCTTTAAAATTCCTCTCGGTTTAAAAGGTTTTATTAAAATATAGTTGATTCAACAAATGTTCTGCCTTAAAAAAAAAAACAGAACTCAATTACGTTCACCCCTATTTTACCCCTTTCATGTTTCATATTGGCAACAAGAATTAGCATATTTCTTTCCCCAAGGCCCAATCTATCTCTATATCGAAATTCATCAAAATTAGTTTAGCGGTTTATGCGCGAAAACGTAACAGCCAGACAGTCGGAGTTACTTTCACATTTACATATAAAACTCGTATTAGTACGTATTTAATGAGAGATTCTATAATTTTGAATATTATATTATCAGTTATTGTTTTATTAATTTCGCAAGTAAAATGCACACGTGCCTTTTTTAATCGACCTCTGCGGCGTGATTACTGCTAGAGATTAAGTACTCATGCAGAGGTCACGGGTTCAATTCCCGTATCACGTCTGGGTTTATAAGCATAATATGTATTTATTTACAAAATAAGATGTGTAGTAGTTGTTGTCTAGTACTCATAACTTAAGCGCTATGCTACTTATCTTGGTACTAAACGGCGTTGGGTGAAATGTTTCAATATATTTGTTTATTTATTTTATTATTTATTACTGTGAATTAGTGACTTGCTGAAAGCTTTATAGTAAGCAGTTACCGTAGCTTTTATATGTTTGCGACGACAGGGGCACGGCTAACATGTTGCTGTAACATTTTGCCGTATACAACACTATTGCGGCATACTCGTATTTAGATACCAGGGATGGTTACTATCTAGAAGGTCTTGGAGCCTTAACATCTAATTTGGGTTATTTTTACGCCATTTACGACCAGCCGCAAGTGTCCTCCCCTGCACATATTCAATTATAATATAATAATTTTACATGGCATATGAATATTTTATGTTTAGTTAGTTTTTAAGTTTTCAGCAGTTTATTACTTATAATTATATGTATCAGTATGCAGCAGTATAAACGTGTATGGTACGGTAAATTATAACTACGTATTAACTAACTTAGTAGTATTGTAGAACATTAGTATGTACGTGGTTAGCTTAATAACAAAACTGCAAACGATCGAACAGTACACGTGTCTATCCTGTCATAAACAAATCATAAATAAGTCGTCACAAGTTTATGTCAAGCAGCTGACAAACTTGTATACTATAGACGATAGAACACTATATTTAAATTAATATTTGAATGTTGGTATCGTGAAAGTTGCTCCAAAACTACTTTAACGATATTTTTGTTGTAAGAATAGGTTCTTAATATTTATTCATATTATATGATTATATTTATTCAATATAATAGTGATGGCGAGCTGTGGTGACAGCATACCGACACAAACTTCGGTTACCATTATAAGCCCTACGTTCCTATCGCAGGTTCGACCTTTAATCATTTCTCTGCAATACATATACACCTTTTACAACTTTTGGGTGATATTTTACTCTGGGATTCCTCCAGCGGCGTAATATCATCCAAAATAATATAAATAAAATGATAGAGGTCTGCAGTTGTGCGCGCGCGCGCATCACGGCAAAACTACTGGATATATTTCAATTAAATTTTCTAAGTTTTATTTCTTAGACACTGGACCTTATCTTAAAAAAACAAAAATAATTAAAAAATAACTAAAGTTTGCGAATTTCCAATTATTCTAAAAACTGTTTCAAAATGATATTAAATTAAATTATTCCTTAATGTAGATTCTTTATAAAAAATACTCAACTGTATTTCATTGTAATAAAGTCGTAATTCGAATAGATCTAGCGCTGTGGGTTAGACTGAGAGAGGAGGAGCCTGCCTACCGGTGCCGTATGCGTGAGAGAAAGAGAAGCCAGACAGACTGGCTCCGTAACGCGTTATGTAACAAAGTGGTTTACCCTCCCATAAGAAGTTATCACATCAAAAATATTGCGATATCTTCATTTATTATAAAGTTATTAAAGTATTAAGAAACAACGATTTAAGCACTACGTGTTCAGTGATGTGTTTTCTTGTCGCGGAGAAGTGGGGCAAGCGAAAACTTCTCATACTTTTTTCAATTAACTTTTTTCTGTTATTCAACCAGGGAAGCGGGCGGGAACGGCTATTATAAATGTAAAAGTAACTCTGTCTGTTACGTTTTCACGCCTAAACTATAAACAATGTTAATGAATTTTAGTATGGAGATAGATTGAACCTTGGATAAAGACGAAGAGGGTCGAATAGGGGTGAATAAAATATAAATAAAGCGCCTGTTACAATATTAGAAGCAATGCAGACGGTATGAATACTATTTAATTTCCAACAACGGATGAGAATTCGGCCCACGGCAATTTTTTATATATGGCAGAACAACGGGTCAAACAGGTTCAACCAGGTCAGCTAGTAAATAAATCCAACTATATACATTAAATTAAAACACCTAATCAATAAAAGATAGTGTCGCTTGTAGTACATATTTACAGTCCAAACAAAGGGCCACCGATAACATTGACACGTACAAGCAACGGTGAATTAATATGCGGATACCAAAACCTAATGTGGAAGAGAAAGCATTTTGACGGTCAAAGAGAATCTATTGTGGGCGATAATTAACGCGGGATCTGAGTGGGAGCGCCATCTGTACATTTGTTGTAAAAAATAAGGTGAACTAAAAAAGGGTGTCGCATAGTTTATTTATTAGTTATTCGTTTCGTCCTAAAGGTACCTTAACCGTAAATATGATCCTGTATCTGAATTTCGCTGCAAACTCAAGTGGTTACCAATCCATCTTCGACGGAATACTCACATTCTAACTCTGCTTTATAGTTTCTTCATCATCTAAATGACCTTAATTTGTGCTCCTCTAATAATCTTAAACTAATAGTACCTGTACACTCTTCATCCTTTTACAATCATTCCTTCACTGTACAGGCTGGCCGACTATGGAACTCCTTGCCTATTGCAATCACACAAGCGAAATCACTACCAATTTTTAAAAAACTAGTTCGAAATTATTATCTGGATGAAGCTTTTAAAGACTAGTATTCAACTGATTAAAACTAATTCATTTGTGTTATATTTTATTTTTCTTACACTATTTGCTTTTATGTTATATTTTGTATTTTATGTTATACTAGCTGTGCCCGCGACTCCGTCCGCGTGGAATAGTGACTGGGCAGTTTTTTTTGGATATATTTTAAAAAACCTATAAACCCTAAAATATAAATGAAATATGCAAACAGTCAGTATTATCGAATGCAACTGTTACGCCATGCGCCTCCGGAATACGTACGTTCGAATCTACTAAGTCCAGCCCAAGCTAAACCCTATTTCATATGATTGATGACATAAATCTGAGGTTAACTTAAATTGGAAATTCAACCTGATTGTCCAGCCTAAGCTGAACCCTATTTCCTATGATTGATGATATAAAACTGAGGTCAACTTAAATTGGGATATAAAATTTCCGAAAACTTATCATTTTTAACAAAAACTATTATTTATTTCTAAAATAAAAATAGCCTAAGTTACTCCCTGATACATCAGCTATCTGCCAGTGAAAGTCCCGTCAAAATCGGTGCAGCCATTTCAGAGATTAGCCGGAACAAACAGACAGACAGACAAAAATTGTAAAAAATGTTGTTTTGGTATAAGTACCGTGTATACTTCCGAATGCACTTAGTAAAAAGCGGTTATTTTAATATTACAAACAGACACTCCAATTTTATTTATTTGTATAGATTACTTTTAGCGCGCCACCTATAGCAAAGGTTTTTTTTAATGTATTCCGACCTTAAGGTTGTCTGGAAGAAATTGCTTCTTAGCGATAAGGCCGCCTATTGTGCACTACTTAGTTATATGTAAGTTTAATATTAAGTTACTTTGCATGTATTTATATAAAGATTATTCTTTGGTGGACAATAAAGAATAATCTATCTATCTACCTTTTTGAACTTTTTCTTCTATCGCCTATTACTTAATCAACAGTAGAATCATTGCCAATACCAAGGCTCAGAAAGATGCTGGCCCGCCCCTGGATATGGGGCAGGCCTCTTCCGTCGTCGACCAAGGAGGAAATAAAATTAAACCCCCGGCGCTTTTCCTGTCAATCTGGGAATAAAATCCACAAACATGGATGCCCATTTGTATCCACTGAACCATTTAGATCGGGGATTTCCAAATTATTTTGGGCAAGAGATCTTTTCCAAAATGAACTGATATCTCAGACCCGCATAGTCAAATTATTTGTAAAATCTTATCTCTACTTTTTTCCCTATTGATACAAAATATTAGTCCCTCCATACTAAAATATTAGTTATTCTTATTACAAATTAGTACACGTAACATAACTATACTGGCGTTGCAAACACCTATAGGCGACGGTAACTGCTAAATTCTAAGCGGGCTGTCAGCCTGTTTGCTGTCCTACGCAATAAAAAAAAAAAAAAAAAAAAAACTATATAAAACAGAATAAAAGAGTTTAAAAAAACTGTGTTCACAGCTTTTCTTTCAAATAAATATTCGTGATTATCTTTAATCGATCATTTCTGATTTACGTATCAAATTAATTCATTCTTAAATGTCTTTTAAAAACCTCTAACACTTCTATTTAGATAAACAGAACATAAATCTTGACAGGTGTGAACTATATCATATAATTTATGAGAACATGAATATTTAATACCATTGATGATCATTCGCGGTTTTTAAAGTACCGTTATAAGTTTTTATACTCCCACGTATAGTCATTTAATGGCACGTTAAGATAATATTATGTTTGTTGAGAATGTAAAGTTGTGGTGATGTAAGCGGGTAAAATATGAAGAATTTTCAAGTAGTACTGAGCAAAGAAGCCTTACCAACACAGACTCTCCAACTTGAAAACTCCAGCTGAAATGGGTATAGATACATATGTTGTTCCAGAACTGTAGCATAAACATCTCCATGATACCTATTTCATTATAATGTCGCTTCAGTACTGGACATGTTTCAGAGTATAAAATGACAGGTCTAAAGATAGATTGCTTTCTTTAAAAACGTAAATGAGTAGTAGAAGGCGATAAATTATTATTTCTTGTGTTGACAAAATTAACAGTAATTGATTAACAGACAGCAAAGGCCCCGCTTCAACACGGTTGCCTTCCGATGGCATCAGGCAATCAGATTTGGATAGCAGTCGCTTCTAGAAAAATTACAATTTTTGTGCCCTTTGGTCAGGAACTCGACTATCGTGGAGCATCGCCTTACTGCACACAACATTTTTCCTTGTGACAATACTCAATAGTTTCAGGGCTTGTGTGTAATAAATAGAAATATTATATTATACCAAAAAAATTTTGGTACATAGAATAATTTACAAAGTTAAATATCAAGAATAAAAACGAAATATAATAGATATAAGAAAATATAAATGGAATAACATAAAAATAAACTATGCAACAACAAATAAAAAAACTGAAAAGAAAATACGACATAAAAAACAAAAAGATCCTAGAAAGGCAAAAATGTACCACCGGGAAAGAAAAAGAAATAGAATAATAAAACCCTAAAAAAATTAAAATAAACATAACCGAAACAAAAATTTTGGCCAAGCCAGGTTGAAAGCAGTCCAAAATGCTTCAAATATTCTCAAAAGCGCAAATTTCGGAAAATTTAAGCATCGGATAAAATTGAGATGAAACGCTTCACGGGGTATTGTTACGTTAAAAAAAACATCCATCAAGCAAAATGTGTGTGCGCGTCTATATTTTGCTCGAATCTTTAATCTCTGAGAAATGCATCTAGTTTTGATTAACTTTCCTCGTATTGTGATTGTAGATCAATGTTATTCGCGTCTGGTATGTCCATTGACCTCTCACTGACCCGACCTCTTCACTTACATTGGAGTCGAGTTTTATTAATACTTATTACGGTATTTCAGAACGATAGCTCTTTTTCGTGAGAATATCATAATCATAGAGTTGGAATTCACAAAAGAACAGATATCATCCAAATACAAGAGTAAAACCTCTTACTTATACAAAAATAGTTCACATTAGCCCGCTTAGAATTTAGCAGTTACCGTCGCCTATGGGTTTGCAACGCCAGTGTCATCGCGAACACGCTGTTGTCCCATAAGGGTACAGGAACTTGGGTCTCTAATGTTGGAACACAACACAAGATTATTATGGCGGCATACTTAAGACCAAAGATTGTCGCCATCCAGAAGGGCTTGGGACCCTACCACGTGGCTAGGGTTGTTTTGTCGTCTTTACGACAGGCCGACCCCGGCCGCAGGGGTCAGTATTCTTTCTCCGCCCCTGCACGAATAGAATAGAATTTGTTGAACATAGATGCGTTCTAAATACCTACCATAACCAAATGTTTAGTAATGAGTAGTAGATTATAATATAAATAATAATCTGACATTTGCGCAATTAAATCTCCTAATACGAAATTAATTTTATATTCGATCGATTTTATATATATATATATATATCGATATCAATAGCAATTTTTAGATTTTGATAAGTAAAAATTTATTTCCTTTTTCATTTTATTAAGATTGCTCGTCAATAGATGATATAACTTCGTATGTATATTCATCATCTGATTTGTCCCTGATTCCTCTGATATTAAGGGTATACACCTTTGAATAGCTTGAAATACATCTTATTTCAATATTTATACTTTCATATCTCTAAATATCTCTATATGCACCTAAATTACATTTAAAATTTGGTTCATACTTCATATAACACGTATTTTCATTCTTTAATTAATAATTTTAACAGGTTTTCAAAACTTTCTTGGGCATGCATCTATTAATATACAGTATATACTAAAGTTGATGATAATCTATACTCTATACAAATATATAAAATTGGAGTGTCTGTTTGTACCAAAAAAACATTTTTTAAATTTTTGTCTGTCTGTCTGTTCTGGCTAATCTCTGAAATGGCTGCACCGATTTTGACGGGACTTTCATTGGCAGATAGCTTTTTTTAGTCTCGGGGAAAAACCTCTCTTGACGGGTTCCCACGGCCCGGGGGGACCGAGGGATATGTGGGACTCCGGGAAAGATGTTCGACCATCCGACTACCCACTAAAAACCCCGCTGTTCTCCTATCGCCTACGCCCGGGCCCACGGATATATGGCCTGCCGATCTCGTGGCCCGGGCCGGCGCCGGCCCGCTCTTTGTCTTAAGGCGAGCCCCTTCTAAATTGTTGGCACTAGGGGTCAGGATTTCGTCCCCCGGCGCTCTTCTGAATCAACAGTTGAGGGGGCCGCAGAACAGCACGCAGCCCTCTCCCTCGCAGCAATAGTGCGGGCGGCGGATCTTCCCCCGAGGGGCCGCCCGATGCCGCTTTTTACGGCAGCCGGAGGTCATTACTTGACCTCCAGCGCCGCCGGCGTGGCCTGTGTTGGCGGGAGGGGAGTGTGGTGGTCGACTCCCGCTCCCGCTCCGCCGCCTCCTTTGCGGATATGACTGCCTCGCAGAAGGAGGCGACAGCCATCCAGGATCGCCCCCGACCATGGACAGAACCAGGGCCGGGAGCGACAGGTCCGCGCCGATTTGGGCGACGAGGGCGTGGCGCTCTTCGCGCCACGCAGGGCACACGGCGACAGTGTGCTCTACCGTGTCCTCGTCGCCCGTGCCACAGACGTCATGATGTAACAAGGAGTAACTTAGGCTATTTTTATTTTAGAAGAAACAATAGTTTTTGTTAAAAATGATAAGTTTCGGAAATTTTAATTCCAATTTAAGTTGACCTCAAATTTATATCATCAATCATATTATGAAATAGGGTTTAGCTTAGGCTGGACTTTGTAGGTTCAAACGCACGTATTCCAGAGGCATCCGTGCAGGGGCGGAGAAAGAATACTAACCTCTGTAGCCGGGGTCGGCCTGTCGTAAAAGGCGACAAAACAACCCACCCTAGCTACGTGGTAGGGCCTCAAGCCCGTCTGGATGGCGACCACCTTTGGTCTTAAGTATGCCGCCATAATAACCTTGTGTTGTGTTCCGGCATTAGTGACCCGTTCCTGTACCCTTATGGGACAGCAGCGTGTTCGCGATGCCACTGGCATTGCAAACACCTATAGGCGACGGTAACTGCTAAATCCTAAGCGGGCCGTCAGCCTGACTGCTGTCCTACGCAATAAAAAAAAAAAAAAAAAAGGCGCATGGCGTAACAGTTGCATTCGATAACACTGACTGTTTGCATATTTCATTTATTTATATTTTATGGTTTATAGGGTTTTTAATCCAAAATAAACCATAAGATTTATCCAAAAAATGATGCCCAGTCACTATTCCACGCGGACGGAGTCGCGGGCACAGCTAGTATCAACTTAAGAATGATCTCGAAGCCGGTATAAACGTCGAGATCGTGTGGATTTGAACGGAAATCAGGGTAACAACTGTAGTAGGATAACGATGATGTAACATCACATGTAAGTGGGGCAATAGGACTGCGGCTGCAAATGTGGTTGGGAGCTTAACTGCAGCGCATTGCGAAATTGAAATGTACGGGAGGAAAATTGCAACATGTACGGTTAGAATGAAAATTTATTTAAATTATGATCCAATTTATTTTTGATCAAAAAATAATGAAACTCATTTTGATCGAGCTCACATCTTAATCAATATTGACTTTGACACTACGAGAACAATATTTAAGTTTTCACGGTTGTTATTCTCTAATTCATAAAAATTACTATTTGTATTTCTATTATCGTTTTAATAAATTTTGACGCCTCCAAATATAAAACTAATTTCATTAGTCGTTTTATTTACACAATCGCATAATTGATATACGTTATTTATCAATCTATTTTAGCTATCAATTCACTAGTTGCTAGTGTGATATTCTCTAAGAACATATTATTCGTGTATTAATTCCGTTATATGTCTACAATTAACATAATGAGTATGTAGTTATTTCATTTATATCTAAATTAATTTAGGCGTTGGTTTTCTTTGTATATTTGTAAACCTTTAATGTTAGAGTAAATAAAAGTTTTACTATTAATTTTTATAATATCCACACAAAATCCTCTTGAATCAAATATGAAATACGAGTATTTTTTTTTTGCTGTAGGACAGCAGACATGTTGACGGCCCGCTTAGAATTTAGCAGTTACCGTCGTCTATGGGTGTTTGCAACGCCATTGCCATCGCGAACACGCTGCTATCACATAAAGGTACAGGGTAACTTGGGTTACTAACGCCGGAACACAACACAAGGTTGTTATGGCGGCATACTTAAGACCAAAGGTGGTCGCCATCCAGACGGACTTGAGGCCCTACCAAGTAGCTAGGGTTATTTTGTCGCCTTTTACGACAGGCCGACCCCGGCCGCAGAGGTTCTGTGGGATATTTTGTTTCCCGTATGTTCGGAATGGGAAATTAGTAGTTATCCATTGTAGTAATGGCCGACCTTTGATGTAGCTGGATCGAGTTGCATAACTGAAGTTAATAGTTTATATCTTAGCCGGCATGACAATGATTCTCATGTATATAAAAACAATATTAAAATTTAAAATAGTAAAACAATCTAATGAGTTAAAGAAATTTAAAACAGATAAGATTATAGATGACAGAGAAACAGGCCGAAAGAGTGTAAGACAAAGTAAGTAGCTGAAAATAAGTATTTAACTTAATATTTATTTACACATTTACAGATACATACATAGTAACTGTAGATGTTTAGGAATTAAAACTCAAACTTGTTTAACATCGGGTGCAAAATTTAATGGCACCCAATTCGTCGTGATCGTAGAATAACGTCGGATTTGAAAAAATCCAAAATTCACTTTTTACCTTATTTGGATACTACATTGTCTAAATATTATTGCTACATAAAAAAAAATTACATGTATTTTAGATTTCAAATTAAGCAGTCGGTAAAGTGACGGATATGATAGAATCTCATACTAAAATGACGCTTGTGTATTTTTAAAATGGCTGTCCTGTAAAGTTTAATATATATCAGATCCGTCACTATTCTACGACTACGACGAATTATATAATTATTAAACGATTTAATCTTCCATATATTCATTCTATCGTCAGTAATCATAATATTCGTACCTCTAAGATTCACACATGTGTTAGTGTAGACAGACTTGGTTTTTATTAAATTAGCACGATGCAAGTGACCTAAATTTCAATATTCCGAACACTTTGAAATATATTCTAACACCTTATTCCTTTAGTAATACGGTTTATAATGTTGTATTAGATACGTAAAATACATTTTGGATTTTAATTGCTTTTGAAAATTCAGAGTTGGACTTTAAATTAATAGTGTTATGGTTAATTTTAAATATTTACAATGGTAAGGTAAATTTTGTATGTTAATTATGGAGTAATTAGTGCTGTATGGGGTCATTGCACATGTGAGTTTTCGTGTATAAATGGTTTTAAGTATACATATTAATTTTGTTTCTTTTTATTGCTTAGGGTCAGGAGACAGGCTGAAGGCCCACTTAATAGTTAGCAGTTACCGTCGCCTATAGATGTTTGCAACTAGCGTGACGAACACGCTGCTGTCCTATAGTACTGGAACCAAAGTCATTAATGCCGGAACACAACACAAAGTTATCATGGCGGCATACTTAAGACCAAGGGTGGTTGCCATCTAGACGGGCTTGAGATCATACCACGCGGGTAGGGTTGTTTTGTCACCTTTAACGATAGGCCGTCCCTAGCCGCTATTCTTACTGCGCTCATAGTCTACTTCTTAATTTATTTAAAATGTGTCTAAATCAATTTCAGTATAACTAATAGAAATAAATAAATAGACGTCTTTTATCCGTGCAGGGGCGGAGAAAGATACTAACCTCTGCGGCCGGGTTCGGCCTGTCGTAAAAGGCGAGAAAACAACCCACCTTAGGTACGTGGTAGGGCCTCAAGCCCGTCTGGATGGCGACCACCTTTGGTCTTAAGTATGCCGTCATAATAACCTTGTGTTGTATTCCGGCATAGTGACCCAAGTTCCTGTACTCTTATGGGATATCGGCGTGTTTGTGATGCCACTGGCGTTGCAAACACCCATAGGCGAAGGTAACTGCTAAATTCTAAGCAGGCCGCCAGCCTGTCTGCTGTCCTACAGCAATTGAAAAAAACGTCTAATCCGTGCGATTACGTTTTTAAAGCTATTTGCGTCAATTATTTATGAGTGAATGCGTCAGTTTGTCCCTTTTACGCCTTTCGTGAGTGATGGATAACTGACAGCATGGTCAATATTTTATGTATTTGATTCATTGACGAACACTATAGCGCATGGCTTCCGCACGCCACAACGCCTGTTACGAGTTTGATTTCCGTCCCAATTCTGGGTGTTTATGAATAATATGTATTGTGGTGTGTGGTTCCGGGTTTGCGTATGTTAAACGACAGGTGCATTTTAAAATGATTTATTTGAAATATCGATGAAACGTTTACAACAATAAAAGGACATTTTATTAAATTAATTTACGTTCTCGATCGCGTGCGGTCATAAAGCGACTCCCTACTGCCAACGGCAGAGTATTATGACTGAAGGAGAGTCCCGGGTGGCGAGTATCGCGAGGGCGGCCTGCCACGCGTGGCGCGCTTCGGGTATCTCCCGGCCGCTATAGTATTTATTTACTAAAGTATAATTTAATTAATATATAAAGCATCTAACATCCGTAATACAGGCGCATTTTTTCATAATGTACCTTAAGATATTTTTAAATCAATTTAAGATTATAATAAATTTATAGAAAACTTGTTAAAATGAAATATCATTGTGTCAACTTTTACAGATTAATATATCCAAAGCTGCTATAATTTATTTGACACAAACGATTTTATAAATAAAATATTTATAATTTGTGAAAATTTTAATAGCTTCAATAATTTTTTATGACTACTCATTTACATATATAATTTGAATTATTACGTAAAACTGCAATGGGCGGTATTAAATATACATAAAATAAATAAATATATTGTGACATTTCACACAGTGCCATCTATCTTATTCTCCGTTCAGGGGCGGAGCAAAAATACTAACGTCTGCGACTGGGGTTGGCCTGTCGTAAAAGGCGCTAGACCTTAGCTATGTGGTAATGCCCTAAGCCTAGATGGCAACCAACTTTGGTCTATAAGTATGCCGCCGTAATAACCTTGTGATTCGACATTAGTGATCCAAGTTCCTGTACCACTATAGCACAGTATTTTTTATTGCTGCACAGCGGACAGGCTGACGGTCCGCTTAGAATTTAGCAGTTACCGTCACCTATGGGTGTTTGCTACGCCACTGGCATCACGATCACGCTGCTGTCCCATAAGGGTACAGGAACTTGGGTCACTAATGCCGGAACACAACACTAGGTTATTATGGCGGCATACTTAACCGCTACCGTGTAGCTAGGGTGGGTGGTTTTGCCGCCTTTTACGACAGGCCGACGCCGGCCGCAGAGGTTAGTATTCTTTCTCCGCCCCGGCACGGATAAAGAGTAGTAGCGTGTTTGCGGTGCTCCCAGTGTCGCAAACATCAATAGGCGATGGCAACTGCTTGCTATTAAGTGAGCCGCCTGTCTGCTGTTCCAAACTAAGTTGCATTACATTCATTTTAAGTATAGGAGAAGAAAGACACTGTCAACTTATATGGTTCCAGCTATAATGGTTATAATTGTTTCCATACACAATCACACACACACACACACACACACACACACACACACACTCACACACTCAATCGAACATAGATGTGTAAAATGATGTGGAGCTTATTATTCATATTTGTATGTTTCGTTGCATTATTTGTAGGATTTAAATGGCCGTCGTTCCTTAACACAGGCTATAAGCTGGCCTATTTAGAGACGACGACCATTGCAGTTGAAGTGTATTGTTATTGTAAAATTGAATAAAGATTATTATTATTATTAGCTTTTTGAAACTATACAGACTCAGTCGATTTTAGGGCGTTATTAAAACAACGAGATATTCCTTCCCTGTGCGTGACGACTATGTTAAGCAGATTAGGTACCAGGCACCTCTGTGCTATTACACTCGGAAACTAATTTAGAGGCATCGGGTTCGATTCAGACAGCATAATTGCCATGTGCCGGTGAAGGAAAACATCGCGAGCAACCTCCGAGATCACCGGTATATGTAACCCGCCAATCCGCCTTGGACAAGCGTGGCGATCATACTGTTCGTTCCCTTTAGGGGAGGCCCGAGGCAGTGGGACGCTAAGGCCTGTCATCAAGCAGATTGGGAAAAATACTGTCCAGGAAAACCAACCAAAAAATACCATAGGGGGAATTGAATTTGTAACTAGATTTACTTTATTTTTCAGCTTTATTCTAAAATTAAAAATACTTTTTTTAAAAATAAGGAGTTAAAAGTATAGTTACCTCGTAAAAGAAATATTGTTAAATAGGTAAATTAGGCGAAGTTCTTCAACCTATAAACACAAACGAACAAACCCGGTTAATAATCGAACGTACGTCTCCAACAGTGTAAACATTGCCACAAAACACTTAATCAATCCCAGCATGTCTCGACGGACATAAAAATAAATTACTATGATTTATAGCGAACTCTCGCGAGGACTATCCTTGTCATAGAATAATTAAACTAAAAAGAAAGTTTTAAGACCAGTGCGTATTCTCTCAAACGTGCAGTGTGCGCTTTCCGTCGCTTTTGGCGTTTATCATGAGAGTGTTCGTAATAAATAGATTAAAAATATTAATGCTATGATGATTTTCTAAGCGAAAAAGTTTAATGTTATTGAAGTGAAACTTTTTTTAGCACCATTGTGATTTTAAAATTTTATGAAACGAAAAAGCAACGCCAAAAAGAGACAACCCTATTCATAAAAGAGATTTAGCCTATGAGAGAATGATACGAGTATACAGTGTTTCTTATAATCTTCATATCTTCGCTCGAGCTTTCGTAGCTTTTCTACACATACATATATAAAGTGTAACCTACTTTTCTGAAGTTTCCTTTCTGCCGTATGAGAATTGTACACACACACTTATTATATATATTACACTTATTATATTACAGTGACACAGATGTGTTGCGCTTGTAAATCCGGATGAAAGCCGACGCGGTCATGAGGGATTTACGTCCTGCTACTACAAATAGTAAAGGATAGCCAGGGTGGTCACAGTGACATACCCAAACCCAGGTCACAACGAAAACCTTCTGTGGGGGCGATGAAGGATCGAGTCAATGGGTTTCATGATGAGTTGCACTTCTGCGTTCTTTATGACATGTTCGAAACCTACAAATCGATTGAGCAATGAACAACTTAAGCTAATGAATCAAATAGGATCGTAAAATGCGACCTTTTGTTGTTATTGTTATTTTCAAAAGAGGTTGATTGATAGATCTGACAGACAATGCAACAAATGATGCCCATGTAGGATAGTAGTATAAAAGAACGTACTATACATTTGACTTGATTAAACGCTGAAGGTAAATTACAATTAGATGTAAGCTATTGTTGGATATAGGATTATTTCTGCTTAGATTTTCATTGTAATAAAAAACGATTTGAAACAGATGCCCTGTTAGTATCAATATTACAAACAGAGAAGAACCGTCTAAATAGCTTGAAATTAAAAAAAAAACATAATTTGTCCATTCGCACAAATATTCAAACATTACGAGCTGTCCTTTTTAAGTCAGAATTAAAAATAAACAATATGATTTTGCTGTTTTTGATATTCTTAATATTTTGTCTCACAACTGGGACTAGAAAATATTTCAAACAGAAACAGAGTTTCACCAAATTACTAGTTTGGGACTGTGGCAGCAGCCCTTATCAATTTCAATAGTACTTCAATTTACGTCATTCAAATAGGGTTTGACATTTGATAAATATTGCATGGAGATTTTTTGATCATGTCGAGTCTAATAAGCAAGGTTGCACCCTAATATTACTTATGGCCTCTGGGCCACCGATACATTGAATATAGTAACTCCAGCTTACCTACATATAAGCTGGAGTTATTATCCAGAAACACCTGAGTTAGGTATTCCGCACAAAATATAGCCACACAAGCCTCATAAATTTTTATTAGTTAAATCGCAAAATATTTTAATTAAAATATTATGTAGTGCCTAGTGTTGAAATGATACGTTAGATGTTACTTTGTATGATATATTTTACGAGGGCAGCACCAATTACAGCGAGCTGTATAAATTGGATTAAATACTGGTTTTGGTAGATTCTAGGAGACTGTCGTGTGAAAACTGACATTACAGTATTAAACAACTCTCTTTTAATGACATCTCTTTAAATAAATTGAGAACTATCTAATATATAAAATTCTCGTGTCACAGTTTTCGTTGCCATACTCCTCCGAAACGGCTTGACCGATTTTGATGAAATTTTTTGTGCTTATCCGGTATCTATGAGAATCGGCCAACATCTATTTTTCATCCCCCTAAATGTTAGGGGTAGTCCAGCCCTAAATTTTTTTTTTAATTTTTGACATTTTATTATTTATATGGCAGAACAACGTTTGCCGGGTCAGCTAGTATTGAATATAAATAAAACCGTTTCGGAACAAACAATTCAAATATTGTTTGAGCACAGATAACATCTTGAATTACAATTCAAATCAAGATAACAGTTCAAAAGTTCGTTTATTTTCAATGTTCCCAAGCCATAAAAAAGGTTTCTTATCCAGACACATCATTAAACATTGTCTACACAGTCGGTTAAACTGGTTAACTACCGAGATAGGTGAATTGATACTTTTTTTGTTAGATGTTCTTCTATTTATTGGTATAATAAAACAATTTTATATTTCCTTATTATTATTTTTACAAGTGTTTATTTCAATTGTAACCTGAGCCATTCTGCTCATTGGGCTAAAATTTTCGCTTAGACGCATATTGTTTCGCCATTCCTAGTGACCATGAGCAGTAAAAAATCGATAAGAAATTTATATGTGATTTAATATGATTGTAATAGAAGCGATTGCTATATACCAACTGAAAAGCAATCCGAACGCAGCTTTTCCTTTCCCCTGAGTATTAAAAGAACAAGTCTTTTACGAGGCAGTAATGAGACGGTTTTCTCTTCAAGAATAGGGAATAAAATGCATAATATACCCGTCATGCTTGTCTAAAGCAGATTGGCAGGTTTATGGACATTCTTCTTCACCGTCACTTAACAATTATGACACTTTAGGCATGAAACGCGATCTAAGCGATGCATGCCAGCGTCTGTAGTTTTTTTTTTACTATAATACCACTTAGCTACCATATACCTAAAAATTTCGTTTACACTATTCCACATTTGTTATGATGATCAAATCAGCAATAAGTAAGGGTAGTGCCACAGTGTTATTGAGCGTACGTGTCAACCGGGATTATTACATCTGAAACTTGAATCTATTCTGAATTTATTTTTATTATATCAATTAAGACACAACTAATACCATAAAACATTTTACAACTCAGCTCGCTCTCGTAAAATTGTTAGTATAGGCCGTTACTAGATGCCCACCGCACAGTAGGCCACTACGGATAAGTCGATATATAACTAAGCATTGTTTTTTTATTTCGATAAGGCTTCGCATGAACGTATGATAGTCTATGAAAAGGGAAACTATGTAATGACATATAAAAGACTATTTGTTGATTAGCAGTAACCGATAGCATTGTAATGCCAAGTAACGTAAAAAATGTTTGGTTTTATCAAAAACTAATAACACTTTTTTTATATAAATTTACATATACATTTTAGGGCCAGAAGCCTTCGCGAGCGCTTAATCACAATAAGAATAATTATTTACTGACAATAAGTAATATTAGATAGATTTAGCGTCTGAATAAATCGTTATGTTTGGCTTCTGTATAAGTATTGTAACTAAAAGACACTAAAGTTAAATATTCTAAAATTAAAAAAAAAAACTTGTATTCTTCCCCTAAATTAAATAAAAATCTGAATTGTATGGCTTTTTATATATTTTTTCTTTTGTGAAGATTGAATTCACAGACATGGACATATGTACCCATCGGACCAGTCGTGTCAACATTCTAAAACTATACAAATAAAACCACTTATATAATTAATACATTATTGATTATTGATTACCAGTGGTTGGAAATTGTCTCGTTTTTGTTTTTTATAATAAAAAAAATTGTCCTGTTGATAAATAAAGGTTACTAAATATCTATTTTTAAATATCTTCCATATAATTCACATATTTCTAATTACGAATATATTAAATATTTCAAATGTATTGAAATTTTATCAATCATTTAAAATCCTCACGATTATTTAACATCAACTCGGAAAAAAACGTGCCTGTTACGTAATCAAAGTTATCAATGTGACCAATGTCAAGTTAAACATGATTAACTTTTAAAAACAAATAATTTGATAAAGATTTGTTTATTGATTTCTATTGCCAGCAATATATTTATATTGAAGTATTATTTTTATATTTTCCTGTCTTAATTCAAGTGTGACGAGATAACATATTATTTAATGTGTTGAATATAATTATATATTATAATATATAAATAGTGAGAAAACATTTTGTTATAAATATTCGGTATTGCCAGGCTAAATAATACGTGACAGCCAAGTTGATAAACGTAATCACGAGGTGATAAATAAAACTAGAACATTACTGTCGGTCAGCATTATGGTTCTCTGCCACCGAATATAAACTTTAGCAAACACTGGTTTGTACGCTTGCAGTCCCTCCCAAAAAAGGTTACGTCCACAATTATACGTCTTTGCCTTGGACAGGTGTGTTCCCCTGTCCTTTTAGCTAAAATTAGAATTCGTAATCATTATCTGTATGACCTGTATGGCCCTGGCAACATACAATGTCAAGACACTGCGGACCAACGAGAAGTTGGAGGAACTGGAGGAAGTTTTGAGCAGACTGCGATGGGATGTTGTGGGGTTATCTGAAGTCCGAAGACAGGGAGAGGACTCAATAATCCTAAATTCCGGAAATCTGCTCTACTTCCGGGAGGGCGACCAACTGTCCCAAGGTGGTGTCGGGTTTCTCGTTCACAAGTCTCTTGTGAACAACGTTACTGAGGTGGGGAGTGTTTCGACTAGGGTAGCGTACCTAATACTCAAAATTACCAAACGGTATTCGTTGAAGGTCATTCAGGTTTACGCTCCGACTTCGACACATCCTGACGAAGAGGTGGAAGCCATGTATGAGGACATCTCAACAGCCATCCACACTTCTAAAACCCACTTTAACGTTGTCATGGGAGACTTCAACGCAAAGTTGGGGAAACGTAGCGGCGATGAGTTGAGAGTGGGGCAATTTGGGTTCGGAAATCGGAACACCCGAGGCCAGATGCTGGCCGACTTCATGGAGAAGGAGGACCTGTATATGATGAACTCCTTCTTCATGAAGCCAGAACAACGCAAATGGACTTGGATTAGTCCCGATGGTGCCACCAAAAATGAGATTGACTTCATTATGTCGACCAAAAGACAGATATTCAATGATGTCTCTGTGATCAATTCGGTGAAAACTGGGAGTGATCACCGCTTAGTAAGAGGCACATTGAATATCAATCCAAAATTGGAGAGGTCTCGACTGGTGAAGTCTACGTTCCGACCTGCACCCATACAGATCCAAAACCCGGTAAACTTTCAACTCGAATTGCAAAACCGCTTCGAATGCCTCGGTGACTGCGTTGACGTGGACGAGTATAATAACAGGTTCGTGGAAGCTGTTCAAACGGCCGGGTCTAAATTCTTCAAGGCCAGCCGTTCAAAAAGAACCGGAAAAATCTCAGATTCTACTCTCAAATTGATGGATGTGAGACGTCAAATGACCCTTCAGTCCCCGGACGATGCTTCCCAGTATAGGCAGCTAAATAGACAGATCTCCAAGTCCTTGACTCGCGATATCCGCCGCCATAACACAGACTGTGTAAAGGCGGCTATAGAGCGTAACAAGGGCTCTAAAGTATTCGCACGAGAATTGTCTATTGGGCAGAGCCAACTGACGAAGCTGAAGACCGACGACGGCAGGGTCGTTTCGTCTAAACCCGAACTTTTGAGGGAAGTCGAGAAGTTCTACGGACAGCTATACACGACCACACGGGCACCTGTTAACAACAAGGCTAAAGACCCAAGAGCCAAATTAACCCGACACTACACCGTAGATATCCCAGACGTCAGTCTGTACGAGATTAGTGTGGCCCTTAAACAGCTTAAAAACAACAAGGCGCCGGGTGATGATGGAATTACAGCCGAGCTTCTGAGAGCTGGTGGTACTCCTGTGCTTAAAATCCTCCAGAAGCTATTTAATTCCGTCATCCTCGATGGCAAAACGCCGCAGGCCTGGCACGGAAGTATAGTGGTGCTGTTCTTCAAAAAGGGCGACAAAACCCTTTTGAAGAACTTTAGACCGATATCACTTCTGAGCCATGTTTACAAGCTGTTTTCAAGGGTCATCACGAATCGTCTCGCGCGCAGATTTGACGACTTCCAGCCTCCCGAACAAGCCGGATTCCGAAAAGGTTTTAGCACCATAGACCACATACATACGCTGCGGCAGGTTATACAGAAGACGGAGGAGTATAACCAGCCACTATGCTTGGCGTTCGTAGACTATGAGAAAGCCTTTGATTCGATCGAGACCTGGGCGGTGCTTCAGTCTCTCCAGAGGTGCCACATTGATTATCGATACATCAAAGCGTTGAAGTGTTTGTATGAAAACGCCACCATGTCAGTCCGTCTCCAGGATCAGAACTCGAAGCCTATCCGACTGCAGCGGGGAGTCAGACAAGGCGATGTCATATCGCCGATGCTGTTCACTGCTGCGTTGGAAGATGTCTTCAAGCTTCTGGACTGGAACGGACTGGGCATCAACATTAACGGTGAGTACATCACTCACCTTAGATTCGCAGATGATATCGTAATCATGGCTGAAACCATGGAAGACTTAAGCCATATGCTTGATGGCCTCAATACAGCTTCCCAAGGAGTAGGTCTCAAAATGAACATGGACAAGACGAAGATCATGTCTAATGTCCATGTCGCACCTACCCCCGTAACAGTTGGGAACTGTACTTTCGAAATTGTTGACGAATACGTCTACTTGGGTCAAACGATCCAGTTAGGCAGGTCCAATTTCGCGAAAGAGGTCACTCGTCGAATCCAACTCGGATGGGCAGCGTTCGGGAAGCTCCGTAAAATCTTTTCGTCCCAAATACCGCAGTGTCTCAAGACGAAGGTTTTTAACCAATGTGTGTTGCCAGTGATGACATACGGAACGCAGACGTGGTCGCTAACTATGGGCCTTATGAGAAAGCTCATGGTCGCTCAGAGAGCAATGGAGAGGGCTATGCTCGGAGTTTCCCTGCGAGATCGAATCAGAAATGAGGAGATTCGCAGGAGAACCAAAGTAACCGACATAGCCCGGATGATTGCAAAACTGAAGTGGCAGTGGGCTGGGCACATAGCTCGAAGGACTGATGGCCGTTGGGGCAGAAAAGTCCTCGAATGGCGACCGCGTACCGGAAGACGCAGTGTTGGTAGGCCCCCCACAAGATGGACCGATGATCTGGTCAAGATCGCCGGGATAGGTTGGATGAGGGCAGCGCAGGACCGATCATCGTGGAGATCTTTGGGGGAGGCCTTTGTCCAGCAGTGGGCGTCTTCCGGCTGAAATGATGATCTGTATGAGTGTGTACTTGATGAAGAAAACCTTGAACACATATTCTTCCATTGCCCAAAGATAGCGACCCCTATATACGACCTATTGCAAATCCCGCGCCCAATTAATGTAAACTTCCTCTTAACACTTGTGCACTCTAAGCTAATATATACACTCTCAACTTTTTAATAACTAAGAGTATTTACTTATAAGCTACATGTATATGTTTAATATTAATACTAACTTGCTTCTTGTGTTGTCCGCAACATCTCAGAATTCAATTTACCGACCATATTTCTCTAATACTATTGCTACATTTAAGCTGTCACTTTTATAAATAACATGGACATTGGCAAAATCAATGCCAAATGCATTGGAGCCATAAGTAAAAAGAAAGAAGAAGAAGAAAATACGATTTCCCTGAGTTTGAACTATGAAGGTTAGGGGAAAATAAAACTGTATCTCTGTTTGAGTGTCAACGAAAAGCGTTAAGGTGACGCCATAATAGCATCAGTGTAATTTCTTAAGGTTACATTTACCAAATAATTTTCAACTACGTTAATAGTTTGGGTTGCGACCACCTTTAGTCTTAATTATGCCGCCATAATAATTTTGTGTTATGTTTCCGGCATTAGTAATCCAAGTTCCTGTACCCTTTGCGACAGCAGCGTGTTCGTGATGCCACTGGCGTTGCCAACACTCATAGGCGACGGTAACTGCTAAATTCTAAGCGAGCTGTCAGCCTGTCTGCTGTCTTACTTAATAAAAAAAAGAAATTTTATATTAAATGAACATATCGCAATATTTTTTTTTAGATAAGGGCCAAGTGTCTAAAAGAAAACTTAAATATTTTTAATTGAAATATATTCAGTACTTTTGTTATTAAAGTTATTAAAGTTTTAAGAAATAACGTTTTTATAAGCATTTCCCTGTCACCTGTTCAGGGATGTGTTTTTTGCCGCGGGGAAGTGGGGCAAGCGGTGTAGCTCGCATTCGTACGAAAACTTCTCCAGCGAAGCGGTCGGCAACAGCTAGTTAACGAATTAAATTATAATAATTCTCATGCAACGTCTTCAATTACAAACTCGCATAAGAGGATTAGCAAGTTTTAGCATGATATGTTCAACTAATATTTATGAAATATAATACTGCTATGTCAATATTATGTAAATAATGTCAGGTGTGGATGTTGACCCCGATGACCTAGTGACCATAATGTTTATGACGTTTATTTAAATGTGCTTCCATTGGATCTTATAAATACTTAAAGCATACTTACACAAGGTAAATAAAATTCTATGTACATATTAATTGTAATAATTTCAAATAATAATAAATAAATAAATAAACATTGCACACAGATAAGTAATGTCAAGTGATACATTATAAAATTAATTATGACGTCTTTCGCTGACAATTTACCGAAACGAAAATCCAACGATACCTTTTCTTTGCTACATGTCCATCTATCTTTTCTTTCCTAGACTATCAACAAGTATAGTAATTTACCAGTCATCGATTACGACTTCCCAGTTAAGGGTTAAGCTCACAGTTATGGGATGGTTCTTATTATTTTTAGCCGGGACCTTATGGCCAACAAAACTATTACAATATGTAACAGTATACGAAGAAAATGTTAACAAATATTATGGTTCGATGCGCATATGATTCGAATGACTTCATCTAGACAAGTGATATTTTTTATCGCTTATGTATGTTTGCAATGCTGCAGGCATTGCCAACACGCTGCTGTCTGCATAAGGGTACTGGTATCTGGGAACTTCCGGAACACAAGGATATTATGGCGGCATACTTATAGATCCTGGAACTGCCATCCAGACAGGCTTAAGGCTCTACCACGTAGGGTTGTTTTGTCGCCTTTTACGACAGGCCGAGGCCGGCCGTAGGGGTCCGTATTATTATTCTGCACTTGCATGGAGAAAATGCTATGATCTGGTATGGTTCGATCTCTACCTACCTTGAGATAAGAAAATTATATCAAATTATATCAAATATTATGTAATGATTTTATTCTATTTGTATGTATCTGCATAAATGTGCAGTGTCACCTCTATAATATAACAACACTTAACGTACTGAACGTATGGCGTTATAGAGAGTATTCGTTAAATGGAGAGAAATTAAAGATATTATTTTAATATCCTATAGTAACATGTATGTATTTACTAATTTAATACATATTTTACACGCAAACATTATTATTCATACCAATGACAACACTTATTGCGTATAGCCTGTTATCTTCGTCTGATGTTTTTTGCTGCGCCAATATTTTAATTGTATTTTCTTATGTATTTTACTCATATCTTGAGATACTGCCGGATCAACTTAATTATATAAAAGTGCTTGTTTGATGCTTGGCGGAGGGACAGGATCTCCTGTTTTATCTTCTTCATCCACTTGTTCCTCAGTATTTCTCACCACCGTATTATTGTATAGAAACGAAGGTAATCCATTCAATTCAAGCAATTTCGACGTTAAAAGGAGGTTGTCGTTAAATCGATTGACGTTATTCCAGTGAGTTTTTTAAAAAGTTATCCGATTCAAGCTTTCGTATAAGGCAGGGAACGGTACTAAAAATTTTTTTTTGGTGTGTAGAAATTTACACAAGCAGACAACGACCCTGTTTTAAAAAAATGCAGCACACGAGCGTGGATATTCAATTTTACACCTTTTAAAAAGTTCAAAGGCGTCACAAAACTTAAAAATGTTTTAAAACCTTCTTATTGTTTTTATAAATCTTTTATGTTCATTAAAGAATGTCACGATTGCGTGACTATTGGTTTCAAGCTATCTGGGTGGCCACACTGACACATGACACCTGACATTGTTGACATAATTGACAAAAACAAGTCACGATGATCTAGCTACTTACGTAGAAGCCACTTACTGTGAAAACCAAATGTATTAGTGATCTGTTTTAATTAATAACAAATGCGGCTTGGTTTGCGTCTATATGTATTAAGAAAGATATACATACTCCGTGACTCATTCAGTCAGTTTTCTCGCGTTGTACTAATAAAGACAAATGAAAATGAGCGATATTTTTCTGTTTGCAACAAGTTAATGAAAATCATATTTTTGGTACTTAAAAACGAGGGCTTGGTTTTCTCATTTTCTACCAATGGTCACCAAAAGGAGGGATGCAGATAAAAATTGTCAAAAAACGTCATACGGATACGTTCACTTAGTAGAAAATGTAACTCGAGGAAGATAAGGAAATGTATTTGCCAACATTTTTTTCTCTTTTACAATAATACAATTTTAAGGGATATTTATATGTGTAAAAGCTTTCTATCTATTTGGAAAACTAGTTTATCATTTTGATTTTACATTTATATAGTATTTAATAAAATTAATGCTTTGTTCTACTTTTTCAATTATTCCACAAATATTATAAGTACTTTATAATTCTCACAGAATAATAAATCTTTTCTCGTCAAATTTAACGCTGGACCGAGAGAATGAATTGTAATCTTAGTCAATGGAATGACGTGAAAATACTGTAAGGAGTAAAGGCAAAAAATACTATTGATAATAAAAAAAACATAGCTGAGCTGATATACAGACACGCAAATATATATATATATATATATATATATATATATATATATATATATATATATATACCTAGTCAGGTCATAAATTCTGTCACATGTTTAATGTAAAATAATTGTAACAAGTTTATTCATTATGTAACCATTCATATACCAAAATGAACTTAACAAAACATAGATTCTTATGACATTAAAGTTTATTCAAAATGACCTCAGTGATTTTGAATACAAGTCTTCAATCTGCGCGGGCAGTCGTCTATCGCAGCACGAACGAGGTCCATGTCAATATCGGCGGCTGCCTTAATCAAGGATGTCTTGAGTGACTCCAAATTGGGATGAGGCTTTGAGCACGCCTTTTCCTCCAAGTGTTGCCATATCTTGTAATCTAACGGATTCAAATCTGGACTGGAGGAGGGCCAGTCTTCGTGCCGGATGAAGTCGATTTCACGCGCCGCCAGCCAGTCTTGTGTGCTCTTCGCTCTATGAGCTGGCGCCGAATCTTGTTGGAATACCCAGTGCCTGTTATTGAACATGGTATGAGAAACAGGTTCCACAAGGTTCGTCAGGACTGTATTTTGATACACAACAGCATTCGTTTTTACACCTTTCTCACAAAAATGTACCTCTGTTAAGCCGCAATAAGAAACTCCCAACCATACCATGAGCGAGGATGGAAAATGACCTCGTTGGACACGCGGAATACGGTTGCTCGCTTCTTCACTACTGTGTGCGTACACCTTATCATTTTGTTTGTTGTAGCTCTCTTCTACGGTAAACATTTTTTCATCCGAAAAAATAATTTCCCGATATTTTTTTCCCGCGTACCGCTTCAACAAAGCGCGGCATCTCTTCAGTCTCAGGTCCATTAGACGAGCATTCAAACGATGTCCTGTTTTTCTTCGATATGCCCGAAGCCCTAAGTCTTCATTTAACACCCTTTTCACCGTGGTTCTGCTTAACCCCATCTGAAGGGCCAACAGTTTCTGCTTACGTTTGGGATTTCTTTGAATTCGTGCCTTCACAGCTTTTATCACTGCTGGAGTCCTAACAGACCGAGGGCGACCACTTCTTGACCTGTCATCTACACTAGAGTCTTCATTGTATCGTTTGATGGTACGATAAATGAATCTTTTGGTTATATTCAAATTTTTCAGTATGTTAAAAATTTGAATTGGCGCGTAACCGCAACGATGCAACGCAATAACTGCAACACGGTCTTCTTTAAGCGTCCACTCCATATTTAAAAAATGAGTAAAATTCTAAAAGTATACATTTTTATTTTCATGAACAATTCGAGATTCGAATTCAATAACTTTTTTTGTGGCCAGCATTCTAAAAGAAAAGTTTTTACTGTGTGACAATACTTATGACCTGACTAGGTATATATATATATATATATATATATATATATATATATATATATATATATATATATATATATATATATATATATATATATATATATATATAATAATTGTGCGTGTGTATGAGACTGAACTCCTCCTAATCGGTAGGACCGATTTTGATGAAAATTTTTGTGTATGTTCAAGTGGATTCGAGAATGGTTAATTCACAATTGGATACACTACAAGGTGTTTTTTTTTTCATGTATATGACAACACGTTTGCCGGGTCAGCTAGTTTTAATGTACTTTCACAAGTCTCACATAGCTTAAGTCGTGTTCGTGATGATAACATTATTTACAAGTAACTGAACAAAATGACACGTTAATCTTGGCTTCCAATGAAGAAATCTCATCGTATCAAATAACTCGAATTTAATTCAACTTGAATGAACAACATTTTTCTCATGTCATCATCATACAATCATTATATAATAATATCTATGTATATATTGTCACAGGAGATACTCACTCATTTTTTTTTAATTAAAAATATGTTCCTACATAGAACATTGATTGAACGTCGGATGTGTACTTTACCATTATAATTTGTGATATGAACTAAAATTACCACCGCTTCACATTTTATTGGGTTGGGTTACGACTTATTTCTATACATATTATTTAATTTCATGTTTTTTTCAATAAAAAACATATTACAAGTTTAAGCTCAGAATACACAAAAAGAAGTTGTTATAATAATAAATCAGGATGATGTAAAATATAGCAAAGACAAGCTTACAAATATAAAAGTAATGAATAATGGAATGTACAGCTATGTAAAAGCGGCTTTATCTTCAATAAATTAGACAGGACAGGATTCTAATGGCCAGGTTTCGATCGATTTCCGTGCGTAACAGTTCTCAGTACTGCATAGGAGTAGTCCACCTAAAAATTAGCCTAGTTACTTTATAAACTTCGCCATAGCAAATAAATTTTAATT
Source organism: Malacosoma neustria (assembly GCA_963693495.1). NCBI lineage: Eukaryota > Metazoa > Arthropoda > Insecta > Lepidoptera > Lasiocampidae > Malacosoma > Malacosoma neustria. The sequence goes on from OY856389.1 coordinate 15,126,387, forward strand.
AACTTATTTCAAATGCAGATTTGGTTTTTTAAATTAGAAAGATTCTTTACTTTGATTATGTTTTTATTGCTCAGGAACAGCAGGTAGATGTTTGCAATTATAGGTGCACCGCGAACAAGCTGATGTCTCATAGGGGTACAGGAACCTGGGTCACTAATGCCGGAACACAACATAAGATAATAATCTTATAAGGCTCTCTAATAAGGCGGCATACTTATGGGTCAAGGGTGATTGTCGTCCTGACAGACTTGGGGCAACCACGTAGCTAGGGTTGTTTTGTCGCCTTGTACGACAGGCCGGCAGCAGTGTTCAGTATTCTTACTCCGTCCCTGCACGCAGGAAATCATCTTAGCGTTAAATCCGGGTTGCAACTTCTTCACTTCGCACGGTCTTTGACATCCCTGATAGTGAGTATATTGGCACGCATATCATATCATCATTTAAGATGTCAAGCCAGCATTTCATATTTATATTATACTCGAATAAAATAAATAGCTATTAAGCGTAATTAGCTTAGCGTAACAGGCCGTCAGCCTGTCTACTGTCATTTTTAAAATACTATAATATTTAATAGTGCGGTGAAAAAACTTTTTGCTTTTTTTGTGAGGATGAACTATAATAATTTGATGTAATGCAACTATTTGGAAATTCTATTTGTATCATAACCGTTATAAAAGGAAATTAAAGATAAATCGCTTGTGTTAAGTAAAAACATTAACATACCATAAATATATTTAAATTACCATCATTATAAATTACAACTCAAACGACAAAAATATTAACATTTTATATGTAGTTATTATGAAAGAATTAAGGAAAAAGTTTCGTAAATTTAAGCATTGAAATATTAAAAGTACTTTTTGTTTACCCAAAATCAATGTACAAGAATAACAAATAAAATAATAAAACCTCCACAACAGTCACTGCCATTAAGTAAAAAAATTCCTAATTAAGACATCTCATATGTTAATTTACATTATTCTTCGTAACATAATTGATTTTACTAAACCCAGAACTAGTATTAACTGTCTCTCTGGAACTGGCTTCCTCTCTGATGTTATGTGTGTAATGGCATCCCAGTTCGAGGTAGAACGTGGCGTTGCAGCGTGCGTTTGTGATGTTTGTGTGGAAATTGCAATTACAACTTGGAAAACCGGTGAAAAGCGATGGTATCATGAGGGATTCTATATCCTAATCTTATTTCTGCCAACCGGTTTAACTAGTGATGACCACGGTATAGCCACTAAAAGCCAAGTCACAGCGCCACGAGTCCAAACAGCCCAAGGGCTATCATCAAATAATAATTATGGAGTATAAATAGCGGGCACGATTATTATATAAAAACAAAACCACGCTTACTAAACCTTTTTTGTACCGGGGAAACCGAATGATCAGTACCATGTTGGAACTTCGGGGAAAGTCTATTACAGCCTTACCGTCCTAACGGCGGCCACCTTTGCGATTCTAGTCGAGATCTGAAAGCCAGCGGCGACTGCGTAAGTGGAGACATTGCAGAAGCGGTTTTTGGTTATTGCTCTGCGATGACGCTTACTAAGCAAGCACCCATTCAAGACTTCTTCTTCTTTTTCAACCTTTCACCACCTAATCCTGAGTGTAGGTCTCTTCTAATGCACGCCATTCTTCCGGTTTTGCGCCTTTCGCATCCAGTCCTTTCCGGTCACTCTAACAAGGTCGTCGTTCCAACGCATCGGTTGCCTACCTACATTTCTATGCCCTACTCTAGGCCTCCACTCAAGCACCCGACTACCTGTTGTCCTGTCTACGGCATATATGGCCCGCCCACATCCATTTTCTGCGAGCGATCACATGGGCTATGTCTACCATTCAACACTGCATCGAATTTATTTGCGGATTGTTCGCACCGCGACATGACACCCATTCTCAAAACTGTTTCACGAGTACTTAATGAAACAATGGCTGTTGCGTCGGTAGCGTAATGCGATCTGTTTATTTACATTACTGAGTTTTTTCCACCGGTAATTGAAATGAAACAATTTTACAACACATTAAAAATAATTCATAAAACAAATCTTTAATTTTTAAGTAGCATTATAGAAGTCTCCCAAACTCAATTTCCATTAAGGTGTCCATGAGTAAGTTTATCTTGACTAATACGTATAACAAGCATCATAATTGTTATTAGGTGATGTAATGAAATAATGATTAATGAAAATGGGACTTATCATTAGTGTTTTGAAATTTATTAAATCAATTTGTTGGTATTCTAAAATCTGTATTTTTACATTGCTTGACTAGCAATTTTGTTGATTGTATAAATAATAATGAAACTAACATAAAATTAGTTATAAAAATTACTATAGAACGATTGGTTTTTTCGCCGAAAACTGATGAAATTCAGTTTGGTGGGTCTAATATAACTTTAATTTATAAAAAAAATTATACGTAATCGACACACACACACACACACTTTCTTTCATGTTTTGTTCTTGTTATTATACTACATATATACTTTTATTTTGTAAATAAGTATAAACACCCAGAAGCAAGACTGGAATCGAACGTGTGACCTCCGCGTATGTACCCACTAAAACCACCCGGTGTTCCTGCGCGCCTTGTGTGCCGAAGCCGCGGCCCCGACCGCGGCCGGCCCTTGCGGGCACTCTGCAAACCCGGGGTATGATGGGACCCGGTATCTTCTTTCTCACGGCCATTTCTTGTTCATCCTGTCCTTATCCTAAACAAATATGCTCAGACAATTCACACCACAAATACTTATATACTTTTTTGTGTGAATAAATATTATAGACTAGCCGTTCCCGCCCGCTTCCTTTGTCGAATAACAAAAAAAGTAAATCGAAAAAATATAGAAGTTTTTATACACATGCGCGCTGCACCGCTTGCCCCACTTCATCTATAAAGATCGTTATTTCTTAAAACTTTATATTTAAATGAAGATACGCAATACTTTTTTTTAGTTAGATGCGCGCACAACTGCAGACCTCTATTATTTTATCTACGTAGATAGCAGAAAATAAACACCCGAATACGGTATGAGAGTTGAATCCGTTAACTTCGCAAGTAGTCCGACGTTCACCACGGAGATCATCAAATGAATTCAAAACTTTTTTTGTTACCTCCCAAAAGCTACACACAAAAAAATATTCGATAACTAAGTATGATATTTTTAGCGCAAATTAATGGAAACAATTGCATGTTTAATTTCCACAACTACGTCATTATTTTTAATTATGACACAGTTATCGTTCGTTGGATCATTTAATTCATAAACGGTAATAACGTATTTATTTTATACAATTTAAATAAAAGCAAATTTTCACTTGGAATCCCGGGTACTGTTTGAGAATCGTTATGAAGGTAGTTTTATTTTATTTTACTCTATGTTAAATTTATCTTCTATAAACATATGATATAGAATATATAGCTAAACTTGGTATTTACAGGAATGACTTCTATCTGATCTCCAATCAAGTGAGTGTGGCGGACAAAGCGGACATTTTAGATGATATATAAAAGCAAGAAAATTAACCTGTAACATTTCCGCCCGAAGTCTTACGTCGTCTGAGCCCAACAGCCTTTGTCGTTTAGAAAAAAACTGTATTGCCAATAATTTAAAAATAGGCGATAAAAGAACAAAGAGGAGGTGGAATGATTGCGTAAGAGGGCGAAAAAGAGCGTGAAATTTGAGATGCTACCTAACAACAAGATTGGATGGACACGTTGTGCTGGTCTCAAATAATAAGAATTGTAAGAAGAAGAGACAATAGATGTTTCTACGATACTAACGCAGTCTGAGGGATGACATCTCCGGAGATATCTAAAATATATTATTATGTAAAACCCAAATGTAAACGAGTTGAAAGATGTATAGCTAGTTATGTAATATAGTTTTTTAAATAGCAATAACTCACCAAGCAGTAATATAGGCAGGTCTAGAAGCAGATGCCACAGCAGCCCGTGTCTGGCTTGCATCTCAACCGGGGCTGCAGGTGCCTCTTCCGAAGCTCTCTGTAATAACAGGTATGTTTAGAGCAATAAAGGAATTGATAGGATTTTTGACCTTAAAACTAAAAAAAATATATTTTTAGTATTGTCTCATTTCAATGTCATTATATTTGAAATAATAATAAATATTATTTTTATTGCGGCTTTGTTTGAAACTATTAAAAATAATAAAAACAAGCACCGCTGAAACTTCGTTTCATTGTTTCTAGACGGAACAGAAAGTATACTACGATAGTCCAAGGCGAGTTGATGGGCTGCACAATCTCAGTTTACTTCCCGCTGAATGTGTTTCTTCATCATCAGTACGTGGTAATAATGTTGTTTTATACACTAAGCGAGAACACCGCTTATGAGATAATTATATTTCTTTCCCAATTAATATTAATTTCGGAAATTTGAACGGTTGATTACAAAGTTAATTCGACACCAAGGGTTAAACGTATTGGACAAGAGCGACGATAATACTACATATTCGTTTTAGAGAAATATCTGAGAATACGAAATTTGTAAAACTTAAAAGTATTTTGTCACGGAATATCGTAAACCTAGTTCAGTTCTAAAATAGTTAACTTACACGAACACTTTCACATTAACACAGATTATAGTGAAGCTATTAACCGTAGTTAGCATTTGTATAGTTAAACTTTATAGTCATGAAGGTACAGAACACCATGGTGTTTTCGAAACCTGTTAATGTCATTCCGTTGTACTTTATTTTCTGATAAAACGCTACAAATAAATAGATGTGTAATTGGAGTAAATAAAAGTGAAAATCTAAATAAAATTATAATTATTATTAAAAAATTGACACAGCGTCATCTAGTACTAAAGTTAGTAGAGCGCTAATTTAACTATATAATCGCACCATCTTTGCCTCTCCGCTCACACAGGCCTGCTCCGGAGGCCAACTCCAAACCACCGGGGTTTAGCGTTCCCTCAAGTTTATGCAGAGGTAAAGATGCTCGCCTCGCCCCAGCCTCCTCTGCAGAAGGGGTAGAACATTCAACACATACATCTTGCTTCTGTTATAAATATCCGCCCAAAACCTTTCATACTTGTATCACAATCAATCGTACTTCCAGCCAGAAGGGCAATCGCTAACGTTCCCCAGATAAAGCGGCCTACGCTAGAGGTCTTATCTCCTCAGTCCTCTTCAACTACGTTCTGCCACAGGCTGTACAATCTCGCTCAGCAGATCTGCCAAATCGACAGTATCGCGTTTAGGTTGTTAGAAAAGACAATCTTTCGCCAATAGGAAAATCCCTTTACATACTTTATCTTAATTGTTTTCTTTCTAAATTAGTGAAGCTCATTGTAACATTGGCTTGAAATAGTGAAAAATACTCCAGCGGAGCTACGTCATAATGTAAAAAGGAAATTATATTTGAGAGGGCATGTTATGTATTAAGTACAATCAATTTACCGCGAATATTTCCTAGTATCGAATTAATTCTATCTAATCATGGCAAATGCATTGCCACCCCTATTCTACGACGACGTTGCTATTTCTCGATTCTTTTTATTTTTTAACAAAATATACGCCGCGCACGCGTCGAAAGTAGATTGTGCCAGTGCCTACTACAGCTATAATCGAAGAGCGTCAGCAGCACGGAGACCAAGGTAAGGTTGTGCATTTTTGTTGTTGATATTCCATTGCCGATAGTGAACAGGGCATTAGTTTCTAAGACATAGACCAGTGATTCTCAACCTTTTTTTGTTGCGGCACATATTTAACGATTTCAAAATTTGGCGGCACACAAAGAAAAAGATAAAAATTATTTACTTACTACAACACACTGCATAAATAGTTTATGACAAAAATTTTAAATATACGAAATAAACTAATATATACTACAATAATAACTAAACGTTTATTAAGGGATTAATTACAAGCTAAAAAATATTTTTAAGGCGAAATTTGAGCTTGATGTTTTTTGATAATTTCATTTATATTTGGTCGTAAAAATGACAATGCTACTCTCATATCGTCTTCTACATTTAACAATCTTGATCTTTTTTTAGTTTTAATGTTGGCTAATGCTGAAAATCCGAATTCACACAAATAAGATGTGGAAAATTGTAATAATATGTTTAAAGCTTTTTTGGCTATCATTGGATAATCGCATCTGATGTTAATCCAAAATGAATTAATTGATTCTGCTGAATGTTTTAAAATTAAATCTCGATTATTAGAAAGCAAAATGAGTTCTTCCTCTTCATTCAAAGTTAAGTCAAATACAGAAGTATCCGTTGCAAAGCAAATAATAAAATAATTTATTTTTTTGTGGATTTAAATATATATTCATGTTAAAAATATTTTTCTTTTTAAATGATATAATTTAATAATATTAACATTATTATATATTTGCAAAATTTGGCGGCACACTTTTGAAATTTGGCGGCACACAAAAGTGCCGCGGTACAGTGGTTGAGAATCACTGACATAGACTAATGTAGTTTGGAAACTAGGGTCATTAGTAATTATGTGCAATAATTAAAATATCTAATAAATACATTTTTAAATATGAGAACAATGTGTAGTCCTTGAAACAAATATTAGGACACAAAGTTAAAAATAGCTATAGTTATAATACTCATACATGATATAAGTAACGATGAAACATACAAATATGGTATAAAATATAGTATTATGTATATTTTATTGCATAGACTCATATAATGGGGTAGCTGCATTCTAAACTCTAGTACGGAAGTTAGTTCTACGAGTCTCGTAGTCCATTTGAAAACGACAAAGCACATCTTAAGACTAAGTCGTTTGTAAAGCTCATTCACCCACGGTTCAATACCAAATGATAGCTATCATGTATTGTAGCATGCAAATCATGGCCAAACGGTGCCTGTTATGCAAATGATTGGTCCAAATATTTGCAGTAGCGTGGGCTGAATACACAAAACACTAGTTAGAACACAAGTTGGCTGTGATCGTTGCCTAAGAGTAGAATCATATAATTTTCTTAGGATATTTTGCGTAGCTAGCTGGACTGCGGTTTCCAAAGTCGATACATGATTATAAATATACTATAACACTGTACAGCTGAACTAAGCAGCAATGCGCTTGTGTTTCGGTTATGTACTAATCAGCTGATATGTTTTGTTGTGTTCCAGCATAGTTAGTGACCGGCTTTCAGTACCCCTCCGCGGTCGACACCGTGTTAGCTCACTTCTAACTATTAAGTGGATCTATATTTATTATTCTTTCGTAAATATAATTAGTAACACCCAGACCTGGGATGAGAATCGGACCCGTCACCAGTTGTCTCAAAGCCGTTGCGCCAAAAAATAGTGTGTTCGGCTTTTCTTTTCAGTGTTGGAAAGATCAATCTTCCGAATGTGGATTTTTGTGCCAGACATAGAAATTAAAGCTTGCATTTATTTAATTTTTTATACTCGTATTAGGATGACATGTGACTGCTTGTGCTATATTTAGAATAAGTGTATGTGTGCAAATCTCAAACGGCAGAAGTGAGGCTCTAGTATCAATAGTACATTATATTTCATATATCAGTGTATAAAATCTACGGAAGCCCGAAGAAGGTTGAGACGAAGATTTTTTTTATTGTTGTAGGACAGCAGATAGGCTGACAGCCCGCTTAGAATTTAGCAGTTACCGTCGCCTATGGGTGTTTGCAACACCAGTGGCATCGCGAACACGCTGCTGTCGCATAAGGGTACAGGAACTTGGGTCACTAATGCCGGAACACAACACAAGGTTATTATGGTGGCATACTTAAGACCAAAGGTGGTCGCCATCTAGACGGGCTTGGGGCCCTACCACGTAGCTAGGGTGGGTTGTTTTGTCGCTTTTTACGACAGGCCGACCCCGGCCGCAGAGGTTAGTATTCTTTCTCCGCCCCTGCACGGATAATGTGTAGTTGGTGCTTGTATTGTTCCGACATGATACGATTAATATATTCGTGAAAGTTGTATGTATCCATAAATTATAAAGCTTATTTTTTTCTATAGTATTTTGTGCCAAATACCTATGCTAATGCATCCATCGAAACAACTGTTTAGTACTATAATTTAATGACTAGCGACCTACATGTTTGTAATAGTAGGTTTCGTGCATGTATGTAGCATAAACGACTAAAGTTTAACAGAAGTAACACGTCATAGAACACACAACAACTCACACTGTGTACCCGAGGTTCGGGCGCACTCGGAATACTTTGATAACGAGTGAAACGCGCTGTATACTTTATTTGTAGAAATAGACCAATAAAAAGATAAAATTTTAAAAACTAGTTATGTTTGAGCTATACAACAATTAGGGTTTAGGAGGGCTATTACCAGCTGATTAGACTTTATAAATGTGGTGTGACAGAAATAAAAAGGTCTAATCCGTCATTTCACCCATGGAGTCGATAAATACACTGTACTGGTTCACAAACAAATGGTGACAGGTAAAGCAACGATAGGTTTTTCTCAGGGGATAGAGATTAGAGAGTTAGAGTCCTTCCAAAACTTTCATTCCATTATCTTGTGATTTGGTATACAGTGATAATTATTTGAAATGTACACGTTGTATTCGGATATATGGATCTAATTACTTTTCCTAACTTATTTTTCATTTCACACTTTCAACCATTTGAAAGAAGCCTCACAAATTCACCATTTCAAACAGACTATTATTATCATGTTCGTATTTTTAGTTTACGGACTTATTTAATAACTATATAAATAAAAGTATATAATTTATAATCTATACAATAAACTATACAAATAAATGAAATTGGAGTGTCTGTTTGTAATATTAAAATAACCGCTTTTTAAGTTGATCTTAGATTTATATCATCAATCATATGAAATAGGGTTCAGCTTAGGGTGGACTATGTAAGTTCGAACGCACGTATTCCGGAGGCGCATGGCGTAGTTGCATTCGATAACACTGATTGTTTGCATATTTAATTTATTTATATTTTAGGGTTTATAGGGTTTGTAATCCAAAATAAACCATAAGATATATCCACAAAAAATGCTGCCCAAAGTCACTATTGCACGCGGACGGAGTATCGGGCACAGCTAGTATAATAATAATATGGAAGACAGAATTTAAGACAGAAGACAGAAGATAATACGCGCGCACTAATTCAGCCTTATGACAATACTCATTAGTGGACCGTAAGGTCCAAAAATACGTTTCTCATGTAACACTTCTAAAAATACGAATATGATATTAATAGTCTGTTTGAAATGGTGAATTTGTGAGGCGTCTTTCTATCTCTACTAAGGTTAGCCGATATTTTTATTAAAATTCATAAACTTGGCAATTATATCACGAGTCTCAATTCAGGACAAGTTACATTACACAATCTTAATAAATTACCAAATTAACTTACATTAGTATAATATTAGCATGCACACTCACATTCCACTGCTTAATACGTATGCAAAATCAATTTTATAATTTATCCATTACTACTAACGGTATTTTTAATTGTTGTACAGAATTTCAATGTTAATTAATTGCCGCGGTAATTATTTATCTTTAAGGTAATTACTAATATTATATAAGCCTTTTATTTTCTGATGATAATAGTTACAAAATCTCCATTAATAAATTGTATCTAGATTAAATGTATAATATTATTAGAGGTCCCCTTGGGAAAGGCCTTCTCCAGTTTATTGAGATTTTATTGTTATTATTATATATTTATATTATTATTATTATATATTTATATTATTATTATTATATTTTTAATTATTAATGATTCTAAGGAATTGCTAATGCATCTATTAGATAGTCTAAATTCTTAGTTATTTATGTTTTTTTGTTAAGGATATTATAGATATATTATTATCAGGAATTGTGTGCTAAAATGATGCCGTCCTGGAAGCGGACATGTAAAAGTATAATAAAATTATGTACATCTGTTTACGTCATACTTCTGAAATTATGCTGCAAATGTAACTGTTTGGAAAATATATCCCTCCCTGAGAGAAGGTTTTAAGACGCTCTGAAGAGTTTGAGTCCTTCCCATTACGACACATTGATGTGTCCCACGCTACTTTATTCCCTGTTTTTCCTGAAGTGTTTCCACTTATAAAAATAATGCTGCAACTTTTTTTATTGCTATAGCAGACACGCTGACGGCCCGCTTTGCGACGTTTGCGACGTCAGTGGCATCGCGAACACGCTGCTGTGCCATAAGGGTACAGGAACTTGGGTCACTAATACCGGAACACAACACAAGGTTATTATGGCGGCATACTTATGAACAAAGGTGGTCGCCATCCAGACGCGCTTGAAGCCCTACCACGTAGCTAGGATGGGTTGTTTTGTCGCCTTTTACGACAGGTCGACCCCGGCCGCAGAGGTTTATTAGTAGTATTCTTTCTCCGCCCCTGCACGGATAGCACCTATATAGAATTATTTTTCACACTCATATAAAAGGTGTCATATTCAGTACCTACCTTAAGTAAACTCACTAATTCACACTTTATAATTAATTCATTAAAATTTATTCATTCATCAACTGCGTTGGAAATCCTCATTAGCGGCATTTCTAAAAGAAAATACAATGTTTTACTACATAAAGTCAAAGACCTCTGTTAATCCATCAATTAAGTCAAAATAAACGGTTGATCTATCCATAAATCTTTTCATTGAATTTATTTATACATAAATTGCGCAATTCCGGCGCATCGACACGAGCTGACAGTTTGTTAGCGTGCCGAATATGGACTGACAGCTGCTGTCAACTTAGTATAACTGTCAACTTGCGAATCACAAGTGTGACCATGACTTTGGCAAACACGAATAATAGGTACAATGCTCCTTCTTTTTTAGTTGATTTGCAGATAATAGATGTTAATTTTGGCGTTATAGACAAATAAGTTGATTTTAGAGTGAAAATAAGTATTTTAAATACAAAAATTACTACTAAGATTATCGATAATATCTATAGATATATATTATCCTACTAAATTAAACTAATACATAATCCATTTTAACATAAAAGTTAAATAAACGAAATTTAAACAATTATTTGGTTTTTAATATATTTCAAGAAGGAGAATAAAAAAAATTCGCTTCCTTACTAAAAAAAATTACTTACTTTTTATATTAATTTAAACGCCATAATAATTCTAAATTATTACTAATTCACTCATCTTCTCCTAACTGTTTAAACTTATCTACTTTTTATAGGTGGAAATGCAAACGCTAGTGGGTATCAGCGGGGTAGTGTGGGAATCCCATGTGCCAAAAACCTTCAAAAATTGCATTGCGTACTTACTTGATCGCCCCATAAGTACATTCAGCTAATTATCCCTCATAATAAACAATCCCTGGCCACCCCATTCCACCTGACTAATTGAAATTCTATACGTCTCCACCGTAGCAGGCTAGGCATAATTATTTTTATAGTACGCTTTAATATATCGTATTCACAAAGGCGGGTGAAGCCATGTCATTTGCCTTAATTTTTAATTAACAACCAATTTTGTAAACTTATTACATGACTCATTGAAGAAACTATTTGTTAATTAAAACATATGTTTAGTTTAATTACTTGCAGATTATTGTTGACATCAACGACGTTATTACAACCAGTATTTTGTTTTACTGATAACTATGGCACACAAATTTTATTATTAGTAATTTTAAAATAAAGTTTAAAAATCCGATATTATTATGGTGTTTGGTTATAGAATTGGTGTTAACGTTAAACTTTGTTTCTATCGTGTATTTATTATTTATATGTTTCCAAGCGTTTTATTCAGATTATATATTAAATTTGATTTGATAGATTTAATGGTTGACTTTTTACGTAAAGTTAACGTTGTCAATTAAAAGTTGACTTTAAGTATTTTCTGAGTCAATTCACTGTTGTTTAATGCTTCTCGGATGCTTCTAACGAACTTTCGGCATATAAGAAATTAGTTCATAATAGATCTCTGTAGAATTTAGACAAGATGATACCGGAAAACTTCCAGCTTCCAAAATATATACTTAAGAAAATAATTTTGGTCATCAATTGTGTTTAGTGTCCGAGTCTTCTTTCCACTGTCTGTTATTGTTATTGGTTTTGGCTTCTCTTTACCCCAGCATAAACTCAGAGGGCAACGACGCCCCGGTGATGTGGTTCCAGCTGCGGGAGCGCACGTCGATGTTGACGTTGCATCACTGCAACTCTACGTTGGCCCATCTTAGTTGGACTTAGGTGGACCAATCTTGGTTATCGATGCCCATCAGCGGCTAGTGTTGGCCTATCTGTGACTTTGTGATCTCGCAACTTCAGTTGCTTATCGCCCATGTCGGACAAGCGTTCTATTAAGTCCCTTGGGGTCGGTAGTTTAGCTACTTGCCTCAGTGATCTGGTGGCCGGTGTGCAAAGGGACGATGCGTGAACTTTCCACGCTTCAGTGGATTAACTTTTTAGATTGTTCATAAGATTAAGGTATAATCTATCTATTCATACATATTTAGTGTCTCTGTACTAAAAAAAAGCAAGCCTCACGAAGAGATTTTGACGACACGACTAGCGTAATCATCGCAAGTGATCTGGTACAGTCATATCTGAGATTTTGATCCTAACTTTTGGGTCTGATTTGTGTCTAAGAGATCCCTGTGATATAAATTTTCACTTAGTTAAGGGAATTGTATTTAAAAAAATACGACACAGAGGAACGCAAAGGTTACTTATGTGACAATGTTCAGCTGAATGAGAATGATAGAATTAGAGTTTCGATTAAGAAATTTTTATCGGTACAGGGGCGGAGAAAGAATACTGAGGTCTGTAGCCGTGGTCGGCCTGTCATAAAAGGCGACAAAACAACCCTAGCTACGTGGTAAGGCCCCAAGCCCGGCTGGATAGCGACCACCTTTGGTCTTAAGTATGCCGCCGTAATAACTCTGTGTTGTGTTTCGGCGTTAGTGACCCAAGTTCCTGTACCTTGTGACAGCAGCGTGTTTGTGATGTCACTGGTGTTGCAAACATCCATAGGCGACAGTAACTGCTAAATTCTAAGTGGACTGTCAGCCTGTCTGTTATCCTACAGTAATAAAAAAAAAAGAAAATGCAATGTCTTTTTGTTACCTATTTGGAGGTGCAGGGGTTCTGCCTCCAATAGAAGATATGAGTGTATCGTGTCGCATACCGTAAATACAAAAGATTGCGGCTACCGAACCTTATCCGTCACTCAGACATATTAGGACCATTCAGGACACGGAAGGAGTGATCGAAACTCTCACCAGCTACTTTCAAAGTGTTGTTCGAGAGTCCACTCGGCAATTTCCGTACGAGGACGGCCGACTGGTACTCCCGAGGGTCGTGAGGGAACTGATGAGAAGGAAGAGAGCCGCCGCCTGAGCCTACGATAGATTTCCCTGTGAAGATACCCGAGTCACCCTCCGCTTGCTTCACCGAGAAGTGAAATCCCGCATTCAGGAACTCAGGCAACCAGCGTTGGGAAAATCTGCTTTCGGACATCTCGCCAACGCACCAGGCATACTGTAGCTTGGCAGGATCACTGCGGGCGGAATCTCTATCAACCATGCCTCCTCTGGAGAGATCCAACGAATCTGTTGCTTTGAACGAAGAAGAAAAGGCTGAATGTCTCGCCAAGAGTCTAGAACAACAATGTTCCCCAAACGCCAACAACGTCGACCCGGCCTACCTATTCGAAGTGGACACCGAGGTTGAACGAAGATCCTTTCTTCCCGCGGAAGACTCACTGGAGCCGGTCACGGTGAAAGAAGTATAGGATCTGATCAAAGGCCTTAAGCCTCGGAAATCTCTCGGGACCGATGGCATTCCCAAGAGGCTGCTCAAGATTCTTCCAATTCACTTTTTGCTGATTCTGGTGAGCATCTTCAATACCGTCGTGGAAAACTGCTCCTTCCCATCCACCTGGAAGGAAGCAGACGTCATCGGCATCCGAAAACCAGGCAAGCCCACTGCGAAACCCAGCAGCTACCGTCCGATCAGTTTGCTCAGCGTGCTGGGCAAACTGTACGAACGTCTCATCTTGAGCAGACTAAGAGACTTCACTTACGAAAATAAGTTGATCCCCGACGAGAAGTTTGGTTTTAGAGCCCAACAGCAAGTGCTCCACATAACGGAGCACGTGCTCGCGAACTTTAGTCACGTCCCCGAACCCTGGAAGATGGGCGCTGTCTTCTTCGATGTGACGAAAGCCTTCGACAATGTCTAGTACAACGGCTTGATTTACAAGCTGTACAAACTAGAGGGCCGGATAGACTCATGCTCATCTTGCGAGACTTTCTCCTTGACCGGAGCTTCCGCTTCAGAGTAGAGGGCACGCGCTCATTCCCCAACCTCATCAGGGCCGGAGTCCTCCAGGGCTCGGCGCTGTCCCCTCTACTCTTCTCACTGTACACCAGCGTCATGCACCCCACGGCCAATAGGTACATCTCGCCTTATACGCAGATGATACCGTCCTCTTCACGTCCGATCTCAACCAGTATCGGATCTGCAGTCATCTCTTCGCGGCGGTTGAGACGCTGGGCAACTGGTTCTGCAAATCACGGATCGAGTTGAATCCGGACAAGAGCGCAGCGATCATGTTCGCTCGCGGCACACCTTCCCAAAAAGAGAGACGGTCGATTCGCTCGAGTCGACATTCCCTCTATCCTATAAAGCTATTTTTTTTTTGGTCTCGGAGAAAAACCTCTCTTGACGGGTTCCCCAGGGATATGTGGGACTCCGGGGAAGATGTTCGGCCATCCGACTACCCACTAAAAAACCCCGCTGTTCTCCTATCGCCTACACCCGGGCCCACGGATATATGGCCTGCCGATCTCGTGGCCCGGGCCGGTGCTGGCCCGCCCTTTATCTTAAGGCGGGCCCCTTCTAAATTGTTGGCGCCAGGGGTTTCGTCCCCCGGCGCTCTTCTGAAGCAACATGAGTTGAGGGGGGCCGCGGAACAGCACGCGGCCCTCTCCCTCGCGGCAATAGTGCGGGCGGCAGATCCTCCCCCGAGGGCCCGCCCGCGGCCGCTTTTTACGGCAGCCGGAGGTCGTTACTTGCCCTCCGGCGCCGCCGGCGTTGGCGGGAGGGGAGTGACGTAGTCGACTCCCGCTCCCGCTCCGCCGGCTCCTTTGCGGACTTGACTGCCTCCAGCCCCTACAGCTGGAGGATTCTGGACGGGGTGGGACTTGCATCTCCGCCACGTGCCAGTCAGGCGTGGGTACGACTACCAGACGACACTCCAGAAAACCAGGAAGTCGCCCAACGTCGTAGCCAACCCAGCCAGACCGACGGACAGCGGAGATGCTGTTCCCGCCCCAGGAACACTCTCTGTGCAGGCGCAGTCGAAATGGGCATGGTTTCGACTACCAAATCAGGGCCCGGGGCAGAACCCGGGACCCCAACCAGTACCCGCAACCATCCCAACGGGGACCGCGCCACGAACAGAGAGCGAATTTGGGAAAGGATGTGGGAGGTAGACGGGAAGAAAGGTGGGACTCCGCCGCCTCGGACGGGAAGGTGAATGAGGTGGTGGATGCTCGGGCACTTCGGGTACGCACACCCGTGCACTCCTCGGACAGAGAAGCGCCCCTGAGGGACTATAAAGCTATTTGACGTTACAACGGTTATTCAAAATGTTCTATAAGTTATTTATACAATAACAGCCGTTTCGTTAAACAGTTATCCAAATATTGTTTGACAAAACAAGTTTACCAGCTTTTGTTGATAGAGTACACTTTTATGATTTTAATAAATGACGCCACTCAAGCCGAGCATTTGTTGTGACTGACTTGTTATCAAAACATTTGATAATTTCCTGACCAATATCAGGTATTTAAACTAAGGTTTAATTTTATGACAAAACATTTGTAGTGATCTTTTACCTGCAAACGACCAACATTTTGGTACTTATTGGCACATTGATAAATACTATTTGACGACTGACAACGCCAATTTTTTCATTAGTGTTTATCTCCGAGGCGGAGAAGCGGAGGAAGAATGTCGAACCCTGCGGCTGGGGGCTGCTTGTCATAATAGGCAACAAAACCACCTAACAGCTAGGTAGTAGGATTCCAAGGCTAACTGGATGGTGGCCTGGAGCACCTGGTCTCTAAATATGCCGCAATATCAACCTTGTATTGTGTTCTGACATAAGAAACCAGGTTCTAGTACCCCTTCGCGGACAGCACCGTGTTAGGCTAGGTTAACTGCTTGCTATTTTTATAAATTAATTCTAATTTAATTCTATCCATGCAGGGGCGGACAAAGAATACTGATCTCTGCGGCAGGGGTCCGCCTGTCGTAAAAGGCGACAAAACAACCCACCGTAGCTACCTGGTGGGGACCCAAGCCCGTCTGGATGGCGACCACCTTTGGTCTTTATTTTGCCGCCATAATAACTTTGTGTTGTGTTCCGGCATCAAAAAAATCATTTAAAATTACGCTGCTTTTATTACAAAAAAAGTTAAATTATACTTTCTCCGATGACTATTTCCCACTGCAAGATACGCTCTGCATCTACATATCACAATAATTTTCTATAATTTTAGTGTTTACAACCCAACACGATTCCACATAGAAATATGATAACAAATATAAAAATAAGGGACGTTTTGAAAAAAGGCCAGGTCAAGAGTACCATAAACCGAAGGGCATGTATGAAGGGAATGATGAAAGTGGACGAAGCGAAACAAGTATGTAAGGATCGTAGCAAGTGGAAAGAAGTGGTCTCTGCCTACCCCTACGGGAAAGAGGCGTGATTATACGAATGTATTTTTTTTAATGAGGAACAGCAGACAAACTGACTTAATACGGTCACCTACAGATTTTTGCGACGCTAGTAGCACCGGGAGCACGCTGCTGCATGCATAGGGGTATTGGCTCATGGGTCACTACTTCCGGAACACAATATAAGGATATTATGGCGGCATACTTATTGACCAGGAAACTTGACCTAGGTTATGCGATAATAAAATGAATTCAGATCGAATGTTTTATTTGCTTTTAAGTATGGTACTTGAAAATGTATATTTACGCATTCGCCCACCATTTTCAGTGGAAAACAAGCATAATAGTTTTCTCTTCGACGTAGTAAATATACTCAGAACAGAACAATCAAATTTCTAGGTTAGATTCATTTTATTAGGTAGGTTATTCATTTTATACTTGCGAAAGTTGAAAGTGAAATTCGCACTAACATCGGGATTGGCCACAAATGTCTTTATTATTGTTTTATATTATTGGGGTCTAGGTATATTATTGGTCTTTATCCGGTATATGACAGACAAAATATGTATAATGGAGGTTTGTTTCTTTAAATAATGAAGAAGACAAGGGATGTGGATGTCTATAAAGGACAGAAAATGATTTCATCCCTTACGAAATTATTTTAAATACTGTGCCCGCGACTCCGTTCGCGTGGAATAGTGACTTTCGGCAGAATTTTTTGGATATATCTTATGGTTTATTTTTGATTACAAACCCTATAAACCCTAAAATATAAATGAAATATGCAAACAGTCAGTATTATCGAATGCAACTGTTACGCCATGCGCCTCCGGAATACGTACGTTCGAACCTACAAAGTGCAGCCTAAGCTAAACTCTATTTTATATGATTGATGACATAAATCTGAGGTTAACTTAAATTATTATTGGAAATTCAACCTACATTTTCCAGCCTAAGCTGAACCCTATTTCTTATGATTGATGATATAAATCTGAGGTCAACTTAAATTGGATTTAAATTTCCGAAACTTATCATTTTTAACAAACATTTTTTTTTTTTCTAAAATAAAATAGCCTAAGTTACTCCTTGATACGTCAGCTATCTGCCAGTGAAGGTCCCGTCAAAATCGGTGCAGCCATTTCAGAGTACATTCGAATGCACTTAGTAAAAAGCGGTTATTTTTAATATTACAAACAGACCGTCCTATATTATTTATTTGTATAGATGTATAGATTATTATGTATAGATGCAGGAAATACTAATAATAAAGTTTCCATTGTGTATAAAGTATAATTAACCAAAAAGGTACGTAATCCAGAATACATGAAGTCACTCCTATCGGCCGTAACTTACTGTCTGTTTGTAACAATCCGAGCGGAATCATTCACCTCGCCGACCTCCGCAAACGGCCGGCTCGCTTTGATCTTGGCCGATACTTGCAATAAATGCACATTGTTATTAATCAAATATTAAAACTGTGTTTACTCTCCGTATATAGATGTTTACTGTAACTGTTATGAAATCAATCGATTAATAAATAATCTATACTAACATTAAAAATGTGAGAGTAACTCTGTCTGTCTGTTACGTTTTCACGTCTAAACTGCTGAAACAATATTGATGAGTTTCAATATAGAGATAGATTGGATCTTGGAGATGGATATAGGCTACTTCTTGTCGTGAAAATGAAATTTGAAGGGGGCGAAATAGGGGTGAAGTAATAAAGTTCTCTGTTTTTTTAAGATTTATATTATACTAGCTGACCCGGCAAACGTTGTTCTGCCATAAAAATAATAAAATGTCAAAAAATAAAATAAAAATTAGGGGTGGACT
The DNA here is from genome assembly GCA_963693495.1 of Malacosoma neustria. Classification (NCBI taxonomy): domain Eukaryota; kingdom Metazoa; phylum Arthropoda; class Insecta; order Lepidoptera; family Lasiocampidae; genus Malacosoma; species Malacosoma neustria. The sequence goes on from OY856389.1 coordinate 15,144,908, forward strand.
ACCCCTAACATTTAGGGGGATGAAAAACAGATGTTGGCCGATTCTCATAGATACCGGATAAGCACAAAAAATCACTAACTCAATTTAGTTATCTGCCTACTGCCTACCCCCTAAGAACGATGGCGTGATTATTTATAGCCTATGACCATTTCTAGGTTATCATCTATCACCATACCAAATTTCATCAAAATCCGTTCAGCCGTTTAGGCGTGAAAGAGGAACAGACAGACAGACAGACAGACAGAGTTACTTTCGCATTTATAATATTAGTATGGATTATCAACAGAGAACTTCGAGTAACTGCATGCACCAGAAATAATATAGATTTTTGATCCAACTTCAATTTTACTTTTTTAAATTTTCAAACCTATTGTGCATACTCGTAATGACAATTGTCGGCGGTGAAATAAAATCACCAGATCACTGCTATATGTAACCCGCTAACCCGCTTTGGATAAGTAGCAGATATGCTGCTCGTTCCCTATAGAGGGAGGCCTAAACGCATTAATGGGGCGTACTTACATATCGCATGCTTAATCATAAACTGACCTAACTCAAAACACCTGTTTTTTGGGAAATCGCTATTTACTACTTATCCCATATATTGACTTATAACTAAATAGTGGTAACTCAGTTTGGGAAAGAGATATCGAAATAAATCTTAGTTTGGCCGATAGAGGGCGTCGAGACAATGCTGCCCGTTATATTAACTCACTTTAGACCTAAATCGTAATCGGTCAGTTTATGATTAAGCATGCGATATGTACATATTCCTCGTCTTACATGAATTCGCTTTTACACGGTTTGTAAATTATAATTATTTTTAACTAATTTTGTTTTACTTAAAAAGTGATTTTGTTTTACACGATTTTATATAGTACTATCGCAGATTTTAAATTTTATGGTTTTGTCAAGACGGTTACGGTCTGTCTTTAGTGTAAATCAAGGGATAGATGTATCTCAATTTGCTCTTCTCTGCCTTGTACTGAAATGTGCGGATACAACTAAGTATTTAAAATATTTTTGATTTCAATTGCAAACAAAAGTATAATATTATTTATAAAGCATCCAGAGCAATGACCAAAAGTATCCTGCGACCGAAATGGGCTCAGGTGACGACTGGAGTTTTTAGTGGCCGCTTCGACCATAGCTATCATTTGCTAACCTGCTGAGTGATCGCAATAGAGGAGGAAGAAAAAGCTGCAAAGGGTGCGTATTTTATTGATGTGCAATAATAACGGATCACGTAATTGTAAGTTACCGTCCGTCCATTTTATCCGTGCAGGGGCGGAGAAATAAAATCACCAGATCACTGCTATATGTAACCCGCTAACCCGCCTTGGATAAGTAGCAGGTATGCTGCTCGTTCCCTATGTGGGTGGGCTGTTTTGTCGCCTTTTACGACAGAGCGCCCCCAGCCGCAGAGGTCCGTAATCTTACTTCTCCTCTGCATGGAGAAATAGGTATACTTCACTAAGTATACCTTGCAGGGAACTGTACTAATTTCGCTAAATGGTTGCAATTCACAAGTGTGTAGAAAACAACATGGCGTGTATTACGAGTAACAATGCATGCACGACTTTACATAATCCCCTTGAATGCGGCTCATTGTTAATACGGATTAAACAGTTGAAGGTTTTCAAAAACAACCTAATTTAATTAGGGCTCATTTCGTATGCCTTAAAAAGGCAAACTGTTGGTATAAAATGTACTATCTAATTCATTCCATGTAATGTACACAGTTTTAAAAATAAATAAATAAAAAGTAAATAAAAAAACTGTAATACCTACTATACAATCTTAACTAATATTAAAAATGCGAAAGTGAGTTTGTTTGTTTGTTAAGCTTTCACGCCTAATCCGCTGAACCAGTTTTGATGAAATTCGGTATGGTCATAGACTGGACCTTGGAGAAGGACAAAGCTACTAAGGCTTTTTTATAAATTCATATCAGAACAACGTTTGCCGGGTCAACTAGTTAATTATATATTTTATTTTAAACGGACATAAAAGTTATGTACGCGGTGAAGAAAAAGTTAGTTAGAATTGACACACGAAGATTACCGGCGTGTAATCCACCAAACTTAGACAAAATTATCCTGGTTTTACTTTCCAGTTCCCATGAAGCTCTAGGCCCGAGCCCAGGATTGGAACCTTAAAAAAATATCTAATATATAAAATTCTCGTGTCACAGTTTTCGTTGCCATACTCCTCCGAAACGGCTTGACCGATTCTCATGAAATTTTGTGAGCATATTGAGTAGGTCTGAGAATCGGCCAACATCTATTTTTCATCCCCCTAAATGTTAGGGGTGACCCACCCCCAAAATTTTTTTTTTAATTTTTTGATATTTTATATTTTATTATTTATATGTATGGCAGAACAACGTTTGCCGGGTCAGCTAGTATATATATATATATATATATATATATATATATATATATATATATATATATATATATATATATATATATATATATATATATATATATATATATTACATACATACACATCTAACTGGCCTGGGTTTCCTGAGATTGCGCTGAAATATTTGACACAACATAAAATTTTCAATTCAAGTATGAGTAAATTGCTAGATCCTAGGTAGTCGCACTTTTTTAGATAAAAATCAGTGTAGGTTTTCAAATAATATGCCAACGAAAGATTTATGTTGAGATAATGTTAAGTCATGTTATTAAGACTTTTTTCTAAAAAGAACCTATAATCACTTCCCCAGGAAATGCCGTATTAATCGTAATCTCTTATTATAGCCATGCGCAGGCGCCGGTCGCGACAATTACTCCATTAATAGGACCAGCTGTCATAACTCATGCCTACAAGGCTGCGCCAATTACCCGGCAGCCATTGAATTTTTTGAATTGGACAACTTTCATTAGCCGGATTATAATTCAGGTGTGAAAATTATCACTATAAATGGAAAAATTGTGACATTATGAAATTATTTAATGACATTTATATATAATACAAATCTAAATATGTATTTATATATAATTATAATTTTTTATATAATTAAAAACAGTTTTTATGGAGTATTTTTACATACACAATTGACAGACATTTAATTTACATCAAGAATAAGCTTTTTGCATATTCATACAAATATTTGTCCTGCATGCAATCTGATCAAGTCGTACACGAATGCTAGTTTTTTAAATTAAAAAATTCCTTAATACTTTATATATACCGTTATGACGCAGCCTATCATATATTAATAGTAATAAGTATATTACGCCTTAATAAAGGTATTTACTGTCTTCTATATAAACTTTCAAAGAGAAAAACTAAACAAATAGCTATATTAGTCGTTTTCATATCAATACTCGCATGTAATTTTGGATTTTACGTACTAGTAAAAACACATATTTACTACTTCACACCGCATGGCGGCCAGGTATAGATAAAATTATTTAGCTGCTAAAAGAACAATTACAATATTGTATAAAAATTCATTCATATATCTTTAAATCAAACATTCCAAGGCAAATAGATCTGTTTGTACTAAGTCATCTCAGGCCAAAAGGGTAACAGATCATAACCGATATAGCATGTACAAAGACGTGCTAAAATATAACTAACAATGAATAAACATGGATAACTGTCACGCAGATCCTTTTGTGGAATGATTGCAGATTGCGAATCGTTCAATCACTATTGTGTGCTGTTTTTGGATCAATTGGTGTGACAACCCAATGGGACACTGTTTTTTATCTGACGTAACCGTGTTAAGTTAATGACCTGGCTATTAGTCTGCTATTTATTGTTGATTACTGTCAACATTTGTATGCGCAGGAGCAACATTTTTATTTTTACTCGTATTAAGGTTATGTTTTGTTCCTATGTTAGGAGTTTAAAGATATAGATTTTTACTATTGTAATATCTAGTTTTAATCTAATTGAAGGATTTGTTTTAAATTAATTCATTTATTCTTTCTTTATTATATGTATGCACCTACATACATCGTTTTAGTTCGCGTTCTGTCCTTTGCATGATTTTTCTGCTCTTATTCCACATTATTTAGTATCCACACATCTTCATCTACATCTTCTCTTCTTAAATCTCTTTTCACCGTATCTTCATTTAGTAATTCATGCATCTTTTCTTTGGTCAAACTCTTCTATCTGTCCAATTTCATTTCTAGCAGTTTATTACACGGTATATTAGTATATTCTTCAATTTGCGCGATATCTGAGTATGTGCTTGATCTATTTTAATTTCTTCTCAACATTTTCTTCTAATGCTATTTGACGCTTTCGAAATCTTGTTCACTGTTGAGTAACAGGGCAGAACTTTTGCATTACGTCCCTTTCATAGTATTAGTTTTAGTGTAATTTAACTAAATTGATGAATTTTAAAATATCATCAGCTTTCTGCTTTCCTGAATGAAAAAGAAATACATTTTGTAACATCCTTTCATATCTGTTAAATAATAAATTGAGTAATCCATTTGTCGCCTCATAATAGTGATCCTATTCATATTTCTAGCTACATGGCCATCGTGAATTATATCTTAACAATACAGAATACAATTTCTAATAAAAATGTCTTTACATTTAACTTCGTCCCAAACATAATCAAAACAATGATAGACGGAAGACATTCGTTTTACGTAAGGTCATCGTCCCATTCGTGAAGTTTACTTATCTAAATGGGATTGTAGCAACTGACGGATCAAACACATATGTAAAGAAATTGGAAATATAGACGATAACCTTATGGGCAGTAAAAATAAAAAAGGTAAGCTATAACTTGATTAGCACATTTTGGACATATCTCGACACTTTTCTCACGTAAGGGCTAAACGTTTCTGGTGTTGAATCGCGCAAACAGGTTTTTATGCCCCTTTCAACGGTAGCTAGTTGGAATTCCAGTGCTTGTACTACGAACAAATTGAATTTATGGTTTTGGTCGTATTTTTTTTTTTTATATAAATGGACTGCTTTCTTCCTGGAGTGACCAGAATTTTTGTCAGTTGTTGTTGTCTTTTATTTTTCCTATTTATTTTTTCTGGTCCGTCTCTATATATTTTTTCTTGGCAAAATGATTGATAGGAGTCATGATTCCTAAATTATAATATAAAATAATATTTAGATTATACCGCACGAATTGAAGAAGATAAAGTAAAAAGGACCTTAGATAATACAAAATAAAATCCCATGGATTCGGGCCTCTGGTGATGGTAGTGGACCAAGGCATGTTCAAGATGGATTAGCGGGTAATCGCGGGTATCTCGGTATGCCGGTTTCATCAAGATGTTATTCTTCACCGGCGGTACGTGGAAATTATGTTATATACACAATATGCTATCGTGGGAATCGAACCCGTGACTTCTAGGTTGGTCTCCAAGTGTGATACCTCAAAGCTACCACATACCTTAGAAAATGACCTAATAAAATAAAAATAAAATTTCCAATATCTTCTCTTTCAATATTACGTTTTGAAGCCCTGTAATAAAATTCTTCCTGCAAAGTTTTGCCTAAACTGGCAAAATACGGTATGTATTGCTAAAAACCCTGTAAATTTGTAAATTTTGATTAATAACGATCCTTAATCAATGATTAAGTAATAAGTTTTAGTTAAAAAAATATTTTCAAATCAAGTCAAAAATCTGTGTGACAAAAATGATGATTATATGTTATTTCATAGTATTTTTAGAATCTTAAATTGTCTAAAAAAGACACAAGTGTGCACGTTTGTGGAAACTAATGGACTAATCAAATCAAATGAAATCAAAATAATTTATAACAATATAGAATCACACAAACTACTCATTGAATGTCAAAAAGCTAATACCGTTTCCAACACAAAAATCCGGGGAAAAAAATGGTGAAACAACCTCTCCAGCGGTTTCTTTAAGTTAATTCTTTTTTGGTTTTATATGTGATTTAATTGAAAAAGCTTTTAGCAATGCGTTATGTGATTAAAAAAGATATGTATGATTATAATTAATTTGACTTTCCGTCAAGTTAGTAATTAACATTGTGATACATGTTTATATTTAATGAAGGTTTTTGTCTTGGTGTAATGAGGTCTTTATGCTATTTAATTCAGTTCAGACATATTTAACTTAAGACCTAAGGATTTTTGATTCTTGTAAAACATAATGATTAATTGCAACACGTATCGATGGACTTTTTTACAAAAGCACAATTGACAGATATATACATAAAACAAGTTTCAAATTATATATATATATATATATATATATATATATATATATATATATATATATATATATATATATACCTATATATATATATATATATATATATATATACCTATATATATATATATATATATATATATATATATATATATATATATATATATATATATATAGGCAGGCAAGGCATTTGCAATTAAAAATTGTAAATGAAACCCATAGATAAAAGATCACTTATGTAGACGTATGAACTTGGCATGCAATACAATTTCAAAACGTGGTCTTCCGTCTAAGCAGCCCTTAATAGAATGTTTCAATACATAACAAACGTTAATAATTTTATTGCTTATTTCCCTTTAAATTGAATAGCGATGGTTTTATTTGAATACCCGAGAATTCTATTTTATTGCACCTAAGTTGCTTCTCTCTAGGCGAGATGATAACTCCATAGAGTGGCTGGTAGTGCAGGGGTAGAAGGAACCAGATCGTGCGGCAGGTCACCTATGCGCTGGACTGACCAAGTGAAGTCCGCAGTGGGAAACCGTGTGTCTGACTGCGCCAGACAGTCTGCCAACAGGGAGAGATGGCGGGAGATCGTGCGGAGAGGTGTGTTCACCGTTGATGCCTCAACGTGACCACGACTGCTCTGTTAAGAATGAAACGAAAGAGAAGAAGAAGTTGCTTACTTAATGCCATCATTATGTTGAGTGAATAAACAGTAGAATTACCTGATAAATACTTAAATCTACTAGGGAAAGAAATGGAAATTAAACAAAAGGTGACAGGATAACACTAAAAATGAAATTGTTAATAAAGGCGTAAATGTTGATGTGACGCTTATAACAATGCAGGTGATTGTTTATATGACGTTTTACCGTACATAGTAATTATAATGTTTCCGTGTGGATTAAAATAACAATATAAAGAGGAAAACGTAAGCCGGAGACGTTCAAGCCGTTGGCGGCATAGATATTGGCAAACTTGAGCTCGAGTGTATATAGCGTAACAGAGTCGTCAGAAAGGGTGGATAACTCGTGGATGTAACCTCTTACCACCAGGTCATGAAAATTTAGGGAAACTTAAATGTATTCTTCGTTTCACCACGTAACTAGTAGCTTAGTGACTCTTGGTGGCCAATCTAGAAGTTTCGGGTGCAAATACCACGGTAGCATGTACTGGGCAGTTTTTCTCTCCTAATGGGCATATTATAGCATAATTACCATGTACCAACAGTGAAAAAAAATATCGCCAATTCGAGATTTCCTGTTAGGGACGCAGTGGGCTGTTATTAAATACCTTCCAGAAAAGCCATCGAGTACTACTTTTTTATTGCTGTAGGACAGCAGACAGGCTGTCAGCCCGCTTAGAAATTAACAGTTACCGTCGCCTATGGGTGTTTGCAACGCCAGTGGCATAACGCATAAGAGTTCAGGAACTTGAGTCACTAATGCCGGAATACAATACACGGTTATTATGGCGGCATACGTAAGACCAAAGATGGTCGCCATCCAGACGGGCTTGGGGCCCTACCACGTAGCTAGGGTGGGTTGTTTTGTCGCGTTTTACTACAGGCCGACCCCGGCCGTAGAGGTTAGTATTCTTTCTCCGCCTCTGCACGGATAAAAACAACTACAAACGAAAGAAGAACTGTTTTCGCTACAAAAAGCGGATTTTTAGTAGATGCATGAAATTTAAATAATTATGCACTAATCTACATTGGTGAGTTGTATTTCGTAACATGGAAACGGGAACCAGCTTCGTAATTAAATCGGTCAATGCAGTTGGCATGACGTATGATGCCCGTAGGCGGCCGAATGTGGGTGATATTCAAACTTGAGAAACCTCTTGATTTATTTGTTAGGCGGTCGGTTACCTGTGGGAACAGTGGTCTAGTTCGGCTTTCATGCTCTGTTCAATAATTTAAGAGAAGGATAGGTGACATAACATGGGTAAGCCTCTTACCTTATATACAAAATAAAATTGTGAGCCGTAACGGGAGGCCAGGCAGGTGTGAAATATCAAATTTATTTTATACAGGTAATATTCATGAAATTATAGTTTACGATAGGAAATAAATATAGCATAATGAAAAATAAAGTATTAAGAAATTGTTCAATAAGAAGAAGACTATTTAATAAAATTTTATATTTATTAATTAAAAAAATTAAAATGCACACTCAATTATAAAAATATAAACTAACTTACTGTTAAAGATCAAATAATTTTACTGCTAACTTGAATCACTTGATAGTGTGTCAAAGTGTAATTTTGCTTTCTTTGCCGTGGCGAAGCGTGCCCACACCGACGACTGATCTGACCCGCCACTGATTAAAAAATTTCTAGAAACGTCCTCATTCAAATGCATTGTTGATTTCTACAATAATATATTTGGGAAAGGTCTACAAGCTAAGGCAAATGAAGCAAAGGAAGACCAGTGACCAAAGACCGCTTATAGACCTCAATCAATGATTAATTTCACGTAGAATATAGATTAACATAATTTTATGATCTTTCAACGATGCCATATTGGATAGACTATTTCATCTATTGAAAAGTAGTCGAAAATCAACAATGATCAAAATAAACAGTTGTAAATATATTATTATTTCCGTAAAATTTGTTCTCAATGTCTACATCGTGAAATGGAGTAACTATGCTAAATTTCAAGTCAACCGGGTGATTGTTTTTAAAGTTCTCGTGATGAGTGGTATTTCGCTTATATATATATATATATATATATATATATATATATATATATATATATATATATATATATATATATATATATATATATATATATATATATATATATATATATATACATATACATATACATATACATATACATATATATATATATATATATATATATATATATATATATATATATATATATATATATATATATATATATGATCATCATCATCTCAGCGTTTTTCCCGGTTGCAACCCAAACTTGCGTTTTGGTGCCCGGGGTCCGCTTTCCGACTTTTTCTACTCCACTTCGCACGGTCTTCAGCATCCCTGGTAGTGAGCCCATTGGCACGCATATCACCCCTTACGACGTCAAGCCAGCACTTTTTGGGCCTACCCCTCCTGCCGGGGCCCGGCGGAAGCGGCATGGCCAGACATTTGTTTCCCACGTAAGCATCCGGTTGCCGTAAAACGTGACCGTACCAACGGAGCCGACACTCCTGCAGTTTATCCGCAATGTCACGGACATGAAGACTACCGCGAATGCGGGAGTTCCTAACACGGTCCTTCCGCGTCACTCCACACATCCACCGCAGCATGTTCATCTCCGTGACACGCAGCTCCTGCTTGTGTCGCTCCAACACCGGCCACGCTTCACAGCCGTATAAAAGAACAGGCCTAATGATGGTCTTATAGACCTGTCCCTTCAACTTTACCGGCATCTTGAGTCACAAATGACACCAGTTACTAATATATATATATATATATATATATATATATATATATATATATATATATATATATATATATATCTATATGATATATAGAGTTAATTAAGAATTACGCCCGCAACCTCTTGACTTGTTATACTTTCAAGGGACGTAAGACGATTAACTTTCACATAGACCTTACAGTACTTAGGCTCATGTTTTCTGAGCCCCCTATATAACACATGCCAACCGTTGCGCGGGCGCATGCTGCATTGCGCGCATTAATTAAGCGCCAGGCAGCCCGTTCGAGATGCAGCCCTATGGAATATTAATACGATTGTTATTGACGTTTCCCGTTATAAGACGGGGATATTGTCAAGGTGAGATCATCAAGAATTGTGTAGTAGTGTGTGGAGATTACGCAACTAATTTGGTACCGTCAGAATAATAAACTACGGGTATCCCGTGAACTCCGTGGCTCACGGCTAACGCAGTTCGGTCCAGCGGTTGTAACGAGTTCGATTCCCGTTTCGCGTTGGTATGTATTTAAGTAGAAGTGTAGTCTACTAGTTATCTAGTACCATAACACAAATGCCATGCTTTCTTTGGGACTAGATGGCGCTGTGTGAATTATGAAATCAATCTAAATTTTTCATGACTCACTCTTTATACACAATTAAAACTATGTTTTACGCATTTTGAACGGGTGTTTATTCTAAATGATAGAGGTCTACAGTTGTGCACGCATCACAGCACAACTACTGGATATATTTCAATAAAAAAAAAATTAAATATTCTAAGTTTTATTTTTTAGACGCTTGGCTTTTGATAAGAATCAAAATTGAAACTATTACGATATCTTGATTTTATATAAAGTTATTAAAATGTTAAGAAACAACGATTTTTACAAGCACTACGTGTTCAGTGTGTTTTCTTGGCGGGGAAAAGTGGGGCACGCGGTATAGCGCGCATGCGTAGGAGAGGGAAAGTCTCTTCTACTTCTGCCTCATGACCGACGAAGGCGCGGGTATCAGCTAGTAACACTAAATGTTAATGAAAAGTTGTCAATTTCTAAGCAACTTGTACTGGGCATATACATTTGTGTTTTACAGTAACCAGCTACTTACGGGGAGCTAATCCCAGCCATATCGCTTTCACTAGTCCCTGGTAGGGGGCAGGTCTAAAAAGTACTAGCTTGACATCGTGAGAATGCTCGTAAAAAGTCGGAAAGCCGGCACTGGTCACCGGAGCAGGCTTCGACTTTTTCGAAGTTGACTGCTGAACTTTGGGTTGCATAAGGACTTGATGCTTAATTACGATGTTTATTTAGTAGGAGGCAATGGTTCCCTAGTGAATATATTAAGAAAAATACTCATTGATCGATATAGCTGTCCTGAAAAATGTTATCATATAATCAGTTTGAAATATAAGGAAGAATGATACTTTCATGTTTCACTCACTCTCTCTCACACTCTCAGGATTTAGAACGAGCTTCCAGCTGTGGTTTTCTTAGCACGGTACGAAATAGTGTTCTTAAAAAAGGCGTTATAAAATTTCTTCGAGGCCGGCATCGTGTTAGTTACGCCTCTGGTGATGCAAACGTCCATAGGCGACGGTGTTCATCCGCGTGAGCCGTTTGCCTGTCTGCTGAACTCTAGCTATAAAAAAAAGAATATACGGAACTCCAAATATATAACGCTCGTTACCATAACAACGCATTCAATGCACTTCACTAAAGCTTACGAACGTTTAACCGTAAATACAATTAAAATTCTACCTTAAAAACATGACTTATAAGTTCATTTTATCCACAATGAATGTTCAAAATAATAGCAAATCTATTTATCGCTCTAGTCAGTTCTATTTTTGACTTAATTGCATTATAAATAGAGTACACAAATATGTAATATTTGTTTTAAACGATCTTACGCATTATTTTACGACATTAGACCCTATCTACTTATAATAAGGCTTAGTTTTAATGTAAACGTTATTAATATGAACAAATGAAACATAGTATTGTTCACGTTAATTTAATCTTTATTAGTTTGAAATAAGGTGCAAACTAATTGTAATGTTATATTTGTAATTTCCTGGCGCCAATAAGTTTGTTGCACCGACTCATGTGACACAAAAAAGATAAATACAGAAGGTCTTTAATTATTGTTTGGAATCCCCATCACTAACGGATTACGAAATCGAATAGAGCCTTGCCATCTCTTTGCTTAGCAAGAGTTACTTCTAGCAGATGAAGTAAGGAAAGCACCAGAAGGTTTCTTTAGTCTGTTAAGAAGTGCCATTAAAAAACCAAATTAGACAATGATAAATAATTTTATTCTTGTTACCCTTTAACATAAGGAAATCCAAGAATGCTTGCCTTATTTTGAATAACCGATGATGAGTCACAAGAACCAAATGCTTCTTCAACCTGCTTTTGTCTCCAATTATACGACGAACTCTGGTACAGCGGCTAAAGCATATTGTTACGCTTCCGGAAGTCATGGGTTCGATTCTCGTCTGGGTGTTGATGTATAATATGTATTTATTTACAAAAGAAAGGTAAGTAATATATCAGTTGTCTAGTACCCATAACACGTGTGCTTACACTTATTTTAATGCTAAATGACACTGTGTGAATTGACCCAGTATATTTATTTATTACATATTATGTAAAATCATTATTATTTTTATTATTTTATCCGTGCAGGGGCGGAGAAACTATACTAACTTTTGTGGCCGGGGTCGGCCTGTCGTAAAAGGGGACAAAACAATATACCCTAGCTACGTGGTAGGGCCCCAATCCCGTCTGGATGGTGACCACCTTTAGCTTAGGTATGCCATGGTAACTTTGTGTTGTATTCCGACATTAGTGACCCAAGTTCCTGTACCCTTATGGGACAGCAGCGTGTTCACGATGCCACTGGCGTTGCAAATACCCATAGGCGACGGTAACTGCTAAATTCTAAGCGGGCCGTCAGCCCATCTGTTATCCTACAGCAATAAAAAAATCATAAATTCCAATTTCCTCACTTAGCTGTTATTCATACCTTTTTCGCCTTAACTTCTTTTACGCAATTCATCTATTCTTTTTATTCTTCCACTTATTTTGAATTCACTGTAGTGTGATTTAGTCTATGGTCTACGCTGTCTCGTATGTCATGGTGTGTCCACGTGTAGTGGTGATGTCATTGTCACTTTCAAAATACAAGTCGTGGACGAGATTGGGCGAAATACAAATAAATATACATCGATGAGGGAAGAAGTGGTCTCTGCCTACCCCTACGGGAAAGAGGCGTGATTATATGTATGTATACATCGATGAGTGACATACTTGGACATTACTAAGCTGATAAAGAAACCCTAGGAACAAAATATCCACCCCCCCTCCCCTTACATTACATGGAAAATCCACGGCCGTCAGTTATTTTTTAGTTTATCCATCACTAACGCTACTTTTACACAGTCTACACATACTTTCATCGGCCCCCTTTGTAGTGCCGCATTCCGATCCATACAATACGTCTTGTTACGCATTGAAGTGTAAGATGTATTTCTCTTGATATTTACTTCTTGTTATGTATATGTATATACAGATAGTCAGATATAGGTTAGAACGTAAGTGGGCGCGGCTACGTCACCACAAGTAATCAATGTGACTGAGCCGCGTGTTTCATTAATGCATTTTTCACTCCTACACTTCTGTACCCTTAGTATTTTGTAGTCAAAGTGTGAATAATTCTCGTAAATAGCCAAAGCTTAATAACATTAATAAATTGAGCTCTTAAGAATTTAAAAACTTGTATTTGATTTAAATAGCTTTCTCCGATTCTAATATTTTGGAGAAATTAACAAGGTATTATCTAATTTACATAATAAGTAAAAAGAGGTGTTTTGATTTTTACATTTCTTTTAACTGTATAGAATGTTATATTAGTAATATTAATAACTTATATTATTGTCGTTCCATTCGTCTTAGAAACTTTTGAAATCTTAATTTATAAATTTATAGTTAAAAACGATAACGCAAAGATATCTGAAAGCACCCATGTGAAAAAGAAATCTGGTTTTCTTGCATTTTGTTGTTCATAAAATGGATATTACAAGGCGAATAAGCACGCGGAACTTGAACCTTGTAATGATATCATTAAATATTTTTTTCTATTATACTGGAAAATTAAGTAATAGAGTTATATAGTATAGAGCTTGTGCTACGGGTACTAGACATCTGTTGTGCTACATACAATAAACTTTTGTTTTGTTAATAAATACATGTTATATATAAGCACCCTGATTCCTGACGGGAATCGAATACGTGATATCTTCAGGCGATCCGACGTGTAAAAGCCGTTGTGCCGTGGATGTCGTCTTAGTTATAATAGATTAGGCGAAAAATAACACTCTATTGAATTTATTGTCTTCTTTATTATTAACACTCTAAAATTAAAAGCGCTTATTCATTTATTTATTCTCGCCTTTACAGGCACAGACTAAAACTGAATTCAAAACTTTTACGGTTTACAGGTTTACACCCACATAGTAGAGCATTGACGCTAAAGTATCACCTAGTGATTAAAACATCTACTGTTTATAAACATCGGAATGAGGCTCGGATAGAGCTCTTCCTGGGTTAATAATATCGTGGAGTGTTAGGTGGTAAATGAACAATCAAAAATGCATTAAGTCATGTGCCCCTATGAGTAGGCGACAGCTGATTCAACTTGGATAGTTATAGTAATTATGTTGATAATACAGGGACGCATTTGGAGGTATAATACTACTTTGTTTAAATATATGAAGTCACTTCACAAAGCAAAAGGAAAGGCGTTCTGTTCTCCGGAGCTTGGAGATTTAATAACAGTCGGTCTTGTAAATTACATTTAAGCGGGTAAGTCATCGAAAAGCATTGACGTAAAAAGACGCGGTTAACCATTATCACAGGCTTTTCCGCTGTAACACACATCGGCCAAGGGCTCCAGTGTTAAGAACCTAAAGTACGCTTTGATTTATTACAGGACAGAACCTCTGTGCGTCGTTTTGCTCAATGACGAAAAAGTATAAAATAGATGTAATTTGATTTTATGCGAAACTACAATTGTATGTAATTTTGCCTTTTGCTTCCTGTGAACTAAGATTTTATAAAAAAACATCTTCATCTTCAAAAACAGCTTGCAGGACAAAATATTGTAGAAAATCCATTTTGTATGTTATTTTTATAGAAAAACTTTGGGTTTAATGGAATGCTTTTTAAACATAAAATGAAAGTGCAAAAAATCGTCATTTTTTGGTACACCATTATATACATACTGTGGCCCTATTCTTCTCATTGGCCGGAACCTACATCCATAATTTACATCATTCTACGTATAAAACCGGCTTCAATTGCAGTACAAAGGTCATACATACTTTATTTACCCTTAATATACAAGAACATTATTTAACTAAAGCCTGCTTCAACCAAACAACATTAAGGTTGGGACTTGTGTAAACACTTTCCATACGGGTAACCTGTTTAAATTCAAAATTTCTTTTTACCAAAAACAAATATTATTTAACAGCGTACTTGTTTTTTTCATTTACAAATGAATCTTTGTAAATAGCATATAACGATTTGATTTTACACTAACTATAATTTAAATTAATTTTTCATTAACCGCCAGATAGGTTCCTATAATGATATAATAATTTTCGAAAATAAATATTAATTTCGAAGGTAATATTATCTCCAAATGAATAATTATCTATACTACTATTATAAAGAGGAAAGATTTGATTGTATGTTTGTTTGTTTGTTTGTTTGTTTGTTTGTTTGCATTGAATAGGCTCCGAAACTACTGACCCGATTTAAAAAATTCTTTCACTGTTGGGAAGCTACACTATCTCCGGGTGACATAGGCTATATTATATTTTCGAAAAAATTAGGGGTCCTTACTAAAACTCCAATAATGTAACCCGAGGTGTAAAAAAAATTACCTAAAATATTAAATAAATCGCGTGCGCTGCGAAAACTATTGATGATAGAATAAAATAATGTACTACGACTTTGCAGAACACATCATTATTTACAAAAAGTGTCGCGATAGCATATGTCTAACTATTATAGTTATGCCACAATAAGTGTTGTTTTATTTTAAAAATTTAATTGAAATGCCGCCCCTAGAAAAGGCTCTTTATTTGTATCTTGGTATTAATCCTTATCAAAATAAATTACTTCATATTCAAAACTGCTTCAATACCTTTATATAACTTTTTGAATTATTCAATTCGGATATTCCATTCGAAAGATATCACGAGTTTAAAAATGTAAGTATTAGAAAAATGTTGCGTGGTAGCTGCGCACCCTGTTCGGCTAGCTAGGCAGCACCTTATGCAATGTAGGCGTGCGTCACTGGGGTTTTTACAAAAATATAAAAAAAAACTTATTAAAAAACAACGAAAAATAAATAAAAAATAATAACAAAAAAATCATTAAAATAAAATTTCATAGAAATAATAATATTCAAACTTTTTTTATAATTTTATTTTTTTAGTAACCTGACGCAAATAGAAGGGTTTGCCCTCAAGGGCGCTCCTCTGTCTGAGGAGTGCACGGGTGTGCGTACCCGAGGTGCCCGAGCATCCGTCGCTTTACTCCCCTCTCCGTCTGAGGCGACAGAGGCCTTCCTACCTTTCTTCCCGTCTACCTCCTACATCCTTTCCAACTTAGCTCTCTGTTTGTGGCGTGGTCCCCGGTGTGATGGTTGCGAATACTGATTGGGACCCCCAATGAATGGGATTGCCCTGGGCCTTGATTTGGTAGTCGAAACCATGCCTATTTCGACTGCGCCTGCACAGAGAGTGTTCCCAGGGCGGGAATTGCATCCTCGCTGTCGGTTGGTCTTGCTGGGCCGGCTACAACGTCAGGCGACTCTCTGGTTTTTCTGGAGTGTCGTCTGGTAGTCGTACTCACGCCTGACTAGCACGCGACGGGGATGCGAGTCCCGTCCGGAATTGGCCGCGGACCTGTCGCTCCCGGCCCTGGTTCTGTCCATGGTCGGGGGCGATCCTGGATGGACGGCCGTCACCTCCTTTTGCGAGGCAGTAGTGATGCACTCCACCATACCAAGGACAGGCACAGGTGGAAGAACATTATAAAAGAGAAACTGAGTTCTTATAAGGGGAATCACGACCCTCAGTAATGAGGTACACGACTCAAGGAGGAGGAGTGTCTGCAAGGGAGGTGGCGGAATGGGAGCGGAAGTCCGCCACCGCCCTCCCTCCCGCCAACGTAGGCCGCGTCGTCGGCACCGGAGGGCGGGCAACAACCTCCGGCCGCCGTAGAAAGCGGCTGCGGGCGGCCCCTCGGGGGAGGATCCGCCGCCCGCACTATTGCAGGGAGAGGGCCGCGTGCTGTTCCGCGGCCCCCCTCAACTCCTAGAGTTGTTAAGAGAGCGCCGGGGGGACGAAACCCTGACCCCCTGGCGCCAACACTTTAGAAGGGGCCCGCCTTAAGACAAAGGGCGGGCCGGCGCCGGCCCGGGCCACGAGATCGGCAGGCCTTATATCCGTGGGCCCGGGCGTAGGCAATAGGAGAATAGCGGGGTTTTTTAGTGGGTGATCGGATGGTCGAACATCTTTCCCGGGGTCCCACATATCCCTCGGTCCCCCCGGGTCGGGGGAACCCGTCAAGAGAGGTTTTTCCCCAAGACCGAAAAAAAAATAGAAGGGTTTAGGTATGTGTGTGTATATAATTTTTAATTTTGAAATTTTTATTAAATACCCGTGCGAAGCTGGGGCGGGCTGCTAGTATAGTATAAATTTACAAACACAAAATCGCTGTTTAAAGAAACCTTCCATACTTTCGCGATACGTAATCCAGCGGAAGTCCCTGCCATTCTTACATTTTAGCCACATCCGACTCTTATACTTGCATCCTCTCACCTGCCCTTTTAAAGTCTACACTCAATACTTATAGAAATAGTTTTGTACATGTCTTAATGTTAAAAAGTATGAGGGAGTGGATATAGCATGCCCCGACGATAGATGAAATAGACTATGTCTATATTTACATTAAAATTTATTTACATTGAAATACATAATAAAATAACAATACAAAATAACAAAAATAAATTAGCAGCATGACTTCACAATTCACGACTTGGATTTCTTTTTAACCGGATTAACAACCGTTGGCAACGCATGACACACGTCGCGCAGGCATAGTGGAGCCGGAATGCTACCACAAGTATGTAAAGTAAGTAAATAATAAAAAAAAATTAAGTAGCCAAGTGGTATACACTTCAGAGACCATCCTACTTAATCCTATTTTATACATAGTAACATCTTGACAAAAGGTGCATATCAAAATCTTCATATCGTTTAACATAGAGCCGAATTTTTGAAGTGAAACTTCTTTGCGCGCACGAGGGTATAATTTTTACGGATGAAACGCAGTATTAGCGTCACGAAGATGTGAAACGTTTTTTTTGCTCCAGTAATACCAATCTTATTAATAATGGCTTAGGGCTTATTATATAATATAATTTTTAAATCATTGCATTACTTATACATATTTATTTGAATTGCGACTTTATTACAATGAAATACACTTGATTTTTTTTTGCTCTAGTAATACCAACCTTATTAATAATGGCTAAGGATTATTGAAGTGTTCTATAATGTAATTTTAGTATGATTGCATTGCATTACTTATACATATGTATTCGAATTGCGACTTTATTGCAATAAAATACAGTTGAGTTTTGTTTATTAAGATATAAAATAATAATATTTCATAAATTCTCTTTTCTAAATTTATTAGAAGATTTAAAAATTAGTTTGCTAAAGAAGTTTCACTTCTGACATGTGTACTTTGTACGCACGCACTTTTTTTACTGCTGTATGACAGCAGGCAGGCTGACAGCCCGCTTAGAATTTAGCAGCTATCGTCGCGTATGGGTGTTTGCAACTCCAGTGGCATCGCGAACACGCTGCTGTCCCTTAAGAGTACAATAATTTAGGTCACTAATGCCGGAACACAACACAGATTTATTATGGCGGCATACTTAAGACCAAAGGTGCTCGCCATCCAGACGAGCTTGGGGCTCTACCACGTAGGTGGATTGTTTTGTCGCCTTTTACAACAGTCCGACCCCGGCCGCAGAGATCAGTATTCTTTTTGCACCCATGCACCGATAAAAATAATTATTTACTATAATAGATCGTAATGTGAAATTTAAATTATAATATTTGATTTTTTAATCTTAATGCTTATTATACTAATGTTATTAAAAAATGGTATATTCAATTCAATCGCTGATAAGTCTGAATCCAGCCCTGGCAGCTTCTGGCACTTGTTCAAACCAAAGGGAGGCATGGCGGCTCGCCGAGATCATGGGCTCACATTTAATAATTATTGATTCTGTGCAGTAACAAAGATTACTAGTTGTGTAGCTTCAGTATTATCTCAATTTGTTATCGCTGATGCAAATTGGTTCCATCTTGTGAGATATGATGCAAATAACGCTCTGAAACTTTGCTCAGTAACTGTATTAAACTGTGGGCCAAAGTTCGCCACTTCGATGGTGTGATGAGTCGATCCAATTTTTTTTATTGCTGAATAACTGCAGACAGGCTGGCGGCCCACTTGATAGTAAGCAGGTCGGGGTCACCATCGTACGGGTACAGGAACCTGGGTCACTAATGCTGAAACACCAGGTCATTATGGCGGCATACTTATAGATCAAAGGTGGTTGCCATCCAGACGGGATTAGGGCCCTACCATGTAGCTAAGGTTTTACCTCCTTTTACGACAGGCCGACCCCGGCTGTAGGGGTTAGTAGTCTTACTCCACCCTTGCAAGGAGAAATTGCGCAAGATCACATAAATACCTTAAAACCAGACTCAACAGAACCGGGAAAACGTTATAAAAAGGAAATTTCGTCACGGCTCGCTAATAAAGTTTAGCTTCCGTGATTTTGTTTAGTTTGAAAAGGACATAAAACAAGCACAATGGATTTCCGTAACAGAGAGAAATTAGAATCGTGTGATGTTTTGTTTTAAATTCCCTTTTAACTGTTATTATTGGTCAGATAAAGGAATTTAAGTAAATATGTGAGTAAGGAATTGGTTTTATTTATAAACTTTGAAAGCATTTTGAAAAACTTTTAATAGTTTTTAAGCTATTCGTATTATAAATAAGAATAGTTTAATTCATTTTAGTTGTGCTTATCTCAGATAGATCTCATCTCAGTAGAATTAAAATAAAATCAACGGTTTGATATCTTAGTTGAATATATCTCCAAAAAGGGATTAACGTCAGGCAGGCAGCCGGTTGTAAGAAGTAAGCCAAACTGATTAGCACCAAATGTAGATGATATAGCAAAAAAAGGTGTGAATGTTCAGATGACGACTAAAAGAGAAGAGTGCAAGGAAAAAGCATATGCTGACCCCAGATTATTTGGGATGAGGGAAGGAAGAAAAAGAAGAGTAGAATAATAAGCGAAGTTTTTAATATAAAAGCATATTATTTGAAGCATATAAAGGCGACAAAACAACCCACCCTAGCTACGTGGTAGGGCCTCAAGCTCGTCTGGATGGCATCACCTTTGGTCTTAAGTATGCCGCCATAAGAACCTTGTGTTGTGTTCCGGCATTAGTGACCCAAGTTCCTGTACCCTTATGGGACAGCAGCGTGTTCGCGATGCCACTGGCGTTCCAAACACCTATACGCGACAGTAACTGCTAAATTCTAAGCGGGCCATCAGCCTGTCTGCTGTCCTACAGCATTAAAAAAAAATAACTTATGCAGCGCCAAAACAATCTGCTAGATGTCGCTGTGTGAATTGTCACAGTGTAATAACAAAACTTCTATAAAATTACAGATAGAGGCAAACTAACAAATAAATGTAAGTTTGTGTTATGGGTACTAGACAACTGATAAACCACATATATTTAACCTTTTTATGTAACCTGGTAAAGAAAGGTAAAGGTTTCCTTTCTTTTATAAATAAATACATATTATACATAAACACCCAGACACTGGACGAATCAAATCCGTGACCTCCGCAAGTGTACCGACGCCACGTGCGTTAGCCGTTAGGCCACAGAGGTCGTCAAATATGGAATAAATTTTGAATATTTATTTCACAAATGTTTTTATAAATATGTTATAACATAAAATTAAATATACACTATACTACCAAAAAACAGGAAAAAATTCTTATTTTGTTTTTTAAATTTGTTATGGATTTGGGGCCAATTTCTTAACCAATTCTCGAAAGTATAAAATATTGGAATCAATATAAACATTTATACCTCCTTAAGCTAAGAGAGGATATTAAAAGATGACTAATGAATTGAAATGTCTTCAATATTAACACCATTACGGATGTCGGTTAAGGTTTTTAAAGTTAGTTATTACGTCATTGGTATCCTTTTGAGATATTTGGGATTTTACACACTTTCACTCTTAAATATGGAATAACATCCGTGACTTCAATTTTATTTTCCTTGATTTCAACAATGACCCAATAGCCCAGGATTTTTTTTGAGATCATAAACAAACAGTTATTATACATACTTTGAGACTAAACTTGACGCGCTGAGTCAAAATCCTATCGCAGCATTTACCGCTTAGCAAGTACCGGCACCGAAGTAAAATATGCTGATGAACTATATACAGAGATCATCGATATGTATCACCCGCCAGATAAGCGTGACGTGTATACAGTCCGTTCCTTCTAGGCAGAGGCTAGAATACCAGCAATGGGATGTTTGGGTAAAACCAGCCTAATCCGCCAATTTATTCGACTACCCTCGAGTTTGCAAGTGATTCTCGACGCGGTGCAGAGGACGTTATTTGTGTCAACGTTTGACAAAATAAGAAACACTTTTTCACCGTGTGCAAAGTTCGTGTGCCTCATATTTTTATACTCCTTATATTATTGACCGTACAACTTAAATACTTAACATAAAAGTGCAGTGTAGCTATACATTAATTTGCAACATTCCAGACCGAGGAGGTCACGAGGTTGGTGGAGCTTTAATACCTTTTCTAATGTGGGGACCGATACAATAGAAAACTTATACAGTCTACTTTTTATTGAGCCAGTTCTCTGTCACGTAAGTCAACGAGACCATCTCGACACGTTACTTATCGGATCAAACGAAACAATTACAAGATTCTCATCAGTCCGTTCTGAATGGGAGGTGAAAGTAATAATTACACATTTTACATAATATATAATTTAGTAGAACATAAGCACTCTTTTTTTATAAAAGACGTTTGACCACAACAATTTGTCTAAACACTTAACACTTTTTAAAATTTTCTCGGTTGTTTTCATCAAAAGTACTTTTGTGGTACGTTTTTTGTTGTTTATTTTGATTATTTCTACGTCGTCGACTTTTTATCGGTTATTTTCGGCACTATCTACTATAGTAACAAAGTAAGTTAACAATTGCTATTGAGAACAAAATAAACACAGATTTTGTTTATTTACATTGAAATAGTTTTTTTTTAAGCATTACATTTTATCCAAACTAATAAGCATCCATTGGTCAAAGGCAAAAATTGTGCCCTGTCTTCAGCCTTAAGAAGAAGAATATACTATTAACACCAAAACATGCCGAAAAAATATTTTTTTAAATTTGTTTTGTTTATCATAGTGATATTATGCCAGAATAGAGTAAAATGTCTTGCAAATACATATCTCATATATAGTAGTCGTTCAAAAATGAATTTTTGGCGCGAATTTGGAGACTATGTTGCGATGATAGCTTTTCCCTTCAAGTTAAGAAGTGATTTGACAGATGCCAGTCATCCTTATAGAAATCTATAAATGTGAAAACCATGGTTTCATGAACATCACCCAATTATGAATCCCGACTGCAAGCGTGAGCATGAGGTCCACTGTCTTTATCGGTTTGCGACCAGAGGCGGTGTGTAGTAAAGGGCGGCAAAATGACCCTTGCTGGGTGATAGGCAGCCACGCCTTCTCTCTAAACAGGCCGCCATAATACCCTCGTTGTGTTCTAGAATAAGCGATCCAGGTTCCAGTTCCCATACGCAGACGGCAGCATGTTAGCGGTGCCCCTGGATTCGCGAAGGATGCTACATTCCAGTAGTTTTATTGCTGTTTTCTATTATGCAACAAAAACATTCACGTTCTTTCACGTGTATACCATAAAAAATTAAATCAACCTTAAATGAAAAAACTCGCGATAGATAGTGAAAAAGTTATTACAATAGAAGTCCGTTGTATTAAGATAAAAATCTATGTTCTTGTTTTAATTACTTTACACTTAGTAAACATACGATTAGTTTTGTTATTAGTTACAATGTGAAAAATAACATATTATGATGTAAAAATTAAATATTTTGCCTGAAAGGCATAGTTAGTACGCCATAAATAAGCTAAACGCCATAAGTACGCCAATAATAAAAGGTTTATAAAACATAAGCTCTTTTTTTAAAAAGTAGAGAGTGTAACAACGTTTTACGCTCCTACCAAATAGAAAACAAAATTAAAAAACATGTCACAGACTATAGAAACGACCACACGCAAAGAGGAATCAAAGAATCGATGTTTATTACGTATCTCGTTAAAAGCGATCGTGATTGCATTCGTTTGACGCATAAAATTGTATTTAATAGCAATTTGTGAACATAACTTAAACATTTTTAATGTTAATTTGAAGCTGATGTAATGTTTTACATACAAAATATTTTTTACATACGTAATGCGTATATATAATGTAATTGTTGATTGACGCCAGGTATTTTAAAATTATGTCGCAATATAGTATTTTCAGCTAATGCTGTGTGCTAATTTAATAATCTGTGATGGATATACCTTAATAGTTTCGTTTATATATTTTTCCTCTTACAATCGCAAAAAACATTCGTGGCGTGTTCAAATTCATCTTTTATAGGCATGTAAGTCAATGAAGGTTTTAGAAATTTCTTTTCACGCGTTTGGAAAAGAATATGAGAGCAATTTTTTAGGATGCGACATGATGAATAACTGCTAGCTGTGAGGTACAAACTGTTTCAGTGAAAACAAAAGTTTCCTTCGACAGCTTTGGCAAGGGCCCAAAAAGCCCTAGTCCCGGAGGGATAGCTAGCGAGACGCTTGCCAATCTTGCCGATATGCTCAAATTTTTCTCCGCAATCCGTTTTTTGAGGGTCCTGGAGGCAAAGTTGTAAAAATGATCACAATAATAGCTTTTGCCTGTCTCAAGTTACCATAAAGCTGGTAAAACTACATTCTATATTCATATCAGAAATGATTAACCCTATCGTATAATACCTTCGGAATAAATAGCAAGCGCCGTTTACATTCCTAATTCGGCACGCCACTTCATGTTTCTGTCCGCTTGAAAAACATTGAAGTTCTGAGACAAGTTGCTTATAGCGGTTGTTACTATATGCAGCAAATTCTAAAATATGACTTGTTACACTATTTATTCTTGACGACCTGCATGCCACAACGGCTAACGTTCGGTACGCCTGCGGAGGTTCGATTCCCGTCCCGCGTCTTGTTATACAATATAGAATAAATCAATCAAATTAGTTTTTCTGTAAATAAGAGGAATGACAATTAGGATCAATTATTCGCCTCTCTTTCGTAACTCTGCTTTTATTTGGAATCAATTAATGGTCATAATTAGTTATTAATATAATTATCAATTATTTTTATGTAAATGTCATTGGCATGTGTCATAGAAGCGCACGCAGAGTACTCTAAGCGGGCTAAATTTAAAGAGAGTTAGTTACATTAGTTGTCTAGTGTTCATAACACAAGTACTATGTTAATTACTTTGGTTACTGTGATAATTAATGTGAAGCGAAACAAGTATGTAAGGATCGTAGCAAGTGGAAAGAAGTGCCTACCCCTACGGGAAAGAGGCGTGATTATTATGTACTGTGATAATTCACACAGCGCTAGTAATAGCGGAATTATTACAAAAAAAAAAAAAAAAAAATATATATATATATATATATATATATATATATATATATATATATATATATATATATATATATATATATATATATATATAGGGTTTTGCGGCAACCGGATGATTACGTGGGAAACAAATGTCTGGCCATGCCGCCTCCGCCGGGCCCCGGCAGGAGGGGTAGACCCAAAAAGTGCTGGCTTGACGTCGTAAGGGGTGACATGCGTGCTAATGGGCTCACTACCAGGGATGCTGAAGACCGTGCGAAGTGGAGTAGAAAAAGTCGGAAAGCGGACCCCGGGCACCGAAGCGGAAGTTTGGGTTGCAACCGGGATGAACGCTGAGATGATGATGATGATGATATATATATATATATATATATATATATATATATATATATATATATATATATATATATATATATATATATATATATATATATATATATATATATATATATATATATAATAAAATCTAAGATATTGCAACATTTTAAGTATCCTAAACTCACTTTATAGGTTCCCAAATATTAATTTTCAAAGTGTATTCAAGTATAGATTATATACGAGTTAATAATGCGAGTTAATTCATTCAAATTAATCGAAGTCTTTCTTTGGGAGGTGTAAATGCTGTGGAAACAAGCGGTGGTGTAGTGTGGGGCTCCCCGTGCAATGCACCCGTACGTCAACTTCTAGGCTGAGGGACGCAAGTTGCTGGTATACCCACTAGAACCAACCTGGTGTTCCTTCTACCATTTTTTTTACAATATCTGGTAGGCCGTTTGCCTTTCTACGGAACTCCAGTTATTAAAAAAATTTTAGAATATTTAAGGCGAAGGAAGTATTCTGAAAAATGGTGTCGGTTACTCACAAATTGAAAAACTAAGGGTTTATAATATAATACTAGTTAACCCGAAAAACGTTGTTCATATGCATTTGTAAAAATCGTAGTGGACCAAATTGTGAATCTAAACTATTCTCGGACCCACTGTGTGCAACATAAAAAATTCATCGAAATCACGAAGCAGTTTAGCAGTTCAGTCACATACACACGCACAGAAGAATTATATATATTATAAAGATATAATTCTCTGTTATGGTAATTATAAGATGTCTGGATGACATAAAACACAGTAAAACAAGCAATTCATAATTTTGTTTTATACTTCTTCAGATAGTTTGCAACTATATTTTCAAGTTGCAATCGTCAATGAACGTTTGTTACCCTAAAATTAAATGTTTGTTATCCTAACGTTATAACCGACAGTAATTTTGAAATAATCTAACTACATTTTCACCAGACCAGCGAGTGTTGAAACATTTATCCGTTAAACAGTTTTTACCTATTTATATAAACTATTTATTTAAAAAACTTTTATATCTGTGTATGTGTGGCCAAGATCGTGGTCTGTAGCATTGTTAAATGTTTATTATTGTTCTAAAGATGTAATAATACCTAGCCGTAGAAACTCTACATCTAAACTACAAACTTGAAAAATAACCGAGGAAATTGACGATTACGAACCAGCAGTGTATCGGTGTCGACGGGATATTACACAATCAATAAGTCATATAAAATGTGAATAAAGATAATTAAAAACGATTTTTAGTTTAACCAAAAGTGTCCCAGTTTTGTACGGAAATCAAATTATGCACGGATGTTTGTATGAATCAAGAAATATGAATTTTGATGAGATACCACCCATGTTGCAGTCATGCAACTCTTTAATTTAATTAAAAAAAATACTGCTGAGGTACAGCCTATGAATGTTTGCGCCGCTAGGGGCACCGCTAACACGCTCCTGTCAACTCGTCGTGATCGTAGAATGACGTCGGATTTGAAATAAATCCAAAATTCACTTTTTACCATATTTGGATACTACATTGTCTAAATATTATTTGCTACATTAAAAAAATTACATGTATTTTAGATTTCAAACTAAGCAGTCGGTAAAGTGACGGATATGATAGACTCTCATAGTAAAATGACGCTTGTGTATTTTTAAAATGGCTGTCCTGTAAAGTTTAATATATGTCAGATCCATCACTATTCTACGACTACGACGAACTGGAACCTGAATCACTAATGCCGGAGCACAATACAAGGATATTATGGCGGCATACTTATAGACCAAGGATGGTTGCCATCGAGACGGGCTTGGGGCCCTACTACCTAGCTTTTTGTAGTCTTTTACGACAGGTAGACCCCGGCCGCAGAGGTTAGTATTCTTACTTCAGCTCTGCACGGAGATAAAATATATGCCTACAGAGAACTTAACTAAATGTTTTTATTGTTAACATTGAAAATTAATTTAAATTTCAGGGCTTGAGAAATGATTGTAATATGAGTTAGCATAGTTTTAATAACTGTTATTTAATTCAGTGTACAAAAACCTAGTAACCTAATTAAATCCTAGTACCTTGAATCTATAAAATAATTTTTAATATTTCAGAGAATATCACTAGCTTTATTTTATAAAATATATATTTTAATATTTTAATAAATGCAGTTGAGATGAGAGCGTTAAGAAGTATGATAGGAGTTAAACTGAGTGACAGGATAAGAAATAGTGAGATAAGGAAACGTTGTGGTCTGAAAGAAGATGTAGTGACAAAAATTGAGAAAGGTATGCTGAGATGGTTTGGCCATGTCGAGAGAATGAATAAAGAACGATTGACGAAAAAAGTGTATAAGGCGAGTGTAATTGGAAGTGTTGGAAGGGGTAGACCTAGGCGGACGTTTCGAGACCAGATCAGGGACTTCTTGAAAAAAGGCCAGGTCAAGAGTACCCTAAACCGACGGACATGTATGAAGGGAATAATGAAAGTGGACGAAGCGAAACAAGTATGTAAGGATCGTAGAAGTGGAAAGAAGTGGTCTCTGCCTACCCCTACGGGAAAGAGGCGTGATTATATGTATGTATGTTTATTTTAATCCTACATAAAAAATATTATTTAAAAGTAAACTTTATCGACAATGAGCTGTAATGATTTTCGTCAAAAACTTATTAGGTTTTACCGGCGTAAACGGGTGTGAATGTTGCAATGACGGCTAATAGAGGAGAATGAGTGGATAGAATATATTGTGCCGATCCCATGTAGTGTCGGTTAAGATCATGAAGAAGAAAGAAAAATTTGTAAGACTTTGAATTTGGATTTTATTTCGGGACTAGTTGAGTGCAAGGAAAAGGGCTTATTATATTTTTGGGTCAGTGCCCTCGGTGGACCATCATTAAAGAACTAAAAAAATAAATAGAATAGATTCAGCTACATATGGTTTTTACAGGAACAACTGACCTGATAGATCGATAGCACCTTTACTAAGGACTAGTAAAAAAGCAATTATTATGCGTTAGTACGTAGCCAAGGATTCGAATCTCCCGACAACATGCATCGTTAGCCGTTAATTGTCCGCAGCTGGACGTAGACCTCCCAAGTTTACGCTGATCCCTGACTCAACCAGCCCCGACCGGCAACCTTGCGCAGGTCATCGCTCCATCGGGCTGGGGGAGTGCCCTACACTACTTCTGATGAGACGTGACCTCCGCTCGTTTGCTCCAGTGCCCATCGGTCCTGTGATAGACGTGTCCGGCCTACTACCACTTCATCATACATATTTTACGAGCTATGTCGGGTCGAAAAAATCAACATGGCTGCATAGCCCGCTGAACGACTTGAAATTTGGGGACCAGCCCGGCTGTCAGTGTCCACGTCTCGGACCCTTGCATCCCCAGCAACGTGCATGTTGTAACGCAATCGCTTCGTAACGATGAAAGAATATATCGTGCGGAAACCTGCAAACCGATATCACCGGTATGGTCATCAATAGCCTCGGACAAGCGTGACGGTGTCTGTTCCGTCGTGTAAACGGGTTCGGAAATTTTTACATTCTGGTATGAAATTTTTGATAAACCTCGCGTTTATCTTTATTATTATAAAAATTAATAAAAATTTACGTTCACACGTTGTCAGGGGTCAAGGCGCACACGGCGCGGGCGTCTTGATAAGAAATCGGAGCGCGGTTGCGTATAAGGAAACGAACTTAACATTTAAGATGAATTGTAACAATTTCTTTAACTTTTTATAAAGTATAACTTTATATATTTTTTTTTTATTGCGTAGGACAGCAGACAGGCTGACAGCCCGCTTAGAATTTAGCAGTTACGGTCGCCTACAGGTGTTTGCAACGCCAGTGGCATCGCGAACACGCTGCTGTCCCATAAGGGTACAGGAACTTGGGTCACTAATGCCGGAACACAACACAAGGTTATTATGGCGGCATACTTAAGACCAAAGGTGGTCGCCATCCAGACGGGCTTAATGCCCTACCACGTAGCTAGGGTGGGTTGTTTTGTCGCCTTTTACGACAGGCCGACCCCGG
Source organism: Malacosoma neustria (assembly GCA_963693495.1). NCBI lineage: Eukaryota > Metazoa > Arthropoda > Insecta > Lepidoptera > Lasiocampidae > Malacosoma > Malacosoma neustria. Next base: position 15,173,814 of record OY856389.1, read on the forward strand.
CCACAGAGGTTAGTATTCTTTCTCCGCCCCTGCACGGATAATAACTAGTAGCGGTAATTTTTTTTTTGTTAGTTGTTACTGTAGTAAGGTAATTAAAATGTCTTTATTATCAATTTATTAGTCGTATGTTTCAAATAGAAAACATCTAGAAAGTATTGGCACTTGAAAATTGCTTTTAATTTATCGCGTCTTCTTATTTGACAATAATTTTAAATGTTTATATTCTTAACATTGAGATAGAGTTGATTTTGTTTTAACTTTGAATGTATATTATGGAAAAATTAATGATTCAAACTTCTTCGAATTTTACTGTTATGGAACTTGTTCTATTAGTTTATAATAACTTAACTAATTGAATTTTGCTTCGCTTTGAGATGCTTAATTAACACTAATGATTTAACCAATATTTTTTCGCGTAAAATTTTGTATACATAATTATAGCATTTCGCAACTTTCCGATTGCTCCGAAATTTATTTAAATTGTTTGTAATAAGGATATTATTAACTATTAATATTACTAAATATTGGCAAATTATTATTTAAGTGTTTTTTAAATGTATAAATAAATACCGAATCCAAAATAAGTTTGTTTTCATTTGAAGAAACCAGTTTAAAATTATTGATTTTAATTATTATCAACAAATTTTCATCATTCATAAAATATTTTTATTAATTAAACTAAATGTGCGATAGGCTAAAATTCAAAATAATAGATAAATGTTATATTGTCTTATTTTTAGAAATAAAACATATGTAGTACACAGAGAAATATATGCTAATATACATAATTTTAATATTTCTAAGGAAAACTATTTAATTAATTTTAATTAAAATTTAATTATTATATCACTTACCAAAAATAATCCTTAATTTGGACACGGGCACTGTATAGCCATATTTTTAAATAGTCTTATAATAAAAATAATTTATAAATCAGCGAAATTAACACTTTTAGTAACAAAGTTTATCTCGATATTAATTAAAAATATTGTTCAATTACTCGAAATGAATCAAGAAGTTCGTGCTTATTTTCAAAATTCAAAGTCACTTCGTAATTTCGTGTGTTGAATCGTTCGACAACGTGAGCACAACCGACGTGTAATCAGATAGCATGCCTCGCATTCAACTGGGCTGCGAGCGAGCCGCGTCAGCCGCGATCGCTTGGATTAAAAATTGGAACCGATTACCGACTACAGATGAACTTGCCGGCGTTTTACGACAAAGTTTGTTTTGACTTTAACTTTGCTGTTAGTATGTAAAGGTTTCGATGTAATAAATACAGATGCGCTGCATTAAACTGTTTACAAAGGGATCTCAGTTCACTTGGACTCTTGATGTTAGAATAAATCTTCTGCTATAAAAGTGGTGAATGAAAATCTGAAAATAGAATTTTTATGCTTTTCAATTTATTTAAAAGTTATTATCAATTAATAATTACATGTAATTTTTAAAACCTTCGTTTTTATTTCTTCTCTTGAAAGAGAAAAGAAACAATATGGCGGTGTTTGGTTTTTACTGTCTATATTGACACATAGAAAAAATTAATTAACTTTTAATAAGTTGTAAATTGTTTAACTTATAATAATACACTTATTAAAAGAATAAAGAATCGATATCTCAAACTGTGATTAATTAAAAAGTACACTCATATTCATTTTGTCATATAGTATTTAGTTTTTCTATTTCACAATAGATGGCAGCATAGTTGCACTTCTAAAATATATGTTAATGCTATCGGCCACTAGATGGCAACACCAAAGAAATAGCCGTATAAAAGTTTATTTATGTATGCCTTGTATTTTATTTTATAACATTCTGTAGGTTTGCATATTCATTAATTAAATTTCCAAATAAAGCGATATTATTCGTATATGTATCAGTTTGTTCATATGTATTATTTTAGTTAAACCAAACCCTAAAATGTTTTTGTACGTCTTGTGGATCGATTCCGAATATTTTAATTAATTAATGTGAATATACCGAAATTAATTTATTCTATTATTTAAATATAGGTTTTTTTTTTAAAGTAATACTCGATTTTGATAAATTTGAGTTGTAGCTAGCATGAAAGTGAAATTTTTCAATTAAGCAAAATGTCTTGCGTTGTCATTATAGTTGGCTGCAACTATGTGCGTGGTTCGAATTAGATCAGTTTATCAACTAGTTCCAAGTTCCCGACTAGTTTAATAGTTTATTCCTATTTAATAAGCCATGAAATAATTACTGAAGAACCATGAACATTTTAATTTGCATATAAATTTTAAAATGTTTAGTTGCAAATAAAATAAAAATCAACTTAAAAAGCGTTTCCAAGCCATTATTAAAAACACAAAACTGACATCGCCGGGATCATTGACCTTTCGAAACCCGCGAAAAAGTTTCTGGTCGAATTATGAGCCTTCTCCCTTAATGGTCTTAGCAATAGGATTTATAGGCAACTTTTGTACAAGTTTAATGACGGGTCCGTGGTATTTTATGAAGCGGAATTAAAGGGCTTATTGACCCTTTATTCAGTCACCCCGTGTATTTACCTGCTGTATTGTTTATAAGATATCAAGTTATTTTATTTTTATAATAAGAATGTAGATTTTTATAGATATTATATGAATTTAATATTACTTTATAACTTATTTTCATATATTTACAAGAATAAATTATTTTATTTATTTATTTATTATATTTTTATTTTTTAAATTTATTCAATATACAACATTATACTTTAAGATTTTCCGTAACAAATTTTATCTACTAATACTGAAAATATTTACTTAGAAATCGAGCCTGCTACTTTTATTGATCGTATTTGGTCCCCACAACACAGACATTGATCTAGCGTGGAGAGGTGGAGACCACGGTTGAATCGTTTTGAATTGTTTGGTCCTTCATGTATATTTGTACTCATTTTTCCTGCCTGAGTACTTGCAATATTGGTCACACAAATTGTTTAAGTCGCATAATTGTACATGTAAATAAATATTTTTTCATTTAAAATCATCAAAATATTTGTTTTATTTGCAAGTACGCTAGGCAATTACACTAGCTTCCATTTGACTGGATAAGTGTCATACTACTAACTCTTCTTGTGAACATTGTTAAGTAAGATGGCTTCTGCAACATTAGCCTCCTTCTAGTTAAACATTTGCTGAAAGAATCTACTGATGGTAGAGAGAGGATGCAGCTCTATTTGTCTTTTCGGATTCCATGAGGGATAGACCTGCTTTATTCTGTGGATTATGATTGGCTGTCACACGGTCACCTCCTAGATGTTGCTTATAGATAAGGTTAATCATCGCATCATAAATAACAATGATGTATTCTTCAACACAGTCATAATTCGTGACTTCGTGACTGGATTATTACCGTTATAAGAAATATAGTTTTATTTATTTCACTCTATGCATGACGATAAAGAACATAAGCCTGCTAACCTTCTGGGCATGCTTTCCATTGACAGTGATTTCTATAGATTCACTGTATATTATTTTAAATCCTTTATTATTTTTAAATTAATAACTATTTAAATTCGATATCAACTATATAAATAAATAAATTCGATATTCAAAATAAGTTCCGGGCTAGGAATTTAAAAGATTTTTTTTAAATTATAATACCACATCACAATGATTTTATCATATTTTTCAAGCTGATTATTGTTGAATAACGATCAAAGAGGTCACTTTGCGATTGCAACAACATACATTTTGTTTAACTGATTTTAACATTTATGAGTAATAATTAGCAAAAAAGGGAATGAGTGTGCAAGATACAAATCTCAACAACATGAAACTAATTTTTACAGTCCCTAAGTATGAAAAACTATTCATTTCAAAGATATGTTATAGATAGAAGTGAATTTCCTGCTTAGAAGAACATTTGAAATCGTTGTGTCTTCATTTCAAATAGAATCGCTTCCATACGTTCAAGGAAAAATGGCTAGCAAAACTTTTTGTTTAGGACTGATACCTGATGAGCTAATATTAAATCTAGCCTGTCAAACTTTGTCATTAGCTGACCAATACATTAATATAACATATAGCTTATATACTAAAATAAGCAGGAGTAATAGGGACTCCTACATCCGCAGCTGCCTTCAATTCCGTGACATTGTGGATAAATTGTAGGAGTGTCGCCTTTGTTGGTATGGTCACGTTTTGCGGCAACCGGCTACTTATGTGGGGAACAAATGTCTCACTATGCCGCCCCCGCCGGGCCCTGGCAGGAAGGGTAGGCCCGAAAAGTGCTCGCTTGACATCATAAAGGGCGATATGCGTGCCGTGAAATGGGCTCATTACCAGGGATGCCGAGGATCGGGTGAAGTAGGGAACGAATGTCAGAAAGTGGACCCCGGGCATACAAGTGGAAGTTTGTATTGTAACCGAGATTTAATGATAAGATGATGATGATGACTTATATGCCACTTTTCCCGTATATAAGAGAGCTTTGTTTGTAGTTCAGCTGGATACACACTTCGGTTTTCGAGGGCTCTCGTGAGTTATACAGCGTTTACCTCCAGAATCAAAAGTTTCAAGAGTATTTTACTTCTCCACTTCACGCAAATCATATAGATGCATATGTTACGGTCTAATAATAGGATTTGAAGAATGAAATTAATAATGGAGCGAAATTATGTTACTTGGAATATCATGAATATTTAATGAGTACGAGGTATTTTTTTCAAAACGACTTCATATTCTGCCAATATTATGATTAAAAATATACAAAGATTTTCTTGGTATTACGTTGAAATTCTTAAATATATATTCACTGTGACTGTAAAATGTTATAGAGAATTATTATTGACTATGCTACCGGTACGCTATAATGGCCGTATTGACGTTTGTCCACTTCATGAAGTTTTAGTCCAGTCATTACGTTGGAAAAAACGGCTTAGAAATGCAAATGAACCGAGAAAGCTGAGTTTTGAATATGAGTTGCTAGAAAAGCTTAAGTTCAAATTGTCGACCAAGATTTCCTATGTGCATTTGCCGCCATCTTGAAAAAAGGGTTGCATTCAGTTTTTTTACAATAACGCGGTTCTCCGTTGAGATACGAAAATTTTGATTCAATACTTTTTTGTTGCTCTTTTTACGCTCTACAAATAAGTCCCATGCTTTTTTTACCTATCGTTCATCGTTATTCAGATATCGATCGAAAAATCAAAAATTTAGGTAGTCAAATTTGTTTTTTGCTATTTTCTCTTTTCTCATGATAAATATCGAAAAATCATTTAATATCAAACTTGTAGAGCGTGTTCAGGCCTACAATTTTTTTTTCGACATGAATTACGACCTCTGGCGAGCCGCAAAGTCGCCAAGTCCGTGCCCCGTTTCGATTTAGCCGCTCGTACGATTGTATGCACACCCGTTAAAACGGATGTAAGATTGTTCAGGTAATTACTGAGATATTAAATAAATACATGAACTAGACAAATTATGAAACAAACATGAAATTTATTAAAAAAATGTTTTTTGTGAATAAAATATAATAATTAAGAGCATTCAATAAGATCAAAGATTTGATAATATAATCACTTAAGCCTATACACAATTAATGTTAATTTATTAAATTATTAATTGTATATTATTATTTATATAGTATTATAATTTATTAATCAATTATTTAAATTTTACTAATGTATATTATGAATTTAAATATTATTGATACATAAAAAACTCTTCATTGTATTAAAAAACAGGTATAAAAAGACATTTAAAACTAGATAGCACAAAGGGCGGTCTTATGCCTAAAGAGCGATCTCTTCCAGACAACCCGAGCTTGGACTATACTTTGATATGTAAATGTTAGAGTTTTTATGTATAGTTCTAATATTAAAAGAATAAAGAATTAATTGCAATTGTCAAGGAATGACATTTAGGGCTATAAATATGGTCTTCACCTTTTAAAAGTAAACACTGGGAGGCACATTAAATTTAATAAAATATTTGTGATCTTAGATAACATACACATAAATTACATATAAATATATACATTTACATATATACACTCTGTCAGCTCCGTTGGTACGGCCACGTTTTACGGCAACCGGATGCTTACGTGGGAAACAAATGTCTGGCCATGTCGCCTCCGCCGAGCGCCGGCAGGAGGTGTAGACCCAAAAAATGCTGGCTTGATGTCGTAAAGGGTGATATGCGTGATAAGAAAAAGTGATGTCGTAAAGGGTGATAAGGGTGATAAGAAAAAGTCGGAAAGCGGACCCCGGGCGCCGAAGCGAGAGTTTGGGCTGCAACCGAGAATTAACGCAGAGATGATGATGATGACTGAGTACAACTATAGTGGAAAATTGGAATTGGTCGCTTTGATAAATATCATCTAACTAATCAAATAACAGCTATTATGTTTAATTACGACAAAAAAACAGGATCTTTAATGATCAAAATAATTTATGCTGCGAACGTATATTTTAAAACATGCTAAAGCCAGTATCCATTTAAAATTGTAGACCATAATTAATATTTCTCATGAACAAAAAATGTAAACTACTCTTGTGATGAGACTAATTTGCAAAAACTAGTCTGGAGATGACGAGCCATAGGAATGTATTGCCAACACCCTTAATCTTTTATCCGTGCGGGGGCGGAGAAAGAATACTAACCTCTATGGCCGGGGTCGGCCTGTCGTAATAGCCGACAAAACAGGGTGGGTACCCTAGCTACGTGGCAGGGCTTCAAGCTCGTCTGGATGGCGATCACCTTTGGTCTTAAGTATGCCGCCATAAGAATCTTGTGTTGTGTTCCGGCATTAGTGACCCAAGTTCCTGTACCCTTATGCGACAGTAGCGTGTTCGTAATGCCACTGGTGTTGCAAAAACCTATAGGCGACGGTAACTGCTAAATTCTAAGCGGGCTATCAGCCTGTCAGTTGTCCTACAGAAATAAAAATAAAGTTATGGGTGAAACTTGATTTAAAAATTTAAGACAGACAATAAAATGAATTAAAATATACACTTAGAACCATTCTAAAGTAGTCTTAACGTCGACAATACTCATATAATACGCTAGCAATCAGTAAAACATAGTTATAATGACGACTAACAGCCATAAAAAATTATTATAATACTGTGCGACCGTAAATAAGGAATAGGTTCCAGTTTAAAACACAATAATTGATGAACACTAAAATGTCATAATTCGAATATTTCTTTCACCTATCTAAAACCCAAATTTAGTGAAGAAGTAAAAGAGACTAAGGTTGGATCGCGTGTTTATTTTTATATTCTCATTCTTATTTCGTTACATTTATAATAATATACAACTCTTATGATTTTCTCATATTACACAATTGAACATAGTAATTAAATGTAAAATTAAATTTTTAGACAATATTGTATATATTTTGTTTCTACAATATTTTTTTCGTTCTTTTTAACTACAAATGTAGGTATTCGTGAGAGCGAGCTGTGCGAATGCAATCAAAACTATGTTACCTTGTGGACAAACATATATTGTCATCGGTTTACACGGTCGGACAGGTTCCGATTTCACGAGCTACGTTGGTCCGTTGGATGCACTCATGCAAAATTTTAATTATATAATTTAATTATAATGTGAAACAAATAAATTGTAATTTAACAAATAAATTAAAAGTAATTTGCAGTGCCTACATTAGCACTATCTGCTCCATCCCTAAGCCTGAAGAATTAAGGAATTTAAAGGGGAATTAAGGGAATTTAGTTAAGAAGAGAATGACAGACCTGATATAATACAAAAGTTGTATACATTTGTACATTATACCCGGCATAAAGGACCATAAACGTATTTTTTATTTTGTTTTAGATCTGGATGGAGACTATCTTTTTTCGGTTTGCAAAAATTATTGTATATTTTTTTTCTTGTGGTTTAATCCGGCTCAAAAGACCTGAAATTTGTGTATCAAAGTTATTACTGGTATAAACCAATAACGATACATCGTTTTGAAATGTAAACTCCGCATGTAAGAAGGTTGAAACGCATATAAATTCTGGGTGTACAAATTCGACTGATTATTTAGCTAATGTTATTTCTCACATCAATATTGAATGTCAAGAATCTATATATACTATCGTTTCCAATACACAATGCTGGCTAGAAACGACGAAACAAACTCCCTAGCGAATATTTTTTCTGCCTTAATTTGTATTTTCGCATCACATAGCTTCAAATAAGTTTTGCATCACGTAGCTTCTAATGGCATCCAACATTAGGCCATTACTAGAACCGGTCTAAGCCAGTCGTTTTTCTAATCTGACTACGTCTTGATCACTTCTACTAATATTTAAACTATAGCAAATGTAAATTATTTCATATCCTTGTTGATTACTTTATATACACGTCGTGCCAAGTCGTTAAAAATTAAATTTTGAGTCTAATCTTCATGTCAATCTTGATTTATTAGATGGTTTCTTACTCAGGGAGCGTTCAAGTATTACGTAACGCAATTTTTGGAGATGTTATACGCCACAACGTTTTTCTGTATCCCCCCTGACCTTAGTAAAACTTAACGTAACCACCAAGAGACCATTTTTACCTAAAAGTCACACAATTATGTGGCGTAAAGTACCGGAAAGTCGCTAAGTTACCTTTGTTATTATTTTAATCGTATTAATATTATTTATTAACATTTGAACTGTCTTGTTTTTAAACTCAAGAGATTTCTAATGTTTTTTTTCTTCTTACGTAACGCGTTGTTCAAACCCAACCTCCTCCCGCCCCTGTAACGCATCGTGACGTTTTACAAGACCCCCCCCCCCAAACTCAACGTAATACTTGAACGCTCCTTCAGCTATATGGCTAGCTTAATTATTTATATTGTTATTACCAGCCTTATTATGGCTACATAAATAAAAATAGTCTACAACTTTTCCTAGTCTTAAAAAGGATGATTTATCTGTGATCTATGAATTCTACTCGTACTAACATCATCTAGATCGCTATATTAGGTTTTAGATTTCGCGGAAATATCATTACTTTGGATGACGGTATGCGGTGTAAGCGTTTTCTCCAGATCTCCAGGACCTTTTTTCTTTTGAGATCGACATGCACTACGCACTCTCGGCTGCGTGGAAAAGTGAGGAAAGGCAGTGCGGGACTCCCCGTATAATACACCCGTGTTCCTCTGTCTCTTAAGAGATGCACGCTGCTGATATCCCCACTAAAACTACTCCGGTGTTCCGTCTGGTCCCACTGCTGAAATTGGCCTGCCTTCAAGAGGGACAGTATACCCACCACACTTATCCAAGCCGGAATAGTATACACATTAGGAAGTGTGAATTATTAATATGCCGCCATAATAACTTTGTGTTGTGTTCTGGCATTAATGACCCAAGTTCCTGTATCCTTATGGACAGCAGCGTGTTCGCGATGTCACTGGCGTTGGAAACACAAATAGGCGACGGTAACTGCTAAATTCTAAGCGGGCCGTCAGCCTGTTTACTATCCTACTCCTACAGCTATAAAGCTATAAAAAAACTGTGTAAGCTATTGTGAAATTCGAATCTGGGAGCTTTAGAGTTGACTCCGAGTAATATTTGAGCTACTAGGTACTTTAATGAAAGGATATTTTTTTTTTATTGCTATAGAACAGCAGACAGGCTGACGGCCCGCTTAGGATTTAGCAGTTACCGTCGCCTATAAGTGTATGCAACGCCAGTGGCATCGCGAACACGCTGCTGTCCCATAAGGGTACAGGAACTTGGGTCACTAATGCCGGAACACAGTACAAGGTTATTATGGCGGCATACTTAAGACCAAAGGTGGTCGCCATCCAGACGGGCTTGAGGCCCTACCACGTAGCTAGGGTGGGTTGTTTTGTCGCCTTTTACGACAGGCCGACCCCGGCCACAGAGGTTAGTATTCTTTCTCCGCCCCTGCACGGTTAAACATATATAACACGGATATACAAGTGAATAATACAAGCGCTATGCCAGGCAGCTGGTTTCCTGCCATTCATGGATTAAATGGGTAGGTCGGTGAAATATCTTTCGTAATACTCATGTATACGTGACGTGTTTTTTTTATTGTTAAGTAGTTATATAAAGTTTTATTTCCTGTTATTTTCTAAATAAATACAACTAACTACGGTGACGCAACGAACCAAAGTGAGTCTTGGCCTCCGAAACCAGATCGCACCATGCCTTGTCATGTCTTGCGCTAGTTCTCGCCTATAGCTATGGCCGAGGTTGAGCAGATCTTGAGCTACAATGTTTACCCAGCGGTATTTAGGATGTTCAACTGGGCGTCTCCCATTTAGTTGTCCCAGGTACGCTATCACGGCACGATCCTTTCTCATTCTATCTAGATGTCCAAGTCTTTGCCACCTAGCCGCTTTAGTCTCTCCAATAATGTTGGGTGTGTCCGAACCCTAACTAAATATATTGGAACAATTTACACAGCGCTACCTAGTCTTAAAGTATAAATGTATAGATTATAAGTAAGTATAGTACCATCCAGACTCTTCATGGGATTCAAATCTGTGACCCCTGCAGGCGTTCCGACGTGCGAAACTTAGCCAAGGCGGTCGTTAAAAATATAAAATCAATATCAGCAATACATTAAATTATGAATCAAATTCCTGACCACCATGTGACGTGAAATTCATCGTAGGCCAGGTCAATAACCTGACAAGTGAAGGCCGAGAGCACGTCGCCAGTAAAGTATACATAAATCAGCTGACTCGTAACACAATATTGAACCAACACAAGACGGTGAGAAAAATAGCTATAATTGTAGCCGAGTTCCAAGAATTATTTATTTTAAATCAAATCTACCACCGTTTTCAGAAAGAAAAGACACTTTTTTTTTTTTTTGGTGTCGGGGAAAAACCTCTCTTGACGGGTTCCCCCGGCCCGGGGGGACCGAGGGATATGTGGGACTCCGGGAAAGATGTTTGGCCATCCGACTACCCACTAAAAAACCCCGCTGTTCTCCTATCGCCTACGCCCGGGCCCACGGATATATGGCCAGCCGATCTCGTGGCCCGGGCTGGCGCCGGCCCGCCCTTTGTCTTGAGGCGGGCCCCTTCTAAGGTGTTGGCGCCAGGGGGTCAGGATTTCGTCCCCCCGGCGCTCTCCTAACAACTCTAGGAGTTGAGGGGGGTCGCGGAACAGCACGCAGCCCTCACCCTCGCGGCAATGGTGCGGGCGGTGGATCCTCCCCCGAGGGGCCGCCCGCGGCCGCTTTTTACGGCGGCCGGAGGTCGTTATTTGACCTCCGGCGCCGCCGACGTGGCCTGCGTTGGCGGGAGGGGAGTGTGGTGGTCGACTCCCGCTCCCGCTCCGCCGCCTCCTTAGAAAGAAAAAAAAAAAAGACACTGGTAGATAAACTGCTAACCAAACTTTCCGAGGAATCTTTTGTTATTTACATTCATACTCATTTATAGATATGAAAGTAATTTTTTGTTTTTAATTGCTGGGGTACAGTAGACAGGCTAACGATAAACTTAATAATAAGCAGTATACCTATAAGGTAAGGTGTGTGATGTACAGTGACCTATAGATGTTTGCGACGCTAGGGGCACCGCGAACACGCTGCTGTCCCATAGGAATACAGGAACCTTTAATACCGAAACACAACACAAGGTTATTATGACGGTATACTTAAGACCAAAGGTTGGTTGCCATCCAGATGAGCTTGGGGCCCTACCACGCAGCTAGGGTTGATTTGTCGCCTTTTACAGCAGGCTGACCCCGGCCGCAAGGGTTAGTATTCTTATTCCGTTCCTACACGGAGAAAACTCTATATGTTAAGTTATCACGCCTAAACCTCTGTACCAATTTTCATAAATCTCAGTATAGGTACATATTGGGTCGAGAAGGACGTAGGCTACTTTTTATCGAGAAAAAGTGGGTGAACATAATTACATTTGTTTTTTTTTTTAATTTTATATAGCAGAACGTTTGCCGTGTCAGCTAGTATTTTATATATTAATTATGTACAAATAGTATAATTAAGAAAATCCAGATAATAATATTGACTAACAAATCTATACGTTTAGTTGAATAACCCATCAAATTAAGGTTTCGTTCGTAAAATATCTTATTAAATAATAATGCAAAGAGCTTCATTACTATGTTATTAAAAATTGCAAGACTTAAAAGTTATTATTACTATTTTTCAATAGTTAAAAGCACTTTGAAATTCGGAAATCAATTTTTCCCTATCAAAGTTAAGATTTAAATATTTTTTGATTCCATTGAATTCTGGATCAAAAATCCATATAGATTATACCAATAGCTTATCAACTTACCTTGAATAACAATAAATTATCATTTTTGGGCACTAAGAGTAAATAAAGGACAGAAAAATAGTGAATTTTGAGTAAACCGGCCGGCGCGTTTGCAGAATAGAGTCCCATTGTTACAACGAGCGCATGTGTTCTTTTTTGTCTATCGCAGTAAATACTTTAAGTTAGAGTGAAATAAAAAATGAAGTATTTAGCTGTAAAGATTTGAAATTATCCAAAACTCGTAAAGTAATACGAGAGTGCGTTAAGTAGTAAATACGACTAATAATGAAAAATTATACATTTACATTAAAAATGTAAATTATTTTAATTATCATTTGTATTTAACAGAGCTTTTTATTGTTTTTAATATACTTTATATTTAAAAAACGCATTTTGCGCACTAGATCCAATAAGGAATCGGGGACCACTTCTTCGAGATAATCGATACTAAATAATTTTACATCTATTGTAATAATTATGATGACTAGGATCTAGTTAATAAATATGTCTTAGAATAAATTCTAAGAAATATGTACAATATGCTTATCTACAAAAAATTTAACAATAATCACTTCAGCTTGCATATTTTGCGAGCTATATCGGTTACTTTGATTCTCTATCGGGTTTCCTCATTTGGGATTTTGATTATAATTATATTTAAAAAATATTATAAGCTTGTTTAAGTGGACCTCTTCAATTCGGGTAGAGCCTAATCGGAAGAACAACGCTGGTTTCTACCAGCTCATGCAAAGTAGCATGAAATAGCGTAAATAATAAAGTCCTTTGAGAGAAATTTATATGAATTTTCCAAAAGGAATCCATTTTTTATTTCTAGAGCAATGGTAGTGGACACATACTGCGTCACTGTTTTATATTCTACCGTTGATTTATATTCTTTCAAGACTGGGATTTAGGTGGCAACGTCTAACAGCCGTACTGCAGCCGCTAGAGGGCAGTACACCCCATTGGAGTAAGCCAGTATTCCACTAGACAATAGAGGGTAAAGATGGCTATCGCTGGGCCATAATACCACACCTAAAGATTCAATATTATTTCAATACGGCGACAGGAAAATACCCCGTACATAAAAAATAGCAACGACAATATAGACGTATTGTCTTTTGAAGCTGAGTAAATCATTTTACATAAAAACATTGGCTAACTGTATAATGCGTGTGAAAACAAAGACTAGTAACGGTCAGTCATGATTTCTTTTTTTAAATATATTTTAACACTATTGAACAATAGTTGAACACAAAGGAATCAAGTATAACAGTATTAACACTTTATAAAAAACAGTCCATGACGTGTTACTGTATGGGCGCGGGGTTCTCCCTTTAAGGAACTGAGTAATAGACTATAATTTATACGATTTTATAAATATATTTACGAGTGGTGGAATTTCCGCATTCACCCCGATTACCTTAGGAGGCGTGTCTCCGCAAACTTGTTCCCATTTTCACAGTGTTTTTAAAGCATCAAAAAAATTCCCTCTCCTGTTTACAATATTAATCGATCAAGGGGTGCATTTTAAATGTCAGAGTAAAACACCCAGGTGTGTATTTCAAATCATTTCTTTTTATAAAAAAATGACTGACTTTTGATGAAAAGAAAATTAAATAAATTCTTAAAACTTAACTGTGGAATATAATTATTTCAAATCATTATAGGTTGATAAAACATCTTTGGGCGCATGTTTTCCAATTTTTATTTAAAAAACATCGCCTATGGATTACTTTTTTCAGATTTTCCTTTTCATTTTATTTTCTCCTTAAAAACTCAAAAGTGGGACTTGTGACTAGCACTGTAAGATTCAAACACTGTTACATTTTCATCGCATTTCAATCTTTTTCGTCATCATGGATACGTTAAAAGTTCGAGTAATTATGGAATATGAGTACCACCGTGGCAGCAACGCGGTACAAGTGGCACGCAACATCAACGACGTTTACGGAGCTAATACTACAAACCAACGCACTACCTGTTATTGGTTTGCTCGCTTCCGTTCTAGGAATTATGACCTGAAAAATGAACCTCGCGGTCGTCCGAAGACTTTGGTCGACAATGACGAATTAAAGGCGATTATGGAAGCTGATGATATACAATCTACGGTTGAATTAGCAGCAGCTTTTGACGTTAGTGTCAAAACAATATTGGTCCATTTGCGTCAAATTGGCAAGGTAAAAAAGCTTGACAAATATGTAGGTGTCCTATGAATTCAATGATCGCCAGCGCGAAGTACGCGTCGAGACGTGCCTTGCACTGCACAACAGACACACAAATGAAGGAATTTTGAATCGCATTGTTACCTGCGATGAAAAATGGATTCTGTTTGATAACCGCAAGCGCTCAGCAAGTTGGTTGGATCCTGGTTCAGCACCTAAACAATGCCCTAAACGAAAACTTACCCCTAGAAAAGTGATGGTCACTGTTTGGTGGTCTAGCGCCGGTGTGATTCATCACAGCTTCTTACCAAACGGGGTGAGCATTACTGCAGATGTGTACTGTGAAGAACTGAACACAATGATGGAGAAGCTGGCACATCTCCAACCAGCATTGGTCAATCGCTCGTCTCCGTTACTCCTGCACGACAACGCGCAACCTCATACTGCACAGCAGACGGTCTCCGCAGGCGGTTGCAAGAACTGGGGTTGGAAGTTCTCCGTCATCCGCCTTACTCACCAGACCTTGCGCCTACAGACTACTACTTTTTCCAGAATTTGGATAACTTATTGGCGGGAAAAAATTCAATACCCGAGAGGCAGTACAAAATGCCTTTGATGAATTTGTTGCCTCTCGTCCAGCTGATTTCTTTAAGAAGGGCATCAATATACTGCCACTGCGTTGGCAAAGATGCATTGATTGCATGGGTGATTACTTCGATTAATACAAATAAAAAATACATGAAAAAAAATCGTTTAATTTTTTTCATACAAAACGGCAATTTCATTATTTTAGAATAGAGAGTTCGCTATTGTATATCATTAAGGGTGTTTAAGCCAAACGAACTTATAGCTATAACAAAAGCATTCTTTCTCGATCTTTTAGTGTAAACGAAAGTTTCTTATCGCTTACACCAAAATACAACGAGCAAGTATGAGAACTAAGAATTCTAATTCTTGTACGATTGATGTATAGATTAGCCGACCGAATTGGTCATTCGTGTCAATTCTGCGGTTGGTAGTACTTCATACTCATTATTAAAATATTATATTACTCGTATTTCGTACTCATTGCTTTTTTGCCTTTTTCGGCGGTTGCAAGAAGCGAGTCCATCTTTTTTTTGCTTCTTCAACATTACGTTCTAGTGAATTTTCAATTTCCTGCCAAACATCTTGCTTGCGAGTTTTATTTTTATAGTGATCAAATGTCGGATCCCTGGAATCTGGAATTTTGGTAGGTTTTCTATCATAAATAGGCAACTTTTACAGTAGAATTTGATTGATTTGATTTCTAAAGTAGAACTGACTGTCATACCGTGTTGGGGCTTTTCTGTAACACTTTCTTATGCTGACATAGTTCACCCAAGACAATAGATGTGACTAATTCTAGTTTTTGCGGAGGTAACTGAGGTCTGACTCACTAACATTGAAAAAAAACTTGTGGAGCCATGTTTGTTTTTAAGGAGTGTGCTTCTGCAGGCGCGATTAAGTTGAGCCTTAGACCCTTTTATATTCTCTTTTTAATATTATATCTACATCTACGTGTTTTTTTTTTATAGCTGGGGTACAGCAGACAGGCTGACGGCACACATAATACCAGTTACTGTCACCTATGGATCTTAGCGACACGCTGCCGTCCATCTAGGGCAGAGTTCCCCAAACTTTTTTGTGTCGTAGACACCTTGCCATGTTTTTCCGTGTTGGGTAGACCCCCTACTTACCTGATATTGATTTCCTGTAAATTTCTAACTGTAGTGAAGTTTAGTGTTAAAAACTTAAAGTAAAAACACATGTTAATTTATACATTTATTAATTGAATTTAAATTAAAACTACTCAAAATAAAATTTTGTATCTGTTATGTAAAATATACGTAACATTAAATAAATATAAAATAAACATGAAATAAATTTTTTACTTCATAGGTATATTTTATAAATAATGTATAATATGTTTTGATATTATAAGATATTATGATGTAAGTAAATAGGTACTATCAGTGTATGTGTTGAGATCCACTATCGTGGACCCCCATTTTCATTTCATGGACCCCCAAATTTTTTTTCGCTGATGTAGACCCCTTGCAGGTTGTCATAGACCCCTAGGGGTCGATATACTTAGACCACTTTGGGAATCACTGATCTAGAGGAACTGGAATGGCAGCATATTCAGAGACCATGGATGGTTGCCATCCAGACGTACTTGGGGCCGAACCACCTAGCCAATACAATAGGAATATGTGGTATTATACCACATGGATGGTGCAAACGTCGAAAGTCACCTGCCAGTTAGCTTGCCAATAGGCAAAACACGTCGAAAAAATTATTTTCAGTTAAAAATTAACAAAAAATAAGCATCCAACAGACTTGGGGCCCTGCCTAGTTGGGATTGTTTTATATAACCAAATAATAATAGACTCGGTTAATTGGATAATTGTTTGTAGTGTAAACTAAGATGACACTGATGACAGCAAAAAATATAGTGTCCTGTATGACATATATCATGCGTTTGACATACATTTGAGACGCGTATACGTGTGCAATGAACGTTGTCTAATTTGCCTTAAAATACCAATTTCTCAGACGCGTGGCTGTTTATTTATTGAATGATAACTTCTACTATATTTAGACCTTGTGGTAATAAACAATAAGTTGTTATACATCGTTGAATGAATATTACTTAATAAACAGAATACCATTCAACTTTTAAGTTTAAAATTATAATTATTATGAAATATGTTACTAAACTAATTATTATTATTTAAATATGATTCAGTTTTCGCAGCGTAAAATACTCTGTTTCATTCTCTGTATGAATTGATGATTCTGTTGTTAATTTAAGTATTTATAAAAAAATCTACTTAAATGTCGAGTTGGATTCGTTTTAGGAAAGGATTTCTGTCATATTTTTTTAACAAGATTATTCGAATATCGCCTTGAATGTTAAGCAATCTGTGATGTAGAACGCCTGACTGAGTGAGAGACTGTCACTCTTAGGCTACACAGGCGTACTATCATGATGTACGATGAAGGAAAACATCGTGAGGAAACCTGCTTATAAAGATCACTGGTGAGGGGGAGCCTGCCAATCCATCTTGGACAAGCGTGTCGGGTAGCTCAGCAGTGTGACGTTATGGACTATTTGACTGTTATTATTTATTATTACAAGCTCTGTCTACCCACAATCTATTCGTCATATTCTCGCAACATCGAGATAAAACAAACAGTATTTAATACATCATGGAGTCGGATATATCCATATTTATAATCTTATGAAATGAAAAAAAATGTGCTGGAATCTCATAGACTTACACCATTGTCTTGAAGTCGAGAATGTGTGGGTACGATTTTAATTTTCTGATGCATGCAAGATGTAAATAAATAACTCCAGATTATTGAAGGGAGTTTAACGAAATATTATACAATTTGAACATTTCTGCTTACACTTAAAACACACAATTAGCCAGCGTTATATAAAATATTATTTTATATTATACGTCACAAGAATATAAATAATATATTTATAATTTGCTTTATTATGTAAGGTCGGCTCAAAATATTCTCTCTCTGTCAGCTGTCATCTCACATTCTACATTTTTCGCCATGTCATCTTATCGTACCTTCTATCTCCCTTGTCTCTCTGCATTGGAACAATATCAAGCAGAATCTTAACCTGTTAACCGGGTGTGACAAAATATTTAGTCATATATAAAGTACTACAATGAGCATGACACCATTTTTCGTCATGGAAATTTGCAATATTTTGTACGCGTTAAGTTTTAATTGAAGTTATTTTATTTATATATTATAAAAATATTTTGTCAAAATGAATAAAATCAATAAGTTAAAGACAAGAAAAAAAAATCCCCATTAGAAACGAATTAAACAAAAGTTTATTCCCCAGTTAACAGGTTAAAAGTCATGATACGTATTATCATACTCGCGAATCCTAAGTTACCTAGAATATGTTTGTTACAGTCGCCATCAGATATATTGTAGCAGACAAGGTGATCAAATGCTTCTGAATAATTTAAAATGTCAAAAAGTTCCATACACTACAAGTGACCATTAATATCTGAACGTTCATTACTTCATTAATATCTGAGCAGATGCTTGTCAATAATTTATATACAAACAACTAACCAAAAGTATCTGAACAAAGTGTATCTATAGTCTATATCTATAGATAGTCGTTTTTAGTTCGTCCTTTAAATCACGTAGTAACGAATTAGGTAAGCTCAGTGTTTGTCTGCGTAGATACACTTGACGTTGTAAGTGTTCAGATATTTCTGGTTAGTTGTTGGTATAGAAATTATTGATAAGCATCTGCTCAGATATTAATGAAGTAATGAATGTTCAGATATTAATGGTAAATTGTAGTGTATTGTAGTGTATGGAACTTTTTGACATTTTAAATTGTTCAGAAGTATTTTGGTCACCTTGTCTGCTACAATATATCTAACGGCGACTTACAACCCTGCTTGCGGACACTCCATCTTTGCCATTTAATTTAATTAATTAACTCGTACGTCATTAATTGATATTCCGCACTAAGACATGTCAGAACATCTGCTCACACTATCAAGATGACATGTTGATTGATTTATAAGTGAGTTAACGATTTTGAATAGTAAAATCATGGAACAGCTGAATTATTTCTACTATTGGTTATGGGTTGGAAAATTTTACAAAACATCAACAAAGTAACAAATGAAACTTTTCATATTCGTAAGTCATGTTATGATGGATATACATATTTATCTGAAATATATTGTTATTATTATACAAAGTTGGACAAGCACACCGGCCATAGTCTCTAGAGGGTGGTCTGAACCCAGCTGTGGGGGTGGGGCGATATGGGCTGCTTTTATTATTTTTAATGCCGATTATTATAGTTTATCAATAGACTATTGTAGAAAATTACCTAGGTACTTAAACTGTGATCAAAATCCACGCTTTTAAATCCGTAGATTTTAGTATGATAGAAACATAATTATTTATTGATTCCTTTAAGCAACGGAGCGCCATAAATCAATCTTATAAACGACATAATCATTGATTTATTTCCTTGAAATATTATCGATTAATTTCACAGCTTCGTGGCCGAGCGGTTACTACAAAGGTTACCGGTTCAATTCCCGCTTCAAGGCGAGCGTGTTCTGCATGTAAGCTCAGCATTGAATTCCGATAACATACACGCAATATGTTTTTTTATTAAATTTATTGCGTTGAACTATATAGAAATAAAAGATGGCGGCTTGCAGTTAGATTCAAATGTTCGCAGTATATCCCTATTACAATACTAAACAAGAAATTAAGTACTTTATATTCTCCAAAGGATTTTTGAGTTTGTGTCAATAGGATCTCCTTCCACACAAGATTTTTTTTGAGAAGGTTTCCTAGGCTTTGTTGATAATCTTTACCCCAGCATAAACTCAGGGACAATGGCCCCTTAGTGACATGACTCGAGCCACGGGAGCGTAAATCCACATAATTGTCGTGGCTTTGGCTAGGTGGACCAATCTTAGCTATTATTGGCCATCAGCGGGTTCTGTTGGCCTGTCTGTGGCTTGGTGATTCCGGTAACAGAGTTGCTCATCTCCCAGGTCCGATAAGCGTACTATTAAACCTCTGGGGGTCGGTAGCCAAATGCCGCGGCAATGCGAGGGTACAAAAGGGCGAATTGAGTGTGTGGAGGCTATTGTTGGCATATCTCAACACCCAAAGCTCCATCACAAAGTCCTCCTGAGCTTGGGATCGAAAATGACTTCACATTTTGCAACACCGTACTTCCATAACTTTGTTTTTATTAAAAAAAAACTAAGAAAAACCTAGATAAATATACCGTTTTAATGACCTCGTGTTGTGTTCCGGCATAAGTAATCCAGGTCCCAGGTACCCTGTGTGGACAGTAGCGTGTTAGTGATGGTCATCGCAAACATCTATAGGCAACGTTACTGCTTATTATTAAATGGGCCGTCAGCCTGTCTGATGTTCCAATAAAAAAAATACTTAGACAATTTGCACATTGACTTCAACTGAACAAGACCGCATATAAAAATGTTTACACTATTTGCGCCAAAACTTTTTGTTGGGGACCCCATTTACAAACTTCCTTTCAATTTACATACAAAAAGTAGATTAAACAATTCATTAAATATTTATACTTACATTTACATCTAAAGTAGATGTTGATGACATGTCAATAGTGAATACCCCATCCCCACTCGGAGCTGGTAACACCTTTCCACCACGCTTCGGAAGACGGAAACATCCCACTACTTTTAACGTGCGCACCATTTTATCACTTAAAACTACAACACAAGAGTTTAAAATAATTACAAAATATATTTCTTTAATCCACAGATAAAAATACTATTTAATGAATCACTGAACATCACTAGGTAATTAAACTTTCGTTTTGTATTTAATATCTTTAAAAAACATTCATAAAAACACGTGTTCCAAATGTTATATCTACATAAAATAAATAAAAAAATGTAACTGTTAACAAATATTATCATTTACAAACTAACATCATCAGATGTGAAATAGCCTTTATCTTAAATTCACAAATATCTATTATCTTGATAGGAAGTAGATCAATATTTTCACTAATTAAATCACATTAACTTTTGCAATAAAATTGTTTATTTTATTTAAAAAAAACTTGCGACAAAAAACGACGACGTGTAATTTATGTCATTATCACACTTTTTCCATAATATTTTGATTTAATCACGTCTCAAAATATTTACAAATGGCGTCAAAATAAACGGACACGATTTCCGTGCGCGCGCGCATACTAGTTGCGCTTGAATGGCATGGCAGGTTTCATTATACTAAAACACGGTTGGTTTATGGTCGACTCACTCAGGTAGTAATTGTTATCTGATTGTTTGAGATAAAAAACGACAAAATTGAGTTTTGCAGACGAAAAAGTAACCTACCTGCAGGCCCGGCTTATAGAATCCATACTAATATTATGAATGTGAAAGTAACTCTGTCTGTTACGTTTTCACGTCTAAACCGCTGAACCAATGTTGATGAATTTCAGTATAGAGATAAGAGTAGATCTTACAGAAGGATATTGTCTACTTCTTGTTGCAAAACTGAAACTTAAAGGCGGTGAAATAGGGACGAATCTACATACGTTTGTCGGGTCAGCTTGTAGAATAATATTCCGTTTTGTTTTGGTATTAGTGCACAGATTTTTATGCTATTATTGAACCTTATGTTAGGAAAAGAACGGCATCTTATATCGACATTTATAGGTAGCTGCGTGGAGTCCTCTTTATCTTCTCTTGCTTGTCCTATAAGGCGACTATCGAGTTACTTATTTCGCGGTGACAACCAATAAAAACACTATTCAATTTTCCGAAGATTGTAGGAAATAATTTAACCTACATTAATATCATCATTATTAATTACCTTCGTGGCTGAACGGTTAAGGAACGTCGGACGTCTGCGGAGGACACGTGTTAGATTCCTCCCAGTCTGGGTGTCTGTAAAATTTGTATTCATTTAGAAAAAAAAAGTATGTAATTAGTATTTTAGTTATCTAGTATCCATAACGCAATGTAGCGTCGCAAACATTCATAGGTGACGGTAACTGCTTATCATTAAGTGGGACGTCAGGAATAATAAGGGAATAATACACTGATGACCCCATCTATTTCAGGGAATGTTAAGCAGTTACAGGTATGTGACTTTCCTAGGTATTCCCCTAAATTTTCATAGTAGTTTTACAACCTAGTTTCGCATTAGTCAAAACCCATAGTTAATTTAAAATAACTGGTCTCACAACAGATCTATCGTGAAGTTACGAGTCTCATAAAACGATTTAAATGGTTACCAAGAAGTTCTTTTAAAACTATTTTTATTACTATTTTATGTTTATAAGTTATATGTTATTTTGTTTATGACTTAAAAAATAATTAACCTTGAATATCTGTGAAATACCAAGGTGATTAATATTACATTTTATGATGAGGAGAGGATTGATGTTTGACCAGACCAGATTCGATTAGGAAAAAGAACAAAGGGAAGTTGTTAAGCGCCTTGGGTGACTTTTTGGACGTGGGTCTCCCCAATCGGGAGAAGAGATCCCCCAGTTGGGATCTGTTGCCATCCCCGGATTCTTATTCCTACGTAGGTTTAGCGGATGCACGAAGACGAGCAAACTATCCATTGAAAGAACATCATCATATCGACAATATGATTACTAAGTCTATGCTAATTTTTAATTGGAAGATTAGTATAACATGGCAAGTTGACCATGTGGAAACATACAAGAAAAAAAGGCCACTACATTTTTCTCCCAAAAATTTTTACAGAGAGCAATTGAAATACGCAAACTTTTTAGATTAAATTATATAAATATGGAGAGACTGGCTCTTAATCTAAAAAAAAAAGGAAAATTTAAAAATAGAACTGCAGTAAAACAAATGAATATAGCCGGGAAAAGAAAATTTACTCGTAGTATTAGAATTGCGTGTTATTTATAGCAAAGTTTTAAATTGATTCTCATTGATTTTTTATTCTTTTGTCAATTGAATTATTGTTACCAGCAGAATTGTTGGGTTAGCTTTTTAACTCATCGAGAGTTTTTGAACCATAATATGGATACTTCGTCCGAACAAGCGGCTCAAATTGTAGCATTGGTGCGGGAGGGCTTGGATCAACGAACGATTGGTAGAAATTAAAATTTAAACCAGTCTACGGTTTCTAGAATATACAGAAGGTTTGTGGAGACAGGTTCCTACAGAAGGAGACGTGGTACAGGCAGGACTCGAGCAACCACCGGTCGTGATAACCGATTTATTGTTACAACTTCGCTGCGAAATCGTTTCACGTCAGTTAACATCAAAACAGGGCTTAATGAAGTGCATGGAGTAAACGTGAGTGCACGAACAATAAGAAGAAGCTTAAAGGAAGCGGATATCACCCCTTTTACCAGCAAATGGTCCAAAGTTGTCTGTAGCTCACAGACAAGCTCGCTTAAGATTTGCGCGTGATCACCTGAATTGGACAGAAGAGCAATGGGCCTCCGTATTGTTCACGGACGAGTGTAGGACATGTTTATATGGTGCAGATGGTCGCAGAAGAGTCTATCGTCGACGTGGGGAGCGATATGCTCAAAGTTGCATTGAGGAGCGTGTTCCTTTTCGAGGCGGTTCGTGTATGGTCTGGGGTGGCATATTGATGAACGAGCGAACAGAACTTGTGTTCATAGACATGGTCCGTCAAAACGGTAATAGAGGGGATTTGACTGCACATCGCTACATAACAGAGATCTTAGAAGATCACGTGGTGCCTTACATGGGATTCATAGGCGAAAATTTTACTTTAATGCAGGATAATGCCCAGCCGCACGCTGCTGCACAAGTTCGACAATATTGCGAAGAGGTTGGGACACGTACAATGAATTGGCCAGCATGCAGCCCGGATCTTAACCACATTGAGCATGTTTGGGACAATTTAAAAAGAGCTGTATATGCGAGAAACCCTTTGACCACGACAGTGGGAGCACTAAGAACAGCACTTTCAGAAGAATGGGACAATATTCCGCAAGATCTTTTAATAACCCTAATAAAATCTATGCGGAACCGATTAGAATCCGTAATAAGAGCACGTGGAGGTAATACACCTTATTAAAACAGAAATAAACCCTTGCATAAAGTTTGTGTCTATTGTTAAAACCAATTTTTTAATTAAACCAATTTTCCTTAATTTTCTGTTTTTTCTTCAAAAAAGTCCTAAGGTCCTTAAGACAAAAAGTACACAAACTTAAACTTAAGGATATGACCCTACGCTGTTTTAAAGTTCACGAACCAATATATAGGTTTCAATTTAAATCTGTATAGAAAGTTTGCATACTTAGTTAAAATATTTATTTCAAAATCGTCTATTACTGTGATGCAGATTATGAGTCCGTCAGTGTATTTCTATAATAGTATATCTAGTTTTAAGCTGAGTTGTAATCATTTTATTTTTATTATATGACGGAAAAATACAATACAGATTAAGTTTGTGTAGTAGAGATGGGAAGCAATATAAGTAAAAAAGAAGAAAAAATAAAAAATGTGGCTTGGCTTCCTGCCTTAAAGTAAAAGCGATATTGTAGCTTATTGCTTACATAAGTAAATTATGTATTCTACTGGCTTCTGCCAGCAAAGGACAGTATCGTGGGAAACATTTGCATGGAGGAATTACCTCCCATTACTATGTCACTAAGTAAATCCAAAATCGATGGTTGAAATAACTACATACTAGATCTTTGTGTATTATCTACATAACATGAATGTTTATTAATATATATATTATTAAACATTATAATAAATTAAATAATAAATTAAAATTAAAAATACACTATACTAATAAAAAACAAGAAATTTATTAATAATATATTTATCCCAAATCGCTTTCGGCCGGAAACGTTCCCAAAACATTGCATTACCACATTGGATGGCAATACTTAACTTTGGTGAAAATTACTGAAATCATCTGAAATTCTATAAAAAAAATTCATGTAATGAAAAAACTAAAAACGCCCCTAGCGGTGACATGTATAACTAAATTTTGTAATACATTCTTTTAGGTATCGGTCGAGCAGGTGCAAGTACAGTTGTGCATAAATAAAAAATATTCCAAAGATAGTCACGAAACTGTATATTTCCGTATTTTAGTTTATTAGTTTCTTAATATAAAATCAACTTTGTATTTCACTTGATAAAGTAAATAATGTATTATGGTCTAGTATTAAAGTACAGTTGCGTGCAAAAGATCACGAACTTTGGTACCAAAAATGTTGCTAACTAAACAAAAAAAAAAGTTTCTTTAGATTTGTAATAGTTCCACTACGCCTGCGCGACGTGTGTTATGCGTTGCCAACGGTTGTTATTTCAGAAAAAATCCAAGTCCTGAATAATAATTGGAAAGACGTGCTACTAATTTATTTTTGTTATTTTGGTAATGTTATATATTTATGTATTTCAATGTAAATAAATGTATATTAGCAACATAACCTATTTCATCCGTCGATGGGGCATCTTAAATCCACACCCAAAGATTTCTCAACAAAACTAACAGTTTTTAAACTAACGTTAAAAGTTTTTTTTTACTAATTTCTCCGATTACAAACAATAGTAATGTTAGAAAACAGACCTACTCTAAACGGCCCGTGTTTTTTTTTGTTTTGATTAAATTTTAATATAAGTATTTGTGGGTTTAATATTAATAATGTACGTTTTATGAAGATTATATAATTTCATGAAAATAAATGCATTAATTTATAACAAACTATGATCAGACTCGTCATCATCATCATCCGAATTGTTCACTACCTCATATCTGTCACAATGCTATGTATTGAAGGCCGTCGGTCAGTTAACTGATTTAGTTCTTATCTACCTACGTGTACATAATATTTAAGTAAATATATAAAACTTTCCTACAAAAATACCCATGTTCCCATTTTAGAGCTCGGAGTCCGGGATTGAGCACAGATCACAGGTGACAGATCATCGTATATTATAATTTTTTTTATTTTTGCTGATGAAAGCATGAAAGCTGATGAAAGAGAAAGCTCTTTATTAATATTATTTTAACTAGCACACACTTACACAACTTACACATACTAAAACTTACACAACGTATAAAGATACGTTTTTTTTATTTATTTATTTATTTAAAAAAGTACTGGCACATGACAAACATTTAATATTGAAAATAACTTAAACTATTTAATTTATGGCCTGGTGCATGTGACAATAATGACGTACATAACATTGGCAATTCATCGGCTCGAAGATGGAATACAATAATTAATTAGAAAAAAAGAATACCTAATGAAAACATACTTTGAAATTCAAATTTAACAAATAATATAGTAATAGTTGTTGAAATATTAATATGAATGTCTAATAAATATCATGTCATATCAAAAAAAAGAAGAAATCATTGTTATAATGATTAAAAATGGAATTAAAGATGTACATAATTTGAATATCTCTTACAATTATAATTAATAAATAAATATAAATAAGTGCCTTCATGACCACCTTGATGAACCCTGCCTGGCTTCACCGGAAGATCAGCGCTGGTGAAAATAATCAGCAAGTCGCTGAGCTGATACCAATTTAGAAAAACAAAACTTAAGTTATTTTTAAACTCATTTTGTATACATTTTGCGGGTTGCCTGGAAGAGATACATTATTATATTACTGTATATTTTAAGTATCTGTATGCAATAAAGGGGTTTTCGTCTTTTTCTTACATCTGTTACTTCACAAACCCTCATATCAAGCAACACATATTTTTTTTAATTGTTTTATAGATCCCTAGTACCCAACTACTATCAGGTTTAACATTATTCTAGTAGTTTGGTCCGCATCCCTTCTCATTACATGCCCGTACTATGCCAGTCTCCTCTCAACTTATCAGGACTACTTTAAGCGATCCCCTTATATTTTCGTTTTTCTTTTTTTCCAATATAAATTTTCACATTCCTCTATAACACTTCTACACTGGCAACATATTGACAAAATTTATATCACAAATCGTCTATAAACGAACTGGTGAAAGTTATGTTGCGTAAACAAGTACAATTGCCGTACACAGCTGAATCGAATGATTCATATTACGACATCTGTTCGCATGGATTGCCATTTTAAAAATTAAGAATTCAATTTGTATATTTTTCGTGTCCCCTCGCCTACGGGGAAGTCAGTGGATAAGTAGGTGCGTTTAACCTACTCACCAAATATTCCGCTGTTTTCCGATTGCCTAGTGCCTGGTCCAACGGACAAAAAGCACGGCAAACCATGTCCCAGGAGGGCGCCGACCCAGCCCTTATGTTTGATTGAGCTCTTTGTATAGTGTATGCCAGGAGTCTCCTATGTTAATCCAGGATTAGGATGAAATGAGAGCAGGGCTTAGTCCGAAATAGCACACGCGCCGTCTCCCTCGCAACGTAGATGCGGTTGATGACAACTCAACTAGATAACTAAATAAAGAAAATATAATTAATGAAAAGATAAAAGCACCACTGGAAAGAAAACAGATGGCAGAGCAATAAATATAGACCCAGAAAAATATCTTCTGCTATTTCCTGTCCTTACCCCAGCTATGTAAGGTCAGCACAGTATGTCCTCTCTTTCCACTCTTCTCTATTAGGTGTCCTCTGAACATTCACGCCTTTTCCCTGGCAGTGAGCCCATTGGCACGCATATACGTCTTACGCCTTACGACGTCAAGCCAGCACTTTTTGGATCTACCCCCCCTACCGGGGCCCGGTGGAGGCGGCATAGCCAGAAATTTGTTTCCCACACAAGCATTCGGTTGCCGTAAAACGTGGCCGTACCGACGGAGCCGACACTCCTGCAATTTATCCGAAATGTCACGGACATGAATGAAGGCTGCGAATACGGGAGTTCCTAACGCGGTTCTTCCCCGTTACTCCACACATCCACCGCAGCATATTCATCTCCGTGACACGCAGTTCTTGCTTGTGTCGCTCTAACACCAGCCATGCTTCACAGCCGCATAAAAGTTTTTTTTTAATACTAAGAACCCTAAATATGCAGTTGTGAAAAGTGAGAAAAAAAGCAGTTCTAAAACAATAAAAAATCACTCAAAGATCGTGAGACCATTAAATTATGTCAGGTGATACAAAAATTTGTATATAGCTTTTAGTAATATCAAATACATTAAGATTTACCACAAACAAGCCACAGAAACCCAAAACAAGTATTCTTTAGCGTAAAATTATACAGTAATTCGTGCTTGATAACTCATACATTTAATTGAAATTTAAAAACGTAATTAGGTTTAATTTGGTATAAATTATTGAGAGTGTAAGAAGGCCTACAAAGAATTTTATGGCCTGCGCATCGCATGGGGCTTTGAGGCAAGGCCTATTGTTTCTAATATTCATGTCTTTAGTCAATATAAATTAAACCCTTTGGTATTGTTACTAAGTATTATAATAGTTTTTACGTATTCACACAACCATTGGCGTGCTCAAAGCTCGACAACCTCTGTGGCGTAATGGCTAACGCACCTCAGTACGCTTACGGAGGTCACTGGTTCGATTCCAGTTTCGCGTTTAGGTGTTTATGTATATTATGTATTTATTTACAAACGTGATGTTCGAAACTGTTATGTATGTGGGTACTTACAGAATAAATAAATCAATCCTTAATGTAAATGCACGTAGATGACACCCATTCCGCCACTACTCGAGTACGCAACCAGACTTGTTTTATTTTAATAGTGTCTTCAAGTAGCTAAATCCATATCCTATATGTTAATATAGGATATGGATTTAGCTTGTTAAAGCTAAATAATCTATCAATGACTAGGCAGTAAATTATGAAGTAAATTATAATTATCTTTGAATAGGATCAATATGAAGAGTGATACAAGGAAAACATAAATATTCCGTCTTAATTTTGCAATAAATTCTCCTTTCACTTCTGCTCACGTGAATTATTCCGTATACGGTATAATCATGCGATATAAATCGAAGGCTGGTTTTACGAGAGCCTCGATTCGAGGAAACCCCTAGCCCGCATTTATGAGTCATGCAATTAGTGCGATAACCCGTTGTGTTTGGAAATCTTGTATTCGTGCTTGTCAATGCAACAATCGTGTTAGATATTATATATTAAAAGATAACAGTCGCTTAAGAAAAGTACGTCCTGTAGTGCAATGGATTTAGTTTATGTAAAAATTTATATATAATAATTATTGTTTTATCCGTGCAGAGCGGAGAAAGAATAGAAGAATATAATACTGACATCTGCGAGCGGGGTCGGCATGTCGTAAAAGGCGACAAATCAACCCATCCTAATTACGTGGTGTCAAGCCCATTTGAACGGCGACCACTTTTGGTCTTAAGTATGCCGCCATAATAACCTTGTGTTGTGTTCCGGCATTTGTGACCCAAGTTCCAATACCCTTATGGGACAGCAACGTGTTCGCGATGCCATTGGCGTTGCAAACACCCATAGGTGACGGTAACTGCTAAATTCTAAGCTGGACAGCCTGTCTGCTGTCTTACAGCTATATAAAAGAATTATTAATTATTATTAATAATTAATTTTATATGAAATGTATATATTTATAAAAGTAGTATATCAGTTATTTAGGGTACTAAACAACGCATTCGTGTTATGTGTAATACGAACGCTCTTCTGTTTACTTGTGATAAAGGCATAGCGGA
Source organism: Malacosoma neustria (assembly GCA_963693495.1). Classification (NCBI taxonomy): domain Eukaryota; kingdom Metazoa; phylum Arthropoda; class Insecta; order Lepidoptera; family Lasiocampidae; genus Malacosoma; species Malacosoma neustria. The sequence continues at coordinate 15,203,418 of OY856389.1, forward strand.
CCCCGGGGACCAAAGCGGAAGTTTGGGATACAGCAGGGATTTAATGCTGGGATGATGATAACATTTTTAAAGCGTTATAAGAAGAAATATAGTTTGTGATTATAAAATCCAAAATTCAATGGCTTGATTGTGTACATATTGTATTGTATGGAGACCGTATAAATAATACCATATATAAAGGACCTTCCCTTCACTTATATGTAAGTGAATAGTGACAAATTACTATCCGCTCCTTCACAGACAGGGCAATGGATGGACAGGGCATCATTTAAGTTTCAAAGTTCATCTGATTACAATACCATAAAAACCAACCTATATACCTGTTCTATATTATTTATTAAATTTTTTGGACACAAAACATGTCACAAAAATACAAAGACGCAAAAATATCGCGCAAAAGTGGACAAAACCAGATTAACATATTATTTAGGAAGAAAATCTCTAATAGGTACCCTAAGCGATATAAATGATTCACTACGTTCCAGGTATTTTAAAATTATTTCCTTTAACTTTTGTTTTAAATCAAGGTCTATTTTAATGACGTTTTTCCTGGATGTTGTTAGGTGAGTCACCGTCACAGATGAAAAAATTTTGCGGGCACACGGCGTGAGAACCATGTAAGAATATTATATAAATACATGAAATACTTGTGATTTCTGGGTTACTTTTAACGGGTTTCCATGTTTTGTCTATCCTGTGTCTATCTACTAGACAGGACGAAATGGAATGTCCTTTGTGAAGTTATATCAGATTTGGTTGTCATCAAATATAATTTTTTGAAGAGAAAACTGCACTTTTTGTGTGAAAATTTTTGGTTTGTAAAGACGTGTTAAAGATAATTTAAACTTTAATCCTCAAGGATGATCAATCATAAGCACTTCTTTATGAACCAAAAGTTATTCGAAAATAATAATCTAATAGCTCGACGAAGAATTTTTTCGGATATTGTTGCACTTGTTTTTATCCGCCATTTGGATAACCAGGCTTATATCTCTTTCAATCCTGATTGTAAAAACTCAGAAGCTTTAATTGGGCAGTAGTTACTAACCAACACAGCAGTATCAACTGCGAAAGTTTCTACAGTGCAATTTTCTCTCTAGTAGCCTACGCAATAAAACTGTCAAAAAAGACTGACTAAGAGTGTATGCAACACCAGTGGCATCGCAAACACGCTGTTGTCCATAAGCATACAGGAACTTGGGTCACTAATGTCGGAATACAACACAAAGTTATTATGGCGGCATACTTAAGATTTTAATGTGGTCGCCATTCAGACGGACTTGGAGCCCTACCACGTAAATAGAGTGCAGAGATGGGAATGTTGAGGTGGATGAGTGGATTTAAAAAAAAATAGATAAAATTAGAAATGGGAAAAAATATCAGGGGAAGTTTGAAAATAGCGCGTAGCAGTGATTGAGAAGCTAAAAAGTAATTTGCTAGCCTGATGTGGCCATATAATGCGAAGGAAAGAACATCATGTAATAAGACAAATGCTAGAAATGAGAGTGGATGGATACAAAAGGAGAGGTAGACCAAAAAAAGAAATATGGATTGTGTAAAAGATGATATGGCAAAAAAGGCGTGAATATTCAGATGAAGGCTAACAGACAAGAGTGGAAGGAGAGAATATTTTGTGCTGACCCCACATAGTTTGGAATAAGGGCAGAAAAATCATGAAGATACAGGGCTCTGAAATACCTATAATTACATAGAAATGTTATTTAAATGCAATGCGCACTCATCAGGCGTACATTTTACTCCTCACGTAGTAGTATATGTTATTAACATAACCGCCATGTACTCGTATAACAATGTGGTTGAAAATTACCTATGACTACTGGGTAAATATACCTAACAATAAATGCCAGTGTTTAATATTAATCATTTAACCATTATCTTTTGGTTATTACGTGTTGTTACGTGTGTTGTTGAACAGTAATCACCAATCTCTTGGGGCCACCTTCACAAAAAAAAAATATTTAGTTTTCAAGATCAAATCCACTTAATTCATCTACAAATATCTAAAATGCTAGGGTCTTATTCCTCTTGATCAGGGGCAGGTTGGGGTTTCACGGCGGACCTTTTTACCCTGGCATAGACTCAGGGGGCGACTACCCCCCCAGTGACGTGAGTTGGCCGCCGTAGCACACACACGTATGTGAACGGCGGGGCATAACGGCGGCCCGACGATGTCTGTATCTCGGGCCTAGATGGCCATTTTGAAATCAGCAAACATAAGGATTATTTCGCCTCTATTCGCGTCAGCTGTTTTTCTGAGCACAGCGCTAGCCACGCTGGGGCAGCGTAGGTCAGCCTTGAGAGCAGATAGATCTTTTTTTGCCAACTCATCATGTAGTGTCTGTAACTGGTCTAGTCTGACTCTGAGTAGAGTTTCTTTAATGACACGCTTTGCGACCCTGTACGCGTCTCGGTCTTCAAAAGAACAGGACGCTTTGTATTTCTAAATGAGGTCTTTCCTCATCTTTTCTTCCTTTGGATTACGTCTCTCTCACTGGTGGTGAAACAACATAATCCAAAATCGTTGGGGCAGGAAAAAAATTCTTAAGACTCATTTGATGTTCCCCTCCACGGAAATCTTTAGTAAAAGGCGAAAGATTTATACGTTAATTAAATATACGAATAAAGAGTTACACAGTTAAAAATATTATTCTGGTATTACAACATAAGTTTTTGGTAGCATTGACAAGGCAATATTATAGTGAAACACTTTTCTATACTTAATAATCAGAGGTAAATTATAAGTTCTAACTAAACTCAATTTGGGATTGCTGCGACGATTTGAATAAACGCTTTAAATCGTTATTGCTAAAGTAAGATGACATTCTAAAAATGGATGCACCACAAAATCTTCAAAGTGGGAGGCTAATTAACCGATGGGTTTGAGTAAAGAAGAATGATAATATTTAAAATGTTTATTTACATCAGCAAAATTTAAAATAGTCTGATCTTCTCAATCCTCTGAAACATTTTAATCTTCATTTTAATGACTGCTAATATCCAGTCCTTTGTTAGACGAACGTAACAGATATCGTGATCAGTGTGGTGACCTTCAATCCTAAAGAACATCTGAGGATACAAAAAATTTGATCTTAATTCAAATTCGATAAGGTAATAGCTGAGTAGAAGCATTCCGAATGTTCGCAGGCATTTTGAATTTTTAATATCTAGTAATCAACCAAAGACAATTAAGACTGCGGTGAAAAATATATTGTAATATAAAAAAATAGTGGATTTTTAACACATTGCTAGATAGCAATGAGATTTATTTATTTATTTATTTATTTTTAGTAAGACTTACAGTCTAATAAAAATTACAATATGTATATATAATCTAACATTCTTAAAAACTTGACATTTAGTTATTTACCACTACTCTACACAGTAAAAAGAAAAGAAAAAATGAATAACAACTTATATTCAATGTTCAACAGTGTCGAAAAAGTATTTACCCATCATTACTTTGAATCTGTTAACTTTAGTTGTGAATAAATCGATATCGAGCTGGGCATCTAATTGATTAAATTCATTTGCACCTCGAATAAAAAAGCTATTTTGTCTATAATTAGTAGGTGCAAATGGCACACTTAACAATTGTCGCTTTCTAAAATTTTTGTGCTGTGTACGGAATCCTATATTAGCTAAAAAATCTTAGAGATCATAGAAAATAAATGATAAAGAACTTCCAATACCAACTTTAGAAATCTACGTTAACGAAGTTAGACAAGTATCCACTCTATCAAATGTAACAAGGATACCGTGTCCAATGAAAACAACAATTTACCGTTTTATGCCGGTACGAAATTTTGAATTAAATAATCAATTCTACATTGAGCTAAAGTAAAGCTTTAAGAAAACAAGGATTTATGTAAAATTTTAGTTATAAGATATATACATAAATTAAATTACCACGAGAAATGCTTTATAATAATTTTTGTGATGTTACACTTTTTGATCATTAGACATTTTTGAATATATAAAATTAAATTAAATATACACTATTAAGAATGAAACTGAGGATAAAACACGCAAAATGCACTACACACAATCATATTATTAATTACAAAATGTTTTAGATAAACAAAAAGAAAGAAACCTACCTTTGGAACCCCTTTGATCTCTGGTGATTCTATGTGCTTATCCTCCACTCTGAAGAAGACGGAAACTGTAACTTGAGGAATAGGGTAGGAAACTGTTGGCTGGCTAAATATTGCCTGATCAAAACAATAAAATACAATAAATAACTTTGTTCACTATAATACTACTAAATATGGCTTTTAATAGAAACATTTCCGGTCATATTGTTAACTTTATAATTCAAAACTAATTACGACCATCACTATTAGAGCTGATTATAGGCTATTACTAGATATAAAGAGATCTGAATTTGATAAAAAATATGAGAATGTCATAATAGAACATAAAACAGACTGATAAAATTTAATGTTTTGATAAAGGTAAAATGCCGCCTCTTCAAACATTTATAGGTGACGGTATTCTTCAATCTCCTGCACTAGCAATTTTACGTCAGCAATAAAATATGTACTATAAAGGTAAATTATCAATACCTCATAATAATAGTACTGCGAGCATTCATCCTGAGATCCTTCCAAATATTTGAGTAAGTAAGCAAAAGTTTCAGTCAATTTCCACACTTTTTCTATGGTGTGAGTTATGAAACTCTCACTTGTAATTACCAGGGGTTGACGAAGACTTGTAAGAGCAAGTCTGTGCTTGGGGGCGAGCGCATTTCGACTGTCTGAAACAGAAACATTTATTGTAGATTTGACCTGAATTTTAGACATGAATAGATGCTACACAATGCGTCTAAGACTCAACAGTCAATCAAATTCAGTAATATGACCTGTCGCATTGTACGAATCGAAATGCAAGGGCAAAAATTAAACTATGTTACATGTCGCGAAGATGCAAGTGCTAAAATTGATGTTTAGAGTTAGAGAGTGTGTGTGTGTGTGTGTGTATACACCCGTACAAACACACACACACACACACACACACACACACACACACACACACACACACATGCACACACACACACATGCACACACACACTTGCGCCGCACACATTCACACACTCTCTCTCACACACACGCGCGCGCGCGCGGACGAACATGTTTTTTGTACTCTCACCTCAGTATTAGTATATTGTATCTACTTATTTTCTTGTGCCTATAACTAAGTTATGGGCTTGACTAACATATTTGCCATAATATAAATTGTATCACCAATCGAGGGAAGACACTGACTGCTGTCACACAGGTCTTCTTTTGTATCTAGTTCAGCAGTCAGGGACTTCAAACCAGTTTTTGTCAATGTTTTTGTCAAGAAATAAAGATTTATTATTATTATTAGAGTTATGAAAATGGATAAAACTAAAAATAAGTATATCAGAGGAAATTTGAAAGTAACGTTAGAGATAGATAGGAAGAAGGCCTTATGATAAGGAAAATGCTAGAAATTAGAGTTTATAGATGGGTACAGAAACAGGGGTAAACCAAATAAAAGATGGATAGATTGCGTAAAAAACAATATGACGAAAAAAGATGTAAACGTTGATATTACAGAGGAGAATAGAAAGGCAAAACATGTTATGCCTACTCCACAGTTTGTAGATTAAGGGCAGGAGGATGAAAAATGATATGTGTTGCACAGATTTTCCTTGCACCCCTACGTCGCGTCGGTCGATTAATATAGGCAAATAATCGCGATTGCATTCTATGCGTCAGCTACGGAGCTTGCACGTCTTTTGGTGTTGATTCCTTTCTGCAACACTTTCTAGGCCATAAATATGTCGCCCTTGACGACCGAGCCCACAGACATGACTATACAAGTCTACTTATGTAGACACAGAACCGGTTAGATTAACGCCCATTAAAAGTGAGAAGTGTGTGGTGCCGAAGTGGTATACTGTTAGAAAACCTATTTGCTTGTGTTGTCTACTCGGATAACACAGTCATAGAGCATTTTGTTTCTCTTGGCGTATATGTCATTGTATGACATTACATGTCCTTCATTCCTCTACGTTTTGCAATGTACTTACGTTATCATGATAGTCTTTTGTTAATATTTTATAATTGTATATATTTCTGTAAATGTAAATATATCCAAACATAGTTTTGTGTACTTCTTCCAAACATTTCAACAATAACACTTAAACATAAACCAACGTCTCGGGATCACATCTTAAGCAGATTTTCTCGTTTAATGTGCATATTATCACATCTTTGTCATCAGCCAATCGTAGTCCACCGCTGAACGTAATCCTCCCCAAGTTTGTGCCACAAATCCCGGTTTCTTGATTTTTTCACCAGTTCCGACCAGCAGGCTTAAGATGACCTTGCGCAGGTCATCGATACATCAGACTGGGGGGCGTCCTATGCTACGTTTGCCTAGACGCTTATTACACATAAAATCAATTTATAATAAAAATACTGACACACGAGAAAAGGCCAATACTGTGCCTTGGAAATGGCGAGTATAATCTGCGTTTCCCATAGGGTATGGTCCAAGCCCCTTATTAGCTGTTATTAAAATAATTAATAGTAGTTCCTTACCAGCAAGATCCTTCAAAGTAAGTCTCACACCCAATTCTTCTTTTGCTTTATTGATCACATAAACAACAATATCGATCGCTGTTTCCTCGTAAGGTGTTATTATTGGTAACGGCAGATTCATATTGTAAAATTAATCAAAATGACAGCAAATGTTATCTGTCACAAGACGTAGTAAGATTTTTGACAAGATGTCACTCGTGCAATGGTTTGCATTAGATAGATAGCAAAGATGACAAGATTGTCAAGTGCACAAATAAAGTAGCTTAAAAACTATGGAGGATTTTAATATAAATGGCTTAGAGACAATATTCTTTTTCATTCCCAATTTTTTTATAAGATGCGATTATCACAATTATTATTGAACTTATAGCTTGTATAATATGTTTAATAACGTGAAGTATTTGTTGGGTTTACCCCTTTTCAAGGTTTGTTTAAAATACAACCGTACTGGTGTAAGCTGACTGAAACTTACAAACATTTAGCCGCCATAACACTGGATATGTAACTATTTTGTTGAGATTGTATGGAGCTGGTCAAATATTTTTTAGAAATGGTCTATTGGGCTATGAAAATAAAGGGACTATATCTTTCTTGAAGACATACAGCTAAGACAAATATTCAGACTATATTTTACTTGAAGACTAATAGATAGATACTGTCAACGCGTTCTGTATATATAGTTAAACGAGTATACATACGTTAGATAGTGAACGTAACAATACTTATGACACGCCTGGAGTTGCTTATTTTGTTTTAGTACAGTTTTAGATTATCATTGAAGACAAACCATCTTTAAAAAAATATACTGGAATTTAACAGAATACAGACATGGAACAGCATACAGACTGACGGTCCACTTAATAATAAACAGTTTCCGTCACATGTTTGCCACGCCAGGGATAACGCTAACACGCTGCCATCTACTTAGAGTAATTGGAACCTGAGTTACTTATACCGGAACAGCAAAGACTATTTTGGCAGAAAAGATCATATTTAAGAGACCAGGGATGGTTATCATCTCGACGGGTTTGGGGTACTACTACCTAGGTAGGTTTTATCATCTTTTACGCCCCGCCGACCCCGGCCGCATCTTTATAAAACATAATAATAGTTTATGCTGAAAAATCTTAATTCTATCACTATTAGTTAAATAAATATACTACAGTAAATAATAATGAAATCTTCCCTATTAGTCATAATAACTACCTAGACTGGCGCGACTATGTGACGACATACGGAAGCCTGGATTAACACAGAAGCGTAGTAACAATATTCAATGCGTCACTTATGACGTAACTGACCAAAAGGCCATTTTTATAACAGACTGGATAACCAATAGTGGATTGGTCATCATAGATTAGGGTTGCCAACTATCCTGGTTTCCCAGGACATGTCCTAGTTTTTGTGGTGTCCTGGGATGTCCTGGATAGTTTTTAAGTAGCATCCTGTTTTTTTAATATTCAAATATTTATTATTAAATAATATTTGTAACTAACTTGTTATAATCTCCGTGCAGAGGCGGAGTAAGAATAACCTCTGTGGCTGGGGTCGACATATCGTAAAAGGCTACATAACCACTGTCACAAGCCCCTCTGGATGGCTACTATCCTTGGTTTATAAGTATGCCGCCATAATAATCTTGTGTATGTCTATGGGACAGCAGCGTGTTCGCGGTACCCCTAACGTCGCAAACATACATAGACGATAGTAACTGCTTACTATTAAGTGGGCCGTCTGCTGTTCCTCAGCAGAAATTAAAACGAATTCTAACTAAACCTACTTAAGTATTGCAACTCTATTACTGCGTCCTGTTTTTAAACTAAATTGTCCTGGTTTTTCCAACATCATATCCTAGTTTTTTAAATTTGGGGTTGGCAACCCTATCATAGATGAAATTGTTAACCTACTAGGGTTTTTTTTATAATAAACATTCTCCCCTGATATATATATATATATATATATATATATATATATATATATATATATATATATATATATATATATATATATATATATATATATATATATATATATATATATATATATATATATATATATATATATATATATATATATATTGTTCAAAGATATTATTATGTAATACGTATCTTCGTATGCATAGATATATACTTTTTTTTTTTTGGTCTCGGGGAAAAACCTCTATTGACGGGTTCCCCCGGCCCGGGGGGACCGAGGGATATGTGGGACTCCGGGAAAGATGTTTGGCCATCCGACTACCCACTAAAAAACCCCGCTGTTCTCCTATCGCCTACGCCCGGGCCCACGGATATATGGCCTGCCGATCTCGTGGCCCGGGCCGGCGCCGGCCCGCCCTTTGTCTTGAGGCGGGCCCCTTCTAAAGTGTTGGCGCCAGGGGATCAGGGTTTCGTCCCCCCGGCGCTCTCCTAACAACTCTAGGAGTTGAGGGGGGCCGCGGAACAGCACGCAGCCCTCACCCTCGCGGCAAAAGTGCGGGCGGCGGATCCTCCCCCGAGGGGCCGCCCGCGGCCGCTTTTTACGGCGGCCGGAGGTCGTTACTTGACCTCCGGCGCCGCCGACGTGGCCTGCGTTGGCGGGAGGGGAGTGTGGTGGTCGACTCCCGCTCCCGCTCCGCCGCCTCCTTTGCGGACATGACTGCCTCGCAGAAGGAGGCGACGGCCGTCCATCCAGGATCGCCCCCGACCATGGACAGAACCAAGGCCGGGAGCGACAGGTCCACGCCGATTTGGGCGACGAGGGCGCGGCGCTCCTCGCGCCACGCAGGGCACACGGCGACAGTGTGGTCAACCGTGTCCTCCTCGTCGCCCGCGCCACAGTGGTGGCACCCCGACGTCATCTCCCGCCCTATGCGACACAGGTACCTCCCGAAGCAACCATGCCCCGAGAGGACCTGCGTCAGGCGGAAGGTCAGGGCGCCGTGGCGCCTTTCCAACCATTCGGCCAGGACGGGCCTCACCGCTTCGATGGTGGCGAGGCCCGCGCTGGGGTGCGCGAGGCGCTCCTTCCACTCCACCATGAGCACCTCATCGCGCAGCTCCACCCGCTTTTCCTCAACTTCGCGAGGTGCAGGGCGAGAGCCACGCTCGGCCGCGTCCCGGCGCCACTGGTATAACAGCGCCAGGACTCGGGCCTCGAGGTCCCATGGTGGGGAATAGATATATACTCGAATATCTTCTTCCAGCTAAGTGGAGTCGGCATAACATGTTCTCATAGTTATTACAAATACAAATTTAATTTAGACTTATTATAAACATATAATTATCCCTAAGTATTTAATATTTCATCTACAATTGTATCACATTCAATAAAGGGAGCGAGTAATTTTTGGAGATTTTTGAACGAAGGTTCAGGCGTCCGCCGCTCCTGTTAATGTCAAGTCTAGCCGAGCTATTATATTTTCAAGTGTACAAGTACAAGTGCTAAGGAAAAGTACCGATACAAAAAGGGCTTCAAAATCCCGAAGTGAAAGCCTCTAATGCAACCGGAAAAACATATCCGTAAAAAGAAAACTCGAAGGAGTTGTAATCTCAGATTTCGATCCAAATCTGGGTATTCATGTTGACCCGGTAAACGTTGTTCTGCCATATGAATTAAAAAAAGTAGCCTACATCCTTCTCTAAGGTCCAAAATACGACTATACCGGAATTCGTCAAAATTGGTTCAGCAGTTATAACTCAATTGTAACGTATTTCGCAGCGCGAGCGCACGCCAGAATAGCTCGCAGATGACACTTATCGTTATATTTTAGACATTTCACACAATATCTTTATAAATTATAGCCTATGTGTTATTCTAACATATAAGCTATATTATTGTAAAGTTTCATTAAAATCCATTCAGTAGTTTTTGCGTGAAAGAGTACAAACAACCATACAAACTTTCACGTTTATAATATTTGTAAGGATATGTATTCACAAAGATGTATATAATTAGTATATCGGTTGTACAGTACCCATAACACAAGCTGTTGCTTACTAGGGACTAAAATAGTGATAGCAATTTGGAGTGGCGCTTCAACTGCATTATCTAATTAATAATAATAATTGTCATATATGTCATGTGGTAAAGAAACACATCAAGGTTATCAGCTTGTGTAAGATCCAATTCGTGTTGGTCAAACATGGTGGGTATATTTGTTCCTATAGAGGAAGGTAACTAGCAGTAAGTCGTTTTAAACTGTAAATTAAGTACACGTATTTATTATACTTTGTTAAATAGGTATTACTATATGATAATTCAGTTGTCGGTTAGTCATTATTTGAATTATCTGGTCTGTGTGGTTTGCAATGAGTAAGGAAAACTGATTTTTATGCTATTCATCGACCAACAATTGAAAATATACATTTTTTTTAATTATTTTTCAAATTTCTAGTCACTAATGCCGGAACACAACACAAGGTTGTTATTGGTGCATACTTATAAATCAAGGGTGGTTGCCATCCAAACCGGCTTGGGGTCCTACCACGTAGCTAGGGTTGTTTTGTCGCCTTTTGCAACAGGCTGACCCCGGCCGCAGGGCTTAATATTCTTAGTTCGACCATGCACGGAAAAAAATCTAGAGCAATGATATGCACTGCTTTTTCGACTAACACGCATATTAGTTTAAACCATCGATATAATCTCGATGGTTTAAACATTGAAAGAAACTTTCATACCGAGACCATTAGTATGTGCAACTCGTCAAACTGAGAAGCGTGTTATTAATATAAAGTTAGAGCTGAGTGAGCCCCATTGCTGAGTTCGGTCCTCCTCTAGAAGGAACGAACGGTTCCATGCTTTTCCAAAGCGGATTACACATACCAGTAATATATATATATATATATATATTTGGGAAACAAACAGTACAATAGAATAATAAGTACATACATAAATTTTTTACATGCTAGTGGGAATGAAAAAATAATAAAAATAACAATATTAATTGGTTTGACTGGGCAGAAGCTAACTTAGAAATAATGCATTTTTTGAACATATCTAAACTGAGATAGAATATGTCGACATCCGCAAACAGACCAGTATATGCGTTACACACTCTACTGATAAACGTATTCTTGATATAGTTTGTCCGGGAAATTGGAACCCAAAAGGTTTTTGTTGTTCTTGTTGAAAGACGGGGGCTATATAAATATGTGCAGGTTTTCTCACCGTATTTCACTTCACCATCGGTATCCAACTTAGCGGTGCAAGCATTCGTTGGATTCAATCTGGTGACTTCTTAGGTGGTGTCCGACTGGAAACCACTAGACTACGCACCTATTAAATTATATTAAACATAATATATAGTTATTCCACTGTTTACTCAAGAAGAAACCAATAAAAGTGTCCCTTGAAGATATATTAGATGATTGACAACGAAATTTCTTGTCCTACTTTTAATGTGAAACGAGAAAAATAATTTAAATAAACAGGATGACAGATTTTTCCCCAAAAAGGGGTTAACGTCAGGCAGGCGGCCGGTTGTAAAAACTAAGCCACAACTATCACAACATTTTTTTTTTTTTGGTATCGGGTTGGAAAATCCTCATGGAGGCCCTCCGCCCTCGGGGAAGGGCGAAGGGGACTGTCAAACTCTTACTGACTAAAAACCAACCCGTGTTCCTCATGTACCCGTGTGTCGGAGGGGCGGGTATCGCCGAAGCATTCGTCGCCACCCCACGACGGGTATTGGCCCGCCAGATGGTCAGGCGGGCCCCGTCACCCACTGCGGCCGTCACCCCGGCCGCAGGACTCCACTATGAGGCGCGCGCGGAACAAGACGCCGCCGCCTCGAGGCCTGCCGCTGATCGGACGACAAGACGCCCCGAGTCTGCCGTCCGCAGGCCGCGCCCTACGGTGGCCGGAAGTCGGCCACCCTACGGCGCCCAGTGCGTCTGCTGCGGGAGGGGAGAGAGAGGAGGCAGTCTCTCTCTCCCTTTCCGCCGCCTCCTTTGCGAGCATCACGGCCTCGCAGAAGGTGGCGACGGCACTCCACCCTGACTCGCTCCCGACCATGGTAACAACTATTACAACATGTAACATGTTGTGCTAACCCCATATAATAAGGGATAAGGGCAGGAGGAAGAAGAAGATAGATATAGAATCGCACCATACGGTGGAGCGGATATTTCTTCGAGCAGTGAGGTCGGCGACCTTTCGTTTAACGGCCTAACCGACTTAGCACTACCCAATGGCCTGATAAAGGTGACTCAAATTAAATATCTTCGGAGACAGTCTGTAAGTTAACGATCTCTTCTATCAAGGTTATCGGTTGTATCTGAAACTTGAACTCTGAATTTTGATGATAAACTCAAATGTTTACGCATATCGCTGCCTAATGTACACCTATATTGTAGCTCACACTCGCTCATGGCTTGTGTCTTGACACGGACAGTGACATCTTGACATAGACACACGAGACAGAATAGGTATGTTGTAAGTGCAATTACTAAATACAAGTATTACAACGAGAACAACGCCTTCGCTTTTTTTCAGGTCAATGCCCTTTGCGTTACCTTTCCTATACCAAAAAGAAAATTATAACAGTACATTTTTGTTTAAAGGAGGTGATTATCAAGATAATCAAAACCTCTAACCCTGTGAGAAAACCGTAAAGATAACTTCTAACTTAATTTTGTACTATTGATAATATAGCTTAAAACAAATCATAAAACGTTATGTAAGTCCTATGTTTAAAACCGGATATATATTTTAACTATCAACTTCCTCGCGATTCGCTTGATTAAAAAAAAACTAAAAAATACGCTTTTATAGAAAATCAAACTGAAAGGTAAAAAATAATATTCAATAAATTTAATTTAAGAATAGTGTGATTAACAAAAAAAAATGAATTTTTATTGTAAAAAAGTGTGAGCTGCTTGTTGTCAATTGTTATAAAATTGTACTGACAGATATTGGTAGAAGTAGCCATTTTGAAAATATCTTAAAAATACCCCACGCTTTTTTAAAACCAAATTCATTTTTTTGTTAATCACACTAGGTATACTGAATTTAAATTTATTGCAAATTATTTTTTACTTTTTAGTTTGATTTACTATAAATTAAAAGCGTGTTAATATAATTTATTTGTTATCAATTCCCAATCGATAAATGTTTTTATTAATTTAGCGCCATCTCCTGGCAGTGTTATTAACTAAGCTCCAGATGGCGTTTCAGCAAAATTTTGAGTATTTTTAATAGTTCAAAGTGGGTAAAAATCGAGTCCGAAAATTCCGTTACATACAGGTCAAGTTATAAAGTGTGTAAAAAAGGAGCAAAAAGCCAACGTCACGCGGTGTTCCCAGGCGGTCACCCATCCGAGTACTGACCGCGCCCGACGCGACGGTGCTTAACTTCGGTGATCGGACGAGAACCGGTCCGAAAATTCATTAATCCTGAGGATCCTGGTAAGGATAATAATACAAACTATATATACAGATTATTTCATTGTCATTCTTCCTTGATAAGTGTGCAAAGTTTCAAATCAATCCGTCGTTTTGAATGGGGTTGAAAATCACGTTCAAAGATTCCGTTACATTAAATACTTAGATTCATAGATACATACCAAGCTAATAAAAGCGTTTTAAAAAGAAAATGGAGTTCCTTTGACGCACCGTCACGACAACTACTGAACATATCGGAACTGAACTATTCGACCCAAAATTTTGCATAGATGGTTCTATGATTTTTGGGTTCCATTTACTCTTTCTTATTTTCTTCAATTTCTTTTTTCTGTTATAGATAATATTTAATAAATATTTCACAGGTGATTTTCACTATCATCAAATATTGTTTTATCAATTAGGATAGATAGAAGTTATTGAAAGTCAATCAATATACAAAAATAGAATCAAATTTATCATTACGATAACATTAAAATAATTATCATCGTCTTTTATCCGTGCAGGGGCGGAGAAAGAACACTAACCTCTACGGCCGGGGTCGGCCTGTCGTAAAAGCCGACAAAACAACTCAATCCCGTCTGGATAGCGACCACCTTTGGTCTTAAGTATGCCATAATAACCTTGTGTTTTGTTCCGGCATTAGTGACCCAAGTTCCTGTATCCTTATGGGACAGCAGCGTGTTCGCTATGCCACTAGCGTTGCAAACATCTATAGGCGACGGTAACTGCTGAATTCTAAGCGGGCCGTCAGCCTGTCTGCTGTCCTACAGTAATAAAAAAATCTTAATTCCGCTCAGGGTCCGTTTTCCCACTTTTTTCACCTTTTACGACGTAAAGCCCTTTTGGGCTCTACTTGTCCTATAATCCCGCGATACTGCGGGACATTTGTTATTAACATAAATAGCCGGTTTATCATTCTAATAACATTTAAAGCCATATCTGTTAAAGTATGCGATGACTCAGTTGCGAAAGTAAATAATAATATGTAAATACTAAATGACTCATGTGAGGCTCTCGCAAGTAATGCAGCTGTGCATACATATTATGTATATATGCAAAATAATTCTTTTATACCTGACATTAAGAACAAAGTGGATATTTTATTGTTTACAATAAAAACCAAACAAGATGTAAGTATTTTATAAACATTTTGATTTGTTACTATCTAATATATAAAATTCTCGTGTCACAGTTTTCGTTGCCATACTCCTCCGAAACGGCTTGACCGATTTTGATGAAATTTTTTGTGCTTATCCGGTATCTATGAGAATCGGCCAACATCTATTTTTCATCCCCCTAAATGTTAGGGGTAGTCTACCCCTAAATTTATTTTTTTATTTTTTGACATTTTATTATTTATATGGCAGAACAACGTTTGCCGGGTCAGCTAGTAGAAATATATATTAAAATTAAGTTATTATTCCATTTCCAACTTTAAATTTTAATAACTTTAGCAGTTTTTTTTTAAATCTGTTGAACGTGATTTTCATGGTTAATAAGGAAAATCTGAAGAAAAATTAGTTTTCTTAGACCGATCCTAGTGGATAATTTAGAAAGTTGCCACTAGTACGTGTGCTGTAAAGTTTTGTAAAAAAGAATGAACATATAAAAATCCATTATTAAACAATATAACACAATTATCTTCCATTTAACACAAATACTCTCTTACAAGCTGTATGCTCATTTTATTTTGGCGCCGATCACGAAGTCTCGCGCATTTATATCAACCCACAGATAAAATATTGTATTTAAAAAAAAACTTAAAAAAGAAAATTTAAAACAATATACAAACAATACTAAATTATTTGTAATTATTAATATATTTCAATTTAGAGAGTGAATTATTCTGTATTTAACACCATTTTTGTAATGTTTGTTACAAATGATTTGATTAATTTCCGCGGGAATTTAAAGTCGCAAATATAAATCCATTCCAAATTACAGATTAGAAAATAATTAAGCATATGATACTTTCTAAGGCTAGTCATCCACACTACGTAAAATTGCTTTAATTTATTGCTTACTAATTGACCCGGCAAAACATTGTTCTGCCATATGAATTTTTAAAAAAAGTATCATATGTCCTTTTCCAAAGTACAATCTATGACTATACTGAAATTCATCAAAATTGGTTCAGCATTTAGGCGTGAAAGCGGAACAAACAAACAAACTCACTTTCGAACTTATAATATTAATTATGATTTAATATCAATAACGCATCATTTAAGCGGACATCATTCATTATTCTGTGATTATAATCATTTAATCATCAGTAATGTATTTTATTAGATATATATTTTAATAAGATAATAATCACAAAGATACCAGATGTATCATTATCAATTATACCAGATATAATTATCACGAGTTCATTTGAAAGTTAATTATTATTATATATTTTTTTATTTATATGTACAAAAAGAATATACGTATTATGTATAGGTATGAAGTAATAATATTATGCATTGCAACGATCAAAACCTGATACTGCGAGTGATGTCGAAGTTTTATCCTGTGTTTAACGCAGGTTGCCGAGCTCCAGAATTAATTGTGATTCGGATATCCTATCATCATTATCAAAGTGGTTAGTTAACCAATTAATGAATATTGTAATAGTATTTATCGATTTTAATTAATATCGATTTTTTAAATGCTTGATAGCTCAGTGGTCTTACATTAACAATAAAACATTGTGAGGAAATTTGTATGCAGTGGTGGATCTAAACGGAGGCTTAAGCCCAGGAGCGGGATGCTGTTATTATTATTGTCATTTTGTGTAAAATGACTGGCAAGGGCTGGATGCAACGAGAGGTCTACGTCCAGCTGTGGACTTTAGTAAGCTGACGATGATGATGACATTTTATTGAATAAATGTCATGATATTAATCTTTCTGTCACTATCACTTCAATAAAAGATGAATGACTGAATGAATTATGAATGATGACTAGGGGTCATCGCCTGTAGAGCTGTAAAGATCATATAAACTACCCGGAACTAAAAATTAGCGGCACCTTATCAACGGAATGACCTACAAGCTGGCTGGCAATGAATCATAGATTTAATGTTCATTTATTGTGATTTGTAGATAACTTCACGCTTTAGTTCACGGGGTTGGACAGAAATAACTTATGTTTTGGTATATTTGTGACTAAATTTTCATTATATTTTTCTCGTACTTAATTGACTAGAAGCAGCCGTTTCAGGAAACTATTTTTCCAGTTACACATTTTAAGTATAACTATTTCAAAAAATAAAGCAATTATCGTTGGTATCAATATCAAAGGAAATATTTTTATACTAATCTAGCAAATATTTGAATTTTTTAAATTATTAAATAAACTAAAAAAAAAATCATCAAAACAGAACGTAATTATACTTTAATGAGAAAATGTTTTTATTCATTCTTCGTGCAAGGGCAAAGAACACTGATCCCTGCTGCCCTTAGCTAGTTGGTAGGGCCCCAAGCCCGTCTGGATGGCCACCACCTCTGTTCTATAACTATGCCGCCATAATAATGTTGTATTGTGTTCCGGTATTAGTGACCCAGATTCTAGTACCCCTATGCAGACAGCAGCGTGTTCACGATGTCCCTGGCGTCGCAGATATCTGTAGGCGACGGTAACTGCATACTATTAATATTAGCTATGAAACAAATACAAATCATATTAAATACATATTACAAATATGCAAGAAAATTATCGTATAAACTAGGTCAAGCCTGTATTTTTGACGACTTTCATAATTATATGTATGTTTAATTACAATAAGAACCAAATTACTAAATAAAAATTATAATATACTATTAATAAATATACAGCCTGTTTCCACGACTAACATTAAACACGTGAATCATGATACATTCAAGACGTGAAATGTTTTTATAAAAATACTAGAAGTGTCTTCAATTCACATATAAAAAAGTTCTAGGTAAAACAAGATAAGAATAAGGAATTTGTGATAATTTTTATTATCAACTTATTAGGCATATATAACAAATCACGTCGGTACGTCAGCGAAGGTCACGGGTTCGATTCCCATCCCGTGTCTGGGTGTTTATATATAATATGTACTTATTTAAAAAAAATACTATATAAGTAGTATATCAGTTGTCTAGTACCCATAAAACAGGAGCTCTACTCCTTACTTTGGGACGAGATGGCATCTTGTGGATTGACAGTATATTTATTATTTATTTAATTAAAGCAAAATATATTTATATTATTATCACATTATGCATAATGTTATAAGTAACTATATTATGGATTATGGAAAAAAGGAATAGATCTTCGAGAACAACAAAAAACATTGGAACTAGCTAAGATCGCTGAATGGTTTTGAACGAGACCTAATATGATGAACAAGGTCTGGCGAGGTTTACTCTTACATTTTTCACTAGATAGAATAATTGTCATGTAGATACTGACGGTGAAGGATATTGTCGTGAGCAAATACCGAGATACGAAAACCGGAACAAAAGAAGAGACGAAGATTATTGGAAACACTGTATACTTGTATTATATCACATTCTCTGTCAGGCTAAATCCAATTTGTGAACATGTTTGTCTCTTTTTGGTGTCGCTTTTTCTTTTCATCGATTTTTCAAATCATGTATGTACTAAGGAAGTTTCAATTCAATAAAATTCCGAATTTAAAATCAAAGCAATTAAATTTTCAGGTATCTAAGCAAAATAATCCCTAAAAAATATTGTATTGTGACATATAAATAAAAATTCTGGGGTCGGCCTGTCGTAAAAGGCGACATAACAACCCTGGCTACGTGGTAGGGCCCCAAGCCCGTCAGGATAGCAACCACACTGGGTCTATAAGTATGCCGCCATAATAAAATTGTGTTGTGTTTAATGACCCAGGTTCTTGTACCCCCATGGGGCAACAGAGTGTTCGCAGTGCCCCTAGCGCAGCATCATAAACATCTATAGGCGACGGTGACTTCTTATTAAAGCTGTTAGTCTGTCTGATGAAGCTCAGCAATAAAAAAATATATTCATAATTCAATGTTATTAAATCGTGGTGTAATGATTACGACATTGGCTCATCTAGTATATTATCACATATAATGTAACATGCGCGTGAGTTAGGTGAGTTACTGTCAGTTCGAACACAAGGCTACAAGAAGGAGCACTTAAACGCGGCTGCTTTTTAATTTAAGAATTAAATACAAAATTCGTAAATGGAATTTGTAATTTACATAAGTTTGATTACAACTTTGTGCTACATATTAAATAGATATGTATAAACAGGAAATCTTAATCGCTTACACAAGCGTTTAATTAATAGTGTTCTAATTTGTAAATTAAAAAGTGTTTATATTGTTTATACGAACATATTAGTGAACTAATTTTATTGAATTTTGGTGTTTATATAAAGTATACTATTATTTAATATAAAGGGTATATACTATTTTGAAAAAGACACCTGTGATTTGACAAGATATCTTTATCTCACACCTGCAGATTATCATTTATCAATATACAATGGGTGGATTGGATTGTGTGAATAAAATTAGTTCTACAGAGAGTACTGAAGTATTCACCGTGCAGATGGCTTCGACAACTACCTTGAATGAACCGGTAAGTCTTATTTTTATGAAAGCTGATTGGCATCCTGTCGAACAGGTATGTGTTTCATGTAAATAAAAATTTAAAAAAAAATCATCTTGATACACGTACTGAATAATCATTTCGTAGATAAAGATTCTTAGGTATGTAGTAGCTTAGTGATATTGCATTGGCAGACCAATTCCTACAATGGCATGCAGCGTCTAGACAGTTTTTCTTCCCTTTGAAGGATCTCGCTGGTAAGGACCTACCAATTATAATAATAAAAGCTAATAAGGGGTTTGGACCATCCTCTACAGAAAACGAAGATTATCCCCGCATTTCCGAGAGAGAGTAGTGGTTTTCTCTAGTGTGTATACTTATTACAAACTGGTGGTTATTTTGTTATAATATGCACACTAGGTACCTGGTAGCTCAGTGATATTATAATTGGAGATCAATATAGAAGTCCCGGGTTTGAATTCCACAGTGGCATGCACCGCTTAAGCAGTTTTACTCGTCTAATTTCATATACCTAATTACCATGTACTAACACTGAAGAACATCGTGAGGAAATTTACATACCGAGATAACTGGTATGTGTAGCCCACCAATCCGCCAAACGTGGTGAGTCCGTACGGTCCGTTCCCTCTAAGGGAGGTCCAAGTCCAGCTCTGGGATGTTATAGGCTGTTATATAAGGATCCATAATTCATATGAATTAACGTAGCGCACCACTAGCTGTCATCTATGTGTCAAACCTCACCCCGAATGACAGCTGTCACTTGTCAAACTGAGCGCCTTGCATTATTATTTAAAACAATACATTAAGACAAAAAAATGTAATTTTACGTCTGTGCTTAATAATAGATACGTAAGACTTACGGAAGGCTATAAAGATTATTCTCCGTGCAGGGGTAAAGTAGGAATACTGCGGCCGAAGTCGGCCTATCATAAAAGGCGACAATACAACTATAGCTACATGGCAGTACCCCTATCCCGTTTGGATTGCAACCACCGGCAGTCTTGTGTTGTGTTGTGTCCCGGCCTTAGAGACCCAGGTACTCCTATGGAACAGCAGCGAGTTCGCGGTGCCGCTATTGTCACAAACATCCATAGGTGACGGTAATTGTTTTCTATAAAGTGGACCGTTAACCTGTCTGTTCCTCAGCATTAAAAAAAAACTATATTTTCTTACATATCAATCTGCACGGAAAGCGAATAGTTACTTCATTGCATCACTGTTAGAGTTATTTACATTGGCATATTTAATTATATAATAAATAAATTAATGTACTGGTATGATTCACACTGTGCAATCCAAACTGTGCAGGAGCGCAGAAAGAATACTGACCTCTGCGGCCGGGGTCGGCATGTCGTAAAAGCTCGTCTGGATGGCAACCACCTTTGGTCTTAAGTATGCCGCCATAATAACCTTGTGTTGTGTTCCGGCATTAGTGACCCAAGTTCCTGTATCCTTATGGGACTACAGCGTGTTCGCGATGCCACTGGCATTGCAAACACCCATATGCGATGGTAACTGCTAAATTAAAAGTGGGCTGTCAGCCTGTCTGCTGTCATACAGCAATAAAAAAGTCTAATATTGAACAGCAGAGTATTTATATTATGGGTATTAAACAAAATAATTATACTATATTATTAGAAACCAGAAGTGAGGATTAATAAAAAAAAAAGAAACAAATTGGAGGTAGACTAACCTCAGTTCTATATTTTTCTCATTACAATTAAAAACTAAATAATTCACATCAAACGATTTTATAATTAGAAATATGATTACAGGTAATTCACTATGTACGTAACAGATCAACCGTAAAACAATAATGGAATAGATTAAGGACTAAATTAACAACAAAATATGGCCGACGTATACCGCACGACCTATCAAGGACACGTGCTTGCCTAAGAATCGAACCGACAATAACGAAATGAGAGGCAGACCGACAGCTTCCGCACGCGATGACGACCGGACGAAAAAGTGAACTGGCTTTTTTTTTTTTCTTAAAACTAAGGCTGTCATCGTCTTAGACGACTAACGACAGCGACACCGGGCGGAAAAGGCATTCCGACCCCGTGGGAGCGGGGTCGATCAGCCGTGGCAGCGTGCTCGGGGCGCGTCTCCTGTGAGGCGCGCTCCCGGCTCGAACGCTGCATGGGGAATATACGAAGGGCAGCCACGAATGGCAAGAATACTATTAATTGGGGACTATCGACTTCACCGGTGAAGCCGATCCTATTCTAATCTACTACCGTTTCGGAGTGCTTATAGCTGGGGGAGAAGAAACGGCGAAAGAAACTCCCCCGCAACACATCTATTCTACGTGTATTTCTGTAATGTGTGGTTGTGTATGGCTACAGGCTATGGGGGGCGGAAGGCGTCCCTAAACCTATTGCGTCGGGCTGGTCCATGCCGGACTGGGGGGGATTGCGTCCGCGAGAGCATTCGCTTCAGCGTCCTAGAGATGGGGTCGCGTCTATCCGTGAGCACGTTTCGCGGTCGGCGACGCGCGGGGGGTGCTCGGCGGTTGGGCGTGTAGTTGACTGTCTCCACCACCAGTGGATTGGGATGGTGGGGAGCGAGACCGAAGAAGGATCGCGAGAGGGATACCATGTACTCCTTCACGGGAAGGAGCTCCAGGTCGCGGTGTAGGTCCGCGTTGCGCATGTAACGTGGCGCTTGGACTGCCATGCGCAAGAACTTATTCTGCAGCCGCTGCATCGAAGTGATGTAGCATTTGCCGGCATGGGCGAAGACTACGCTCGAGTACGTCATGATCGGTCGGATGCTGGTTTTGTAAAGTGTCACCTTATTTCTAAGGGACATCTTACTCTTCCCGCATATCATTGGGTAGAGGCGACCGAGCACAAAGTGTGCTCTGTTCCTTACCGTCCTGATGTGTTTACTGAAGTACAGGCCTCTATCTAGAGTGACTCCTAGATATTTGACCTCATCAACCCAGGGGATGACGCGGTCAAATAGCTGTATGGGGAAGAGAGAGTGCCGACTCGTGCGAGTCGGCCGACTCTCGTTTTGAGTGCGGGGGCCGCGAGCGAACATGATCGCTGCGCTCTTGTCCGGATTCAACTCGATCCGCCAAGTGCGGAACCAGTTGCCCAGCGTCTCAACCGCCGTGTTGAGACGACTGCAGATCCGATATTGATTGATATCGGATGTGAAGAGGGCGGTATCATCTGCGTATAAGGCGAGATGTACCTGTGGGGTACGGGGCATGTCGCTGGTGTACAGCGTGAAAAGTAGGGGGGACAGAGCCGAGCCCTGGGGGACTCCGGCTCTGATGGGCTGGAGAGATGAGCGCGTGCCCTCCACTCTGAAGCGGAAGCTCCGATCAAGGAGAAAGTCTCGTAAGATGAGCACGAGTCTATCCGGCACTCCTAGTTTGTACAGCTTGTAAATCAAGCCGTTGTGCCAGACCTTGTCGAAGGCTTTCGCCACATCGAAGAAGACAGCACCCGTCTTCCAGGGTTTGGGGGCGCGAGTGAAGTTCGCGAGCACGTGTTCCGTGATGCGGAGCACTTGCTGGGAGCACGAGTGTCGGGCTCGAAAGCCGAACTGCTCGTCGGGGATCAGCTTATTTTCATAAGCGAAGTCTCTGAGTCTGCTCAAGAGGAGGCGTTCGTACAGCTTGCCCAGCGCGCTGAGCAAGCTGATCGGACGGTAGCTGCTAGGTTTCGCAGCGGGCTTTCCTGGTTTCCGGATGCCGATGACGTCGGCTTCCTTCCAGGCGGAGGGAAAGGAGCAGTTATCTATGGCGGCATTGAAGATGCTCACCAGAATCATCAACAGATGTATCGGGAGTAGCTTGAGCAGCTTGTTGGGGATGCCGTCGGCCCCGGGAGCTTTCCGGGGCTTGAGGCCTTTTATTAGGTCCTGTACCTCTTTTACCGTGACAGGCTCGAGTGAGTCTTCCGCGGGAAGAGAGGATCTCCGTTCGACCTCGGCGTCCACCTCGCGCAGGTGGGCCGGGTCGACGTGCGCGGTGTTGGGGGAGCATTGCTCCTTGAGGCTCTCGGCGAGACACTCAGCCTTTTCGTCGTCGTCAAACGCGACAGTGTTGTCGGGTTTTTCGAGAGGCGGCATGGCCGAGAGGGATTCCGCTCTCAGTGATCTCGCCAACCTCCAGTATGCCTGGTGCGTTGGGGAGATCTCCGAGAGCAGGCTCTCCCAGCGTTGGTTCCTGAGTTCCTGAATGCGGGCTTTCACTTCCCGATGAAGTGAACGAAAGGCGACTCGGTTCTCTTCTGATGGGAAGCTGTCGTAGGCTCGGGCGGCGGCTCTCTTCCTCCTCAGTAGCTCTCTCGCGTCCCTCGGGAGTGCCAATCGGCCGTCCTCGTAAGGAGAACTGGCACCTACTTGCGGCGCATTATAAAGAAGCGGTCGGCCCGTCCCTCACTCGTTCCCACTTCACACTCTAGAAGTGAAAACTCTCTTTGAATGAAATGATTCTCTTAGAAGTGATTCTCTTTGTTTTAAATATCAGCCAGTGATAATTTTGAATGTTGTCTTTGACAGTTGTAGCCAACTTCACACGGATGGTATTTCCTTAGGAGTACATCTGATAATATAATATATATTGCTTTTTTAAACGTATCCATATTATGTTATACATTAACACTTGGGATGGGAGTCGAACCGGTGACACGCGGCTTAGATTTGTGATAGCCGGCTTAATCAAGAGAAAATAGGTAATAATCGAAAAACCTAATAATCGAATTTTAATGACTAGAAAGATAGAAAGAATGAAATTATTTATTCAGGACAGTTACAAAAAATCAACATTACAAACATCGTAGAATAAAGCTTTAATGTCCTAAATTGGACTTGACATAGCATAATGATGGCTTAGCAAAAAATTTCGACATGCCCACGGAGTGACGTCATAGTAAAAAAGGTGTTATGTAAATTTACAAAAATAATTTCACAAAAAAAATCTACTCACATGTTCTTATGAATGTTTGGGGAGACGATATTTCCGGTATTCGTTTGCATTTAGTAATGACCACATTCTTTTGCGTTTGCTTACATCCTTGCTGAGAAAAACTATAAGATTTACCTATAAATTGAACCTAGGTTAAATTTTATGAAATTAATTCTTAGAGCTTATTTTATAATCTTTCACTAGGTTCGACAAATGAGCTCCAAGGCCGTCTGGATGGCAATCGCCCCTTATTCTAAATATACCGCCATAATATCCTTTTCTGTGTTCCGGCAAAAGTGACTTAGGTTCCAGTCCCTTTTCGATGTCAGCAGCGTTATCAATGCCTCTGGTGTTGCAAACGTATATAAGCGATGGTGGGCACCTGCTATCGGTTGGACTGTTAGCCTGTCTGTTGAACCCCAGATATAAAAACACCCTGCACGTTGATACTTAGATTCCAAGAGTCTTGGGACCACAGATTAGACAGTATTTAATAAACACGTAAATATCGCCACTTGTTTATTTACTCCTGACGAGATACTCTAATGAGTAAGATAGTTTACATAAAACGTTATGTATTGTAGATATTATTGGTTTAAAATTTTTGGTACTAAACTTATTTTATATTAAAAATTATTCTATGAAATTTATTATCTTTATAATAAAGTAATAATTTTTATTAATTTAATTGTAATATTAAATTGTATGACTCTTTATTTATGTACTTTATTGATTATATAAGTACATACATATTACATACATAGTACATACATACACATTCCGTGGTGATTTTTTTTGCTGTGGACAGTGTGACGGCCCACTTGATAGTAATAATTTACCGTCGTCTGTAGATGTTTGCGATGCCATGGGCATTGTTAACACGCTGCCGCCTTCGTAGTCATTTATGCCTCAATACAATATAAAGGTATTATTGTGGCATTCTTAAAGACCAGGGTTTGTTACCATCTAGTTGACCTTGGAGCTATACCTAGCCTACGCGGCCCATAGAACGGGAAAAAAATATACACGTCAAATTAAAGTAATACAAGCAAATATACACAACATGTGCACATGTAATTTTCACCGATGAATCATAATCCTCATTCTCGGGCAAGAATTATCATAACAATGTTATTCTTGGAGACAGAAACCTGAGCCAGCTAAATTGGATTAAACCAGCTAAATTGAGTTGAATGACACATTTTTAGAAGACTAACGAAATGAACCGAAAGGAGTGAACTACAAGCAACATCCGTATACGCACGAACGAACTTGCGCGCACCAATAAGACATTTATATTATTACTAGCTGACTCGGCAAACGTTCTGCCATACAAAATAAAAAAATTAGAATATATTCTTCTCCAAAATCCAATATAATATCTGTATTATTCTCGTTTTTCTACCACTAGTTAATTATTAAGTGTTAATTGAATATTTTGTCATAAACTTATGCTTTTATATTTTATGTTATTTTTTTGTATTTTTTTTTTATCTTCGGCACTATTTATAATAATAATTATTATTTATATGTATTTATACATATCAGGTCTATCTCTGAGTTTGAAGAAGACGGAGACTGAGAACCAGCGTTGTGTCTAGTATGGACAGAGTGCTGAGTTCCCAGACTTATGACGTAATACGTGTCGAATGAATACGTAAGCTTTGTCTTCGTACATAATAATTACGAGTATATATTGCACTCTGTATTTTATTGTTATCGAAGCAAAAATATTTTCGTCATTTTTAAGCATGTGAATATTTATTGCATTCAACTCAATGATTTCATAACCAACATGATTTTATCAAGAATTACGAGATTTTGAAATCCGTGCAATGATGGCGTAACCCCTGGAGTCGGCTTGTCGTAAAATGGGTTAAAACAACCCTAACTACGTGGGAGGGTCCCAAGCCTGGTATATAAGTATGCCGCCATAATAACTTGTGTTGTGTTCCGGTATTAGTAACTCAGGTTTTTGTACGCTACTATCCCATAGGGAATGCGACAGTAGCGTGTTCACTGTGCCCTTAGTGTCGAAAACATCCATAGGCGACGGTAACTACTCACTGTTAAGAGGGCATGTCTGCTGTTCCTTCAGCAATATAGAAGAAAGATTAAACACAAGAAGGTTCCCTTCAATTTCGTTTCTGGGATAAAACAGACGGGCTTATCGCTATAAGCGATTTCTCTCAGGCAACTATTCGCATTAGACCTACTTATAATGATTGCGTTTTTAAGCCGTGTGGTCCCGGCCGAAGAAAGAATAGGGCCACCCCAAATCATCCCAAGGGAGTCGTAAAAGCCGACTGATGGGTTACTCCCTCTGCCAGCTTGCATGCGGCGAGGGAAGGACACCTCTAGGTTTCCCTTTAGAGGTTGGGAGGTCGGACGGCAGTCGCTCCCGTAAAAACCAAAACTTGTCAAATAATATATGGTTAAGACTCGTAATAGATTTGTCACGGATAGGGCGTCGCCGCAAAACGACGCGCAGGAACCTCGCCCGACTCCTGTGACAAGTGGACTAGGGCTGCCGTGCCGTGGGCGAGCACGGCTAAAGACCCTAGCCCCATCCAAAAGGAAACTCCGCTTCGCAACGTGGAATATTGGCACGCTAACCGGACGCGCGAGAGAGTTGGCCGATGTGCTCTCCAGGCGGAGGGTGGCCGTGGCGTTCCTGCAGGAGACTCGGTGGAAGGCCAGCAGATCCCGGTTCATTGGGAATGGCTACAAGCTGATCTACACAGGTGCACCTGGTGGGGAGAATGGGGTTGCCATAGTGCTCTCGGAGGAGTTCCAGAACGACATTTTGGAAGTGAAACGTCATAGCGACCGGCTTATGGTCGTTAGGGTGCTTATCGATGGGGTAGTTACCCACTTGATAAGTGCCTATGCGCCACAGGCCGGTTGTGACGACACCGATAAAATAGCGTTTTGGAATCAACTCGGAGAAGTGCTCGGTGGAATCCCATTATCACAGGGGATCGTTTTGGGGGGTGATCTGAACGGTCATGTGGGTGCTGAATGTGGGGAATTTGAGCGTGTTCACGGTGGATTTGGGTACGGTAGCCGCAACGCGGAAGGGGAGGACATCCTCAATACGTGTGCGGCTGCTGACCTTGCCATCGTGAATACGTATTTCAAAAAGAGACCCGAGCATCTCATCACCTACAAGAGCGGGAGGAATGCTACCCAAATCGACTTCCTACTCACTAGGAGACACCACATCAGCAAAGTAGCCAACTGCAAGGTCATACCCGGTGAGAGTCTCACTGCACAACACCGTCTTCTTGTCATGGACCTCTGCGTAAAGCCCAAAGGCAAATGTGTCGACCGCCTTCAACGCCGAATCAGGTGGTGGCTGCTTGATGAAGTCAAGTCCCAGGAGTTCGCCTCTGCCATCGGCGACAAGTGCGCCGGAGGTGAGGGCGGACCAGTTCAAGCTTACTGGGACAGGATTCAGGCGGCTATCCTTGGGTCGGCGAGAGAGGTGCTCGGCGTGTCTAAGGGCGGACGCAAGTGTGACAAGGAGACTTGGTGGTGGAACGACTCAGTCCAGAGGGAGACCAGGGCGAAAAAAGCCCTCTTTAAGAAGTGGCAAGCGTCCAGATCTCCTGAAGACCGCGACGCATACCGGGTAGCAAAGCGCGCCACTAAGAGAGCTGTTGCCAGAGCCAGGCGAGACCACTTACAACCACTTTACGATAAGTTGGAATCGTCTGAGGGGCAGAAGCTCATCTATAAGTTGGCGCGCTCCAGGGTCAAAGCGGCACAGGACATTTCCAAGTGCCGCTGTGTAAAAGACCCTGTGGGCAACCTGCTATGCGAGGACCTCGCGGTGAAGGAGAGATGGCGCTCGTATTTCCACGAGCTGCTGAACACGCAGCACAAAGAGGTGCAGCCGCCTGATCTTCCTCCGAATCAAGGATTAGTGCCACTGATAACGCCTGCAGAAGTCCAGAATTGTCTTCGCCGCATGAAGAATCGGAAAGCTGTTGGATCCGATGGAGTCCCCATCGAAGCCTGGAAGGCGATGGGCTCTCGTGGTGTGGGCATCTTAACAGACCTTTTCAACCGGACACTCCTCACCGGTACGATCCCGAGCCAATGGAGACTGAGTATCATTACTCCAGTCTTCAAAGGCAAGGGGTCGGTGCAGGAGTGCGGTAGTTACCGAGGGGTTAAGGTCATGTCCCACACCATGAAGCTCTTCGAAAGGGTTATCGACTCTCGGATTCGACAGGAGTGCACTGTCTCGGATTGTCAATATGGGTTTCGCCCTGGTCACGGGACAATGGACCCTGTTTTTGCCCTAAGGACTGTCGCGGAGAAATACAGGGCGAAGAATACGCCTCTGCATTGCCTGTTTCTCGACTTGCAGAAGGCCTTCGACTGTATTCCTCGCGCGATAATCTGGTGGGCATTGCGGTCCAAAGGGATTCCAGAGGCCTATGTTGACATCATCCGAGACATGTACCGTGACTCCGATTCCGTAGTTCGAACCGCTGTTGGCGACACCAAACCTTTCCCCATCACCGTCGGGGTGCACCAAGGATCCGTCCTTAGTCCGTTTCTGTTTAGCGTGGTATTAGACGTATTGTCAGACAGCATCAGAAACTCACATGAGCAGCCCCCGTGGTTGCTCATGTATGCTGATGATATCGCGCTGGCAGATTCGGACAGGGGTAGGCTGGTGCGACGTGTGAAGGCGTGGAAAGAGTCGCTTGAGAACGGTGGTCTGAAGCTCAATGTGACGAAGACCGAGTACTTGGCCTGTAACTCCACAGATCCCACACCCGTACGCATAGACGGCAACAAGGTCGAGCGCACGGACCTTGTGAAATATCTGGGATCTGTGTTTCATGCATCCGGTGACATCGATTGCGACGTCAAGGCACGCATTGCTGCCGCGTGGGCCAAATGGCGTGAGGTAACTGGTGTCATTTGTGACCCCAAGATGCCGGTAAAGTTGAAGGGGCAGGTCTATAAGACCATCATTAGGCCTGTCCTTTTATACGGCTGTGAAGCGTGGCCGGTGTTAGAGCGACACAAGCAAGAACTGCGTGTCACGGAGATGAATATGCTGCGGTGGATGTGTGGAGTGACGCGGAAGGACCGCGTTAGGAACTCCCGCATTCGCGGTAGTCTTCATGTCCGTGACATTGCAGATAAATTGCAGGAGTGTCGGCTCCGTTGGTATGGCCATGTTTTACGGCAACCGGATGCTTACGTGGGAAACAAATGTCTGGCCATGCCGCCTCCGCCGGGCCCCGGCAGGAGGGGTAGACCCAAAAAGTGCTGGCTTGACGTCGTAAAGGGTGATATGCGTGCCAATGGGCTCACTACCAGGGATGCAGAAGATCGCGCGAAGTGGAGTAGAAAAAGTCGGAAAGCGGACCCCGGGCACCGAAACGAAAGTTTGGGCAGCAACCGGGACTAACGCTAGGATGATGATGATGATAATGATTGCGTTTTTCTAATAAGAGGATTTATTACATGCATATCAAATAAAATATGTACTATTAAAATATTATGGCAATATTACGTACATGTCATATTAAAGTTTTAAAGCCTATTTACATTATATAAACGTAATAATTTAATTTGAATGTATATTTAAGTAATGCTTAAAATAAAATTTCCAGAAATGTCTCAATCTTTTCTAAGAATGATCTAATACGCAAATTCTAAACAGGTTTAACACTTTTCCAAGCTTGATTATTTCTTTGGCGAGCACAAAATGCGACTTTATTATAATTAAAAACAGTCGTGAGAAAACAGGACCCCGTGAATTCCAAGATGTGTATGAACGAATCAATTATTAATTTTGGTTTACTTCCAGCAAACAAGTTAGCTTAGAATTTGATATTCTTGACTTTAATGAAAAATGATGATAGGCGCTGGTTTTCAAGAATATTCCATTTTGGCCATGAAATACTCTATACGTTTCCTTTTACTGTCAATATACTTATTGAAATAAATTGACATGACAGTCTGTTTAGGATTCGAAACTGATGTAGGATGTAAAAAACGAATCTCCCATGTCAGCTGCGTTCAGGATGACACGTTCAAATGTTTGTTGCGTTCGCAACAGTCGCCCCTATAAAGACTCTATGCTCGAGAAAATGACGTGTCACCAAACTAGGAGTGTAGGTTAAGCTCTATGATACTAAGTAGGTACCTCTAAATTTCACGACCCGAGTTTATGAATAAAAGCAAATGAAAATCTAGTTGGCTTAGTCAGATATAATATTTATTAAAACGGAAGCGTTCTCAAGACGCTAACCGCATTTCCTCTTTAGATGGCAATACTGACGAGCTTCCAGGTCAAATAGGGTGGCCCCTATTTGACCTGGTTTTGAAACATACGAGAACTTTACAAGTTGACTGGTGAGGTATTTGATGTATCTCTGGATGCTAAAGGCTTAGATCTCACTCGAAAGACAAAAAAACAACTCTCTTCTGGACCCACCTTAATCCTGAAAAGAAAAATCAAATAGTTTTCGTCCTTTACTGTCTGTCAACTATTTAAAACAACTAATGAGTTTGTCGCCTGTTCCAATGATATAGAAAAGTAATAGTGGTTTATTACTAGCTTAAGTGTTAAACCTTATTGAGGTTGAGATATATATGGCGTTCGGAATCCATTATTTTTTTATATGAAATATTTATTTTCACCGAAAAACACAATGTGCTTGTACTAAAATAATACTGTAAAACGATAAATTTTTAAATGAATTAGTCTGCTATTAGCTAACAGATGGCGCTTATTTATATTTCTGCTAATTAAAAAAGTTCACATACATAAGTAAACAACTTGTAATTTTAATCGTTTAGTATATTTTAGTTAGTGGATATTTAAACATCCAATCATTTAATTATCCAAGTGTTTAACTGTTTAGGGACTATCTATATATCATTAGAGACGCTGAAGTTTGTTCCAGGTCTGTAGCGTCTTCGATGAACGCCTAGAGTGGCAATGTTATAAGAAGGGTAATTCACGTTTCCGTATTGATCGCGGCGGTCATCTATTTCCATAATTATTACTGTTTGGGCTTTGGTAAAAGCAATATAGTGGTACTAAATAATTCGGCGATATAAAAAGAAATTTCATCAAAAAAAAGTTCTTTTGTTTTCATACCTTATACAATAATTGCTTTTAGTTATCAAATTATTTTGACATAATTCTAATTTATAGTATTTGCTTATGAGTCACAGATAATTTAGGCGCCTTTTTGCGTCGGTGGCTTATAGATGAAATAAATGTAGCTACATTTAATTTTTACATATAATGTTTGGCGAGTTAACCCCTTTAGACGACCTTCCTTATTAACTGTGAGCTGGTAGAAGGATATTGTATATTTTTATGCTTTTAATGCCCTAGAAACCATAGATAGCTCTCTTTACTTAGGTCTTAATCACCCGACAGAACCAAAATTGTACCAAATAGCCACCTTTACACAATTATTTGAGTTGATTGAATTAAGTTTGCTTGGAACACGTATAAATGTATCTAGGCTAATTAGTAATTTCTGCGCCTAGACCAATATTACTCTTAGTGTCGTTAGTAGTTATAGTTAAGATGACATATATTCAAAAATATAATACGTATGTCATCTTTAGTAGTAAAGGTAAGTAGTATAAATGAATGAAACTCTTTATTGTTCACCAACTAAAGTAATACAGCATTAGCGAGAAAAATATCTATATACATAGTCAGGTCATAAGTATTGTCACACAGTAAAAACTTTTCTTTTAGAATGCTGGCCACAAAAAAGTTTATTGAATTCGAATTTCGTATTGTTCATGAAAATAAAAATGTATACTTTTAGAATTTTACTCATTTTTAAATATGGAGTGGACGCTTAAAGAAGACCGTGTTGCAGTTATTGTGTTGCATCGTTGCGGTTACGCGCCAATTCAAATTTTTAACATACTGAAAAATTTGAATATAACCAAAAGATTCGTTTATCGTACCATCAAACGATACAATGAAGACTCTAGTGTAGATGACAGGTCAAGAAGTGGTCGCCCTCAGTCTGTTAGGACTCCAGCAGTGATAAAAGCTGTGAAGGCACGAATTCAAAGAAATCCCAAACGTAAGCAGAAACTGTTGGCCCTTCAGATGGGGTTAAGCAGAACCACGGTGAAAAGGGTGTTAAATGAAGACTTAGGGCTTCGGGCATATCGAAGAAAAACAGGACATCGTTTGAATGCTCGTCTAATGGACCTGAGACTGAAGAGATGCCGCGCTTTGTTGAAGCGGTACGCGGGAAAAAAATATCGGGAAATTCTTTTTTCAGATGAAAAAATGTTTACCGTAGAAGAGAGCTACAACAAACAAAATGATAAGGTGTACGCACACAGTAGTGAAGAAGCGAGCAACCGTATTCCGCGTGTCCAACGAGGTCATTTTCCATCCTCGCTCATGGTATGGTTGGGAGTTTCTTATTGGGGCTTAATGTCAGAGGTACATTTTTGTGAGAAAGGTGTAAAAACGAATGCTGTTGTGTATCAAAATACAGTCCTGACGAACCTTGTGGAACCTGTTTCTCATACCATGTTCAATAACAGGCACTGGGTATTCCAACAAGATTCGGCGCCAGCTCATAGAGCGAAGAGCACACAAGACTGGCTGGCGGCGCGTGAAAGTGACTTCATCCGGCACGAAGACTGGCCCTCCTCCAGTCCAGATTTGAATCCGTTAGATTAGAAGATATGGCAACACTTGGAGGAAAAGGCGTGCTCAAAGCCTCATCCCAATTTGGAGTCATTCAAGACATCCTTGATTAAGGCAGCCGCCGATATTGACATGGACCTCGTTCGTGCTGCGATAGACGACTGGCCGCGCAGATTGAAGGCTTGTATTCAAAATCACGGAGGTCATTTTGAATAAACTTTAATGTCATAAGAATCTATGTTTTGTTAAGTTCATTTTGGTATATGAATGGTTACATAATGAATAAACTTGTTACAATTATTTTACATTAAACATGTGACAGAATTTATGACCTGACTAGGTACATAGCATGAATAATAAGCGGCCTTATCGCATAAAACGATCTCTTCCAGGCAACCGTTTAACCCAGGAGATATAAACGTATATATTACAAATATGAATAGTATTACATTCGGAGACCAATCTAGAGGTCCCGGGTTCGAATCACAAGATGGCATGCACTGCTTTGCCAAATTTCTCTAGTGCGTATTATAGCATAATTGCTATGTACCGACGGCGAAGTAAAACAACGTGAGGAAACCTGCATCTGCCTTGAACAAGCGTGGCGGACATACTGACCGTTTCCCATATGAGACCCGATAGCAGTGGGACGCTATGGGCTGTTATTAAAACACAAATGTATCATTCTATTATGGCTAATATACAATCCTGATTTTCTTTCAAGTAGTTAATATCATTTGGTTAATATCCGTTCAGGGGCGGAGAAAGAATACCAACCTCTGCGGCCGGGATCGGCCTGTCGTAAAAGGTGACAAAACAACCCACTCTACGTGGTAGGGCCTCAAGCCCGTCTGGATGGCGACCACCTTTGGTCTTAAGTATGCCGCCATAATAACCTTGTGTAGTGTTCCAGCATTAGTAACCCAAGTTCCTGTACTCTTATGGGACAGCGGCTGCTAAATTCTAAGCGGGCCGTCAGCCTGTCTGACAGCAGACTACCACAATAAAGTAAATAAATAAAAAACTTAAAAATTAAAATGTAGAATAAATTGTGTTGCTTAACTGCTTGTCGAGGTTCAATCAATAAATCATGTCATACCTTCGTTGGAAAGGCGCCACGGCGCCCTGACCTTCCGCCTGACGCAGGTCCTCTCGGGGCACGGTTGCTTCGGGAGGTACCTGTGTCGCATAGGGCGGGAGATGACGTCAGGGTGCCACCACTGTGGCGCGGGCGACGAGGAGGACACGGTGAACCACACAGTCGCCGTGTGCCCTGCGTGGCGCGAGGAGCGCCGCGCCCTCGTCGCCCAAATCGGCGTGGACCTGTCGCTCCCGGCCCTGGTTCTGTCCATGGTCGGGGGCGATCTTGGATGGACGGCCGTCGCCTCCTTCTGCGAGGCAGTCATGTCCGCAAAGGAGGCGGCGGAGCGGGAGCGGGAGTCGACCACCACACTCCCCTCCCGCCAACGCAGGCCACGCCGGCGGCGCCGGAGGGCCAGTAACGACCTCCGGCCGCCGTAAAAAGCGGCCGCGGGCGGCCCCTCGGGGGAGGACCCGCCGCCCGCACTATTGCCGCGAGGGTGAGGGCTGCGTGCTGTTCCGCGGCCCCCTCAACTCCTAGAGTTGTTAGGAGAGCGCCGGGGGGACGAAACCCTGACCCCCTGGCGCCAACACTTTAGAAGGGGCCCGCCTCAAGACAAAGGGCGGGCCGGCGCCGGCCCGGGCCACGAGATCGGCAGGCCATATATCCGTGGGCCCGGGCGTAGGCGATAGGAGAACAGCGGGGTTTTTTAGTGGGTAGTCGGAAAAATCCCGGAGTCCCACATATCCCTCGGTCCCCCCGGGCCGGGGGAACCCGTCAAGAGAGGTTTTTCCCCGAGACCAAAAAAAAAAAAAAAAAAAAATGTCATACCTGAGTTTTGCTTTTGTCATAGATTCGAGATTCAATAATCTTCTATAAGGACTTCATAGTATGGAACTTAATAAAATATAATGTTAGCAGATTAAATAAATAATACTAATATCCAGTAAGTCTTTATTTTTGGTTTCGGGGAAAAACTCTCTCTTGACAGATTCCCCCGGAACGGGGGGACCGTGGGATATGTGGAACTCCGGGAAAGATGCTCGGCCATCCGACTACCCACTAAAAAACCCCGTTGTTCTCCTATCGCCTACACCCGGGCACACGGATATATGGCCTGCCGATCTCGTGGCCCGGGCCGGCGCCGGCCCGCCGCCCTTTGTCTTAAGGCAGGCCTCTTCTAAAGTGTTGGCGCCAGGGGGTCAGGATTTCGTCCTCCGGCGCTCTCCTGAATTAACATGAGTTGAGGGGGGCCGCGGAACAGCACGCGACCCTCTCCCTCGCGGCAATAGTGCGGGCGGTGGATCCTCCCCTGAGGGGCCGCCCGCGGCCGCTTTTTACGGCCGCGGGAGGCACCTTGCCCTCCGCTCCGCCGCCTCCTTTGCGGACATGACTGCCTCGCAGAATGAGGTGACGGCCGTCCATCCAGGATCGCCCCCGACCATGGACAGAACCAGGGCCGTGAGCGACAGGTCCGTGCCAATTTGGGTGAAGAGGGCGCGGCGCTCCTCGAGCCACGCAGGGCACACGGCGACAGTATGGTCCACCGTGTCCTCCTCGTCGCCCGCACCACAGTGGTGGCACCCCGACGTCATCTCCCGCCCTATGCGACACAGGTACCTCCCGAAGCAATCGTGCCCCGAGAGGACCTGCGTCAGGCGGAAGGTCAGGGCGCCGTGGCGCCTATCCAGTAATAGTCTGTCTGTATTAGTATTATCATCTGTACTGGATGATATATATATCTGTATATTATACAACTGCGCACTAAAAACATCTATTTAATATTAACATTTAAACAACATCCCTGATGATAGTTATTCTTGTAACACCAACAAAATTTTATCATAGTTGTGATAAGTCAAACAAAGCACTGTATTTATAAATCATAAATTTCGGAGAATTTGTTAGTCTTACATTGTCATGAAAATAAAATAATAGTTTCATTATTGTCAGAATAATGAAACGTATTTACAAAGTAATAAACGGAACTATTGAAATTTCTAATTTAATATTATGATTATTTTTTTATAGTCCACATCCAGTCCAGTCCACACATTTCTCATCACACAATCTGCCGCATTTCATATGAATGAATAATTTTTTAATGCACAACACACAAAAAATAAAAAAAAACAAAGATGAAAAAGAAACAACGAAGATTTTATAATTGGCGGCCGTATCGCTAAAAGCGAAGTCTTCCAGGGTGCCTAAGCTGGGCGTGGTAGGTGCTCCGCGTACCCATCTCACCCCTGCGAGAGAAAGAATATACCGGGGCAAATTTTACACTCATATTATTTTCCAAACGCACCAAGACTTCAGTAAATAATGTAATAAAAAAGACGAATATACATTTTTGACCATTAATATTAATTTTAAGTAGATTCCAATAACACTTACATAAGTACTATTTTAATTTAGATACTTTTTAAAAATGTATTTCTAATCATCATTTTTAACAGCTATCACAGATAATAATTAATAATCAAATAAAGTTTTTTATACGAAATATTGACTATTTTTAAACTTCTAAACTTTTTCTAAACTGTGCCTAATTAATATAAAATAATAATTATATAAATTGAAATTTTATTTGTAGATAAAGTAATGTGTATTATTATTTAAATGATTAACGATTTCTAAATGGAATAAATTTCACGGTGTAATTTCAAAAGATAACAGGTACTTTAGCTATATAAGAAGACATTTCTTAAATATACATATGTTAATTATACTACAATAATTGCGAGATAGTGTGTTGTTTAATAATATTCATTTACATTATTTACTTTGTAAAGTTAGATTGTAAGTATGTATGATAGATAATCCAGTTTCTTGAATTATGAGCCATCTTGAATTATGGCGTCCTCACTTGTCCCTGGATGGTATAATGCAACTAACATATACCTTTTATAAGTTTTGTTTGTTTGTAAGAAGTGTATATGGCACAGCGTTTGAAAGAGTTTTTTTTTCGATACTAGTGCCAATATGAGACTTGAAATTTGAGCAGGCCTGTTTACTTTTAACATAATTATGCTCCATGCATCGTCGCCCGTGTTAGTATACTGAACGACCTATCATAAAAGGTGATATGACGTGTTTACCTATGAAGACCTATATCACAATTTTTTAACAAAGATATGAAAGCCATAAAAGATATGAAACACATGTATATTAGTATCCAGATTAGAACATATTGGCATCATACTAATAAATATTTTGTTCTCATTGGTAAGTTGCACATAAGTAAATATATTTTAACCGTGCAGGGGTGAATAAAGAATACTGACCTCTGCGTCCGGGGTCGACCTGTCGTAAAAGGTGACAAACAACCCACATTATCTACGTGCCCATTAGCCCAAGCCCGTCTGGATGGCTACCACCTTTGGTCTTAAGTATGCCGTCATCAACCTTGTGTTGTGTTCCGGCATTAGTGACCGAAGTTCCTGTACCCTTATTGGACAGCAGCATGTTCGCGATGCCACTGGCGTTACAAACACCCATAGGTGACGGTAACTGCTAAATTCTAAGAGGGCCGTCAGCCTGTCTGCTGTCCTACAGCAATAAAAATAAAAAATTAAAAAAAAACAGAAATTTGTGGTATGATGAATAAAAACTATAAAAAACCCCGTTCCCGTAAACACTTTTTTAAATACATTGCCTTACATTTGTTGCTTATCGCCATCCATACGCCATGCAGATAACCTTGCACCTTGCATGCCTGCAGGAATTTATCACTGCCCAAGTAGTTTATGCCTTGACTTCGGTCGAAATATTATTATCATTACTTTAATTTGAAATCTTGATTTGTTTTTCATAATTAGTCTTGAAAAACTATACTATTAATAACTTGATAATTTATAAGTGATAAAATGTGTTTTTTTTATTTATGTTTTTTTTATTATAAGAAATATAAAAGCGAAATAATACTCATCACGAGATCTCTAGAACACCTGATTGACTTGAAATTTGGCATAGTTACTCATTTTGCGATATAGACGTTCACTACGAACGGATTTTACGGAAACACTTTTCAATATCTATTTTTTTATAATATTAAAATACGCCCAGAGCAAAACATACTATTTGCATGCTATATATGTTGTTTTGAGTTCGAATATACGAATCCATTACACCAGCTGTGCAGTTACAGTGCAGTTATTATAAGAGAAGGAGAGTTAATTAAAAACCTATATTATTAATATTGAATAGAAATCAAGGGAAAATAGTTTTTTATTTATTGGTGAGGAACAACAGATAGGCTGCCGGCCCATGTAGTAAGTTACGAATACGCTTCTGCCCAGGGGTACAGGAACGTGGGTCACTAATGCCGGAATACAACACAAGGTTATTATGGTAGCATACTTATGACCAAGGATGGTTGCTATCTATACGAGTCTCAGACCCTATAACGTAGCTAGTGTTGTTTTGTCGCTTACCTACTCCGCCATCAAAAATAAGAGTTTGGCGTACTTCAAGAGATTGTCAGTGAGTTTTCTATTATTAAAATTTGCTGGAACGGGATTTGAAGAACGCATTAAAATTGAATTTCATTCAAACTTAACTGCTAGACCTTAGAGGTGAGCCTGTGCTCTGTCTGAGCCGCATCTGTATGCGGCGTGTACTACTTTGTGACTAAACAAGACAGTCGACTACAGACTCCAAAATGGGACTTTAGGTTAAACTGGAGAAAAACATGAAGAATACGTAAATAATCAACAAACTAATCATTAGCAATTAAGAACGACTAGGCGTTTGCGTCACTTGATTTCTTGAAGTTATCTCCATATTGAAGCTGAGCAAACAATTTTCGTTAAAGAACCTATTTAATGCAAATCTTATCTATCCTAATATATAGTTATCTATCCAATTGTATATACTAAAGTGTTGTTTATTAAACATTAAGGTTATATTTTGTAATTTGTATTGTGTAATCCATACTAATGTTATACACGTGAAAGTAAATTTGTCTGTCTGATACGTTTTCACGCCTAATCTGTTGAACTAATTTTGATAAATTTCGGTATAGATTAGTAGATAGATTGGTCCTTGGAGAAGGATATAGGCTGTTCGTCACGAAAATGAAACTTGCAGGCGGTGAAATAGGGGTGAACGTAATTAAGGTCCGTTTTTTTTAATTATATGTCAGAACAACGTTTGAAGGGTCCGCTAGTAAATATATAAAAATATTAAATATTAAAAACAAACAGCCTTAACTTTTTATATATATTTAAAACAATATTAAGAACTGTAAATTACTATCACGATTTGTCGTTGCCAGTGTCTTGGTTATCGTAATTGTTCAATATTTATGACCATATTTCATTCTTATTTATAATCAAATGGCTCCCACACATATCGACATCCTAGAGCTATTTTCACAGTTTCTTTTTTTTATACTGCTGAGGAGGCTGATGGCCCACTAAGAAGGTCAGCAATTACCGTCACCTATGGATGTTTGTGACGCTAGCGGTGCATACCGCTAACTCGCTGCCGACCTATAGGGGTAGGGGAACCTGGATCACTAATGTCGGAACACAAGACAAGATAAGACATGAGGTGGTTGCAATCCAGACGGGATAGGGGCCCTAACATGTAGCTATGATTGTATTGTCGCCTTTTACGATAGGTCGACCACTGAGGTTAGTATTCTTACTCCGCCCCTGCATGGAGAGCTTCTATGTACTCACCAGCCAAACGTAGACTCCAACTGAACGTATTACCCAACTTTGCAACACAAATTGCGGATCCTTTCTTTTCCAATCTAAATTTGACTGGCAACCTTTCGCAGGTAATCAGATGACCGAGCTTTGCTCGGTATTTTTCGGCTTCGTGAAGTTAGATTGTTTATAAGCGTTTTTTTCCAAGATCGTTTAGGCATTTTTAAGTGAACACGTGCATTAAGAAGACACAAATAATATAAATAACCAATTGATTTTCTTAGTCTAACCTCAAAGCAAACACTCATTAACTTCGTGTTACTTAACAACGCCATCTGCTGGAATAGCTTTAGTGTTGTTGTGTCGTTAAAGCAATTTAAAAAAAATAGTATTATTATTCGCCGATAGATGTCAGGAAGAGTCATTTTTCAGTTTAAATTGGGACTACTCAAACGCCACCTTTTTGTTATTTTTCTTCCAATAAAAAAGCGAATAGAATGACATTTTCTAGAAATTATTCCTAGCTAGATCGATTTATCGCCCCCAAAACCCCCCGTATACTAAATTTCATGAAAATTGTTGGAGCCGATTCCGAGATTCCAATTATATATATACATACAAGAATTGCTCGTTTAAAGATATTTGATAAAAGAGAAATAGGGTTCCTTTGACGCACCATCACAACAATACTACCTAAGTTATTGACATGGAACAATTTGACGCGAAATTTTTCGTAGATGATTCTAGGTTACCTACTTAGTTTTTGGATTCCAATTGACCTCATTTTATTGTATTCACTTTTTTTCTGGTATTTCCCCAGTGAAATGAGTGGGAACAGATAATATATTTGCTGAGACGCAATCTTAGACACTTCTCCATTGCTTTCCTCCGTCTCTCATCATCGCCCGCTTTCCTGACTGGACTTGGCCCCATCGGTACTGCGACAGACGTGGCCAATTACATAGCTTACATATTTTGACATTTATGTCGGTTAAATTTTACTAAAATACCCATGGAATTCAGTCATCACCCCCCCCCCCCCCCCCGACTAATCCTTCGCGTCTCGCGGCCTCGGCACTAAAGGCGTTTGAAGGAACACCTGGGTGGTTTTACTGGGTATACCAGCGACGTGCGTCCCCCAGCCTAGTGAAGGGGACGTACGGGCGCATTGGACGGGGAGTCTCACACTACCCCAACACTCGTTCTCATGCGGCAGGGTTGTGCGTCATGCTTTTCCACCTCCAAAAAAAAGTTCTTTTACTAAAACATATTATATTTTTGATAAAGATCTTGTCCTGTTTGTATCCAAAACTGTTTTGCGTGCCGTGCCAATTCCGTTTACCAATGAGACATAATGACAATAGTGTAATTGGGTCTTTACTAAGGCTGTATTCAGTAGGGTGTTCCAGTTTGACTTGTGCTGCTTACACCCCTATCTGTTTTGTATATATATAATACAAAACTAGCCGATCACGCCCCCTCCGCTGGGCGCATAACTGTCTGTTATTACTATTATTGAATTT
This sequence comes from Malacosoma neustria, assembly GCA_963693495.1. Lineage (NCBI taxonomy): Eukaryota > Metazoa > Arthropoda > Insecta > Lepidoptera > Lasiocampidae > Malacosoma > Malacosoma neustria. The sequence continues at coordinate 15,244,838 of OY856389.1, forward strand.
ATTTAACTTGCAGAACTTTTTATTATACTTGTAGAAGTCCCATCCCGATATATTCAGTAGTTTTGTTGTAATGGCGTCAAAGGAACCCCATTTTCATTATATATGTATAGAATATTAACTAGTTCAATTTTTCCTTTTTTGTTTTCTGTATTAGTTTAAAACAGCAGACATGTTAACGGCCCATTTATTAGTAAGCAGTTACCGTCGCCTATAGTTGTCAGCGACGCCAGGGGCCCAGCTAACATGCTGCCGTCCGCGTAGGGGAACTGAAACCTGGGCCTTTATGCCGGAACAACACAAGAGCCCATTTATTAGGCAATTGGAGCAAAACCAATGACTAAGCGTAGCTAAATAGGTCAACAAAAATGTTTTGTACGCAAAATGTACCGAACTAATTGAACTTTCAGTTTACTTACAATTGCACGTGCATTTACCTATAAATTAAAATAAAGTGGGCTATACGTCCAAATGACGTACATAGGTTGATTTATACAATATTTTCCTTTTAATTAGTCAGATTTATCGTATAAAACCGTCCACACGTACGCTGTAGTCGTAAAACATCTTTGGATTTTGAGTAAAGCGTTAGTTTATTAATTAAACATTTAAAAGTTATAATGATATATTTTGTTTATTATAAGAAAATATTGTTTTATTCAATAATAAATACGTTGCAGTGAGTTTTGACATTTAAGTGATAAAAATGGTTCAATCAAATTCAGTGCGGAGTTTGGAGGGATTGAAAAGGATGGCGTCTGTCACGAGGGGCTTGGTTCGGGAGGTAAAGAAGCCAACATTATATTTACAATTAAAAATTTATTAAAAGTATTAAATCTCAGGAGTTCTCTGTTTTTGAAGTGAATCTTCTTTTGTGATGAAAAAGCGACACAAAAAAGAGATAAACATATTCATAAATAGGACTTAATCTGCGAGATATTGAGATTGAATACACGTACAGTGTTTCTTATAATCTTCGTCTCGTCTTTGTTAAGACTTTCGTAGCTTTTATAAACTAATATATAAAATGTAGTCTACTTTTTTGAAGTTTAACTTCTGCAGTATGTGCCCTTATTTCACGCCCCTCTTTTTAATAATATATAGATGACAAACACGAATTTATTTACTAATGTCGTTATGTTCTATAATACTTTACTGAAAAACTTATAGAATTCTTCTTTCTATGGACAATATTAATTATAACAAGGTTGTATATTAATTAAGTTTATGTAAATAAATTACACGACAAAGTAAAACAGTTTAAATTCGTAGAATGTTGATATAATGATGAATAGAATATGTGAAATAAAATAATTACTAAAGCGTTTGTCTCTAGTTAAAACAATTTGTATCTAGTAGATAGACTATAGATATACGAGCAACAGTTTCTTTTTTTATTGCTGAGAAAGAGTAGAAAGGCTGGCGCCCCACTTAATAGTAACCAGTTACCGACGCCTATGGATGTTGGCGACACTAATGGCACCTTGAACACGCTACTGTCCCATAGGGGTACATGGGCTTACTACATAGGGCTTACTAATGCCGCTACACAACACAAGGTTCTTATGGAGGCATTATAGACCAAGATATATAGATTTATAGACCAAGGGTCGTTGCCATCCAGATGGGCTTGGGCCCTACTACGTAGCTAGGGCTGTTTTGTCGCCTTTTATGACACACTCGGCCACAGATGTTAATTTTCTTACCCCGCCCCTGCGCGGAGAAAAAGTTTCAAGCGCTAGATTAAAAAAGCGTGTAATATGCACTTAGATTTATTAATAAAATGAGAAAAAGAAAAAATAATACTCGTGTATCCGTATATTACATTTATCTGTGATCCAAATTATCGGTGAATAATAAAAGGGCTTCCTATTGATTCACGCGTTTCTATTAAGTTTATCATATCAGATAGCGGACATTTGTTAAAAATGAGCCAAGTTCTGCAAAATATGATTAACTAGCTGTGCCCGCGACTCCGTGCGCGTGGAATAGTGACTTTGGGCAGCATTTTTTGTGGATATATCTTATGGTTTATTTTGGATTACAAACCCTATAAACCCTAAAATATATATAAATGAAATATGCAAACAGTCAGTGTTATCGAATGCAACTAAGTCATGCGCCTCCGGAATACGTGCGTTAGAACTTAAATAGTCCAGCCTAATCTAAACCCTATTTCATATGATTGATGATATAAATCAGAGGTAAATTTAAATTGAAATATCATTTTTAACAAAAACTATTTTACTAGCCCGGCTTGCCTGGAAGAGATCGCTCTGTAGCGATAAGGCCGCCCATTGTAAGTCAAGTACATATTGATTGTGTAAATAAGTTTCATTGTGTTTATATAATTGGTTTACAATAAAGTGTTATCTATCTATCTATCTATCTATTTTTTTTTCTAAAATAAAAATAGTCAAGTTACTCCTTGTTACATCAGCTATCTGCCAGTGAAAGTCCTGTCAAAATTGGTGCAGCCATTTCAGAGATTAGCCGGAACAAACAAACAGACAGACAAAAATTGTAAAAAATGTCGTTTTGGTATATGTACCGTGTATACATCCAAATGCACTTAGTAAAAAGCGGTTATTTTAATATTACAAACAGACACTCCAATTTTATTTATTTGTATAGATAAATATATAAGGGGCAATTCACACAGTGCCGTCTAGTCACAAAGTAAGTGAGCGTTTGTGTTATGGATACTAGACAACTGATATACTATTATTTTGTAAATAAATACATTTTAGATATAAAACCCACACTCTTGGCGAGAATTAAGCCTGTTTCTCCAGCAGACGTTCTGATCTGTGAAATCTGTTGCACTATGGAGGTCTTCAAAGTTACAATGTATGTAGAATGTAGTAAGAAGAAATCTATTATTTTTAATAATGCCTCTCTCATAAAAGCCCGTCCCTATTAGCAAAAATCTTAGACAGTCGATTTTTGCAACCTTCTCTTGAGGCGATTTTTCATCAGGAAAATTGTTTTCAGCGGACAAGAAGTGATAATCACTTGGAACCTAGTCCGAACAACAAGGCTAACCAAGCTCCTGGAGTTTTTGGAGAATCATTATCGATGTATGTGGCCTTGAATTGTCCTGATGGAACACAATTCCTCTCCTATTGGCCAAAGCTGGCCGCTTCTGGGTGATTACTTCGTTCAGGCGGTCCAATTGTTGATAATACAAGTTTGAGTGAAGAGTTTTGCCGTAGGGGAGTTTGTATGCTCATAGTAAATGTTCGGGATTGTGGGATCAGAGTGTAGTCGCTCCTATCCCGCATACATTCATATTATTATTAGCTTTATTCTTGTGTTAGTTTTACGGCATCATCATCATTGTAACTTAAAACAATTTTTTTTACAGATTTAAAGTGCGCTTTAGCTTTGATTATTCATTGAAATTACGATAACTGAAAACGTTTTAATTTGAAACATTTAAAATTATATACTATTTTAAAGGCAAATATTAATTTAAAAAAATATCAAAAATAAATATAAAAATTTTATTCCAAAATTTAATTTTATAATACAAACGCTAGAAATAAAATGTAATACTGAAAACTTGGCTCAATTTCACAGCCGTCTGGAAAGATAAAAAGATAAGATTAATATGTGTGTTTTCAATTGCTTATTGTGCGTTAGTCGTTATTAGCGCTTTCTTTTAGTACAACATATCTATATAGAAGTGATTATATGTTAATCAAGGACTTTTAAAAATGAATCGGAACACATATTACGGAGCGGTAAATGGAGTTTGGGTAAATTTATTTTTTCAATTACATATTACAGTATATCTATATATAGTATATCAGTACATACTTTAGCTAGTTAGAATCAATTCTAACTAGCCCAATTTAATAGACTTAATAGATGATTGCTTCTTCTTCCTTCCCACATTATACACAGCATGTTCCCTCCTTCCACTCTTTTCTAGCTGTCATCTCATTCACACCCTTTTTCGCCACATCATTTTTAAGAAATAGTGAGATAAGGAAACGTTGTGGTCTGAAAGAAGATCTAGTGACAAAAATTGAGAAAGGTATGCTGAGGTGGTTTGGCCATGTCGAGAGAATGAATGAAGAACGATTGACGAAAAAAGTGTATAAGGCGAGTTTGAATGAAAGTGTTGGAAGGGGTAGACCTAGGCGGAAGTTTTGAGACCAAATCAGGGAGGTCTTGAAAAAAGGCCAGGTCAAGAGTAGCCTAAACCGAAGAGCATGTATGAAGGGAATAATGAAAGTGGACGAAGCGAAACAAGTATGTAAGGATCGTAGCAAGTGGAAAGAAGTGTTCTCTGCCTACCCCCACGGGAAAGAGGCGTGATTATATGTATGTATGTATTTTGTACGCAATCCATCTTTCCTATAGTCTAACTCTGATTCTATATCCATCCAGTTTCATTTCTATTTTAGTAGATGATTGCAAGATTTTAAATTTGTATATAAATGAGGTTTATGTCAAACGTCCTAAATAAAATTTTAGTGGCATGTACTTATCTCGGGTTTTGAGTTTGTATTATTTTCGTCATATGTGCTGACAGTGAAAACACTAAAATTAGTCCAAGATTGTTGTATACCACTAATTGGATTTAAAAAGTGTCGTCTGGTGAGTGGGATTTATTCATTTTAATTTTTAAAATTATTGTCCTTTGTTGTACAAGCATATGATAGCAATGATAACCGTTTCACGATGAGCTATGTTTATCAGTTTTTCTATAAGCAATAATCCACCTTCTACATACTAGTCTTTAGATTGATATTGTAAAAGTAGCATCCATGTATATTGATGACATATAAATTATTTTATGACATCAAATCATATAGCAAAACGTGCTTTGTTACAAATTAGCAACATGTTCATGTATTGACGCAATTCCATAAAGAATGTATGCCATGGTTTACTTACTGATAGGACTTATTAATCAGGAAGTAATTTATGATAGAGATTACCCGTAAGTAATACTCGTGTATTATGTGAATGTAAAAGGATCTCAAATACTACCAGAAATATTATATTACTACTGTTATTACTTGTACCATTAGTATTTTTTTATCCGTGCAGGGGCGGAGAAAGAATACTGATCGATGCGGGGTCGGCCTGTCATAAATGGTCTTAATTAAGCATGCCGCCATTAAGGCCGCCATAATAACTTTGTGTTGTGTTCCGGCATTAGTGACCCAAGTTCCTGTACCCTTATGGGACAGCAGCGTGTTCGCGATGTCACTGGCGTTGCAAACACTCATAGGCGACGGTAACTGCTAAATTCTAAGTGGGCCGTCAGCCTGTCTGCTATCGTAGAACAAAAAAAACTTATAACAGCGATTTATTACATTATGAGTACATTTAAGTTAAAGTTTGTTTCATTTCGTTCCTCCGTTCTCTATTGGAAATAAGAACAGAGTAACCCTTTCTATTGAGTCTTATAGGACGATTCATTGATTATTACTCATCTTGCTAGTATTCAAATGGCTTAGGAGAATACTATTTTGTTTCTCCTTTTGTTGTTAGAGGTTCAGACGGCAATTACAAATGCCAAACTACATACATATATTCCAGGTATATTTTTTATTCCTGTGGAAAAAAGACAGACTGATGACTCAATAATAAGCTGTTACCGTCACCTACTGATGTTTGCGATGCCAGGAGCACCGCTAACATGCTGATGTCTGCATGAGGGAATTGGAATCTGAGTCACTTATAGATTTAGTGAAAGGTAGTTGCCATCCAGTCGAGCTTAGACATCTTGTTTTATAAGGACGTGTTTGGAGCAGAATCCAATGATTTGCCCAATTCTATTAAATATCTGTATGTTCCTGTTGTGCGCGTCGTTTAAGTCTTCTAAAAGTTTTGTAGAGTTTCTTAGTAATTAAGTTTCTAGCCAGTTGGTTATTAAATACTTAAAATCCAGCTGAATATCATATAAGACAGCTTGCAGGATAAAAAGGGATAAAAAAATATATCTTGTGCTTTGTGGTTAAATGAAGAGACGTGTCTCGTGTAAACAGACTATTATATCATAACTTTCAATGCAGTCGAGATTAAACACTTGATTGTCGTATACGAGAATCAACATGACCGATTAAAAATCACAATCAGTTGATTATACGTGGCGTCAAAATAAAACTTGTTATCATTTTTTTAATTCGGTATAAATAATAAACGTACAAATTAGCTACATTTCAAATAAATAAATATTTATTTCTTTTCAGTTTATTTAATACTAACATACAACTTAAAACATTAAGTGAGAACAAATTGTAAATCTTATCTTCATTGTTATGTTTTTTCCTATTTTAAGTTTATTTTAATACAGTCTCTGCACAATGAAAAATTTGCAGAGCAAACTTTTTCTTAAACACAATTCGTGGATACATACCGGACTAGAATAAACAATGTATATGCAATATAAATATTTTGACCTCCATGGGGTTGAACCCATAGAGATACGACCTTATCCGACCTCTTGCCTAGCCACTGAGCGGACTTTAATATATATTTACTATATTTGTAAAATAGAGTTTGTATTTTAAAGCAATACAAACTAGTTATATTCCCATTTACGTAAAAAAATTAAATACGTAATTTTATAGAAAAATGTAGATTATCCTTATTACGAAATGTATTGTATTGTAGATATTCCTACATATTCAGTTTATTGTAAACAATGATTAATTCAACAATTAAATTAGAACTAAATTTATCTAAATACAATTAATTAATTTTAAACAAATATTGACAAGATTATCTTTCCAACATAAATTAGAATTTGCATCATAAATCAGACTTTAACTTAGCGTACTTAAATCTGCTTAAACAAAGCTTAAGTGGAGTACTTTAAGGGTAAAGGTCGAGTACAAAGGTCAAGAGTAAAGGTCGAACGGACCAAGGTCACGACGACCTTCGCGAAGCTGAGCTTTGTAAACCCTTTTATTACGAGCGAGAATTTTACGTCATATAATTTATTACATTAAAATTAGATGTAAATTTAATCCTATTTTGTTTGAAATTGTTAATTATATTGTAAGCATATAATGGTTTTATTATAAATGTAATGGTTTTATTATAAACAAAAAAGTATCTTTTTTATTTCATTTTTTTAATGCTGTAAGACAGCAGGCAGGCTGACGGCCCGCTTAGAATTTAGCAGTTACCGTCGCCTATGGGTGTTTGCAACGCTAGTGGTATCGCGAATACGCTGCTGTCCTATAAGGGCACAGGAACTTGCGTCACTAATGCCGGAACACAACACAAGCTTATTATGGCGGCATACTTAAGAACAAAGGTGGTCGCCATCCAGACGGGCTTGAGGCCCTACCACGTAGCTAGGGTGGGTTTTTTTGTCGCCTTTTACGACAGGCCAAACCCGGCCACAGAGGTTAGTATTCTTTCTCCGCCCCTGCATGGATAAAAACGCCCTGTGTGCGTGTTTTCTATAATAAATATATAAGGTAGGTATATTTCTTTCTTTCTAAATAGAGTGTTTTTGTTGCAGAAAATAGATGTCGAATCACAAGCGCAGGATAGCGGTTGTTTTAAAAGAAAAACACTATGGTGGACAGTGGGCGTAGATGTAACTCTTCTTCTTGTAGGTAAGGTTAACACTAAACATTTCACAATACATCTTTTTTATAAAATAATAAATGCAAGAAAAAGTTACTATACATCAATAATACTTATTACCCACAGTAAAGAAAATTTTCTAAATCAATAATGCTTTAAAATACATCGATTCATAAATGTATTTTACTGAGAATCAATTAAAATCATGTTTATGCGAGTGTTCGTTTTGATATAATAAATTCATTGATAACAAGTATGTTATTTGCAACATATTTTTATTTTTAGTAAAAAATAAAAATTTGTTGCAAATAATACAAAAAGATGCTATTTATTATCCAAGTTTTTCAGTAAGTAACTATTACATAGTATTTGTGATTTTAAAATATGACATTAATTCAATGTTAATTCATTATTATCACTGCATAAATCCTTGCTAAAGGAAACAGAACATTGGTTACAATGTTTTAAACAAACTAATATCCTATATCTTTAAACGAGCAATTCTTATATATATATATACATATATATATATATATATATATATATATATATATATATATATATATATATATATATATATATATATATATATATATATATATATATATATATATATATATATATATATATATATATATATATATATATATATATATATATATATATATATATATATATATATATATATATAATTGGAATCTCGGAATCGGCTCCAACAATTTTCATGAAATTTAGTATACGGGGGGTTTCGGGGGCGATAAATCGATCTAGCTGGGAATCATTTCTAGAAAATGTCAAAAGGTGGCGTTTGAGTAGTCCAAATTTAAACTGAAAAATGACTCTTCCTGACATCTATCGGCGAATAATAATACTATTTTTTTTAATTGCTTTAACGACACAACAACACTAAAGCTATTCCAGCAGATGGCGTTGTTAAGTAACACGAAGTCAATGAGTGTTTGCTTTGAGGTTAGACTAAGAAAATCAATTGTTAATTTCCAAAAAACACAATTTATAAAAAAAAAAAAATACCGAGCAAAGCTCGATCATCCAGCTGGTATATTAATAAAAGTTAATAAATAGGCCCTTTCATAACCATCTAACAATGATTCCCTTCTACAGACAAAATAATTAAATTTAAAAATAGAACAACGTCAACTCTGTCAACTATGGAAGTAAAATATGGTCTAAGAGTAAAAAATTGAAAAGTGTAGGTACTAAAATGTTTAAAAAAGTATTTAATGCGATACACGTGGCATGTTTAAGCGAGAAACTATAAACATATGGTTAAAATCACATGGGGTTGTTATTTTTTAACGGTTTTGTAGAATAGTTTCAAAAAATATTCATCAGGACATGCGCCTAAGAAAGGTTAGGTTAAATACCAAGTGAGGACGTACACGCATTTCACGAGAATCAACAATTATCCAGTGTGCCAAAATCATTTTTATGTTGACAAAAAACGATTGACCTCGAATGCATCTGAAGTTGCGGAGTGCGAAATTACTGCGCCATTTACCTTGCTTTTTCCGTCCGTTTTTCTTATTTTTCTTGTGCAGGGAAGTTTATTAGTTCGTGCTAAGTGGTAGAGCCTGAAGCCTATCTATATTGCAACCCATGGTATCTAAATATACAGCAATAATAATTTGTAATGTGTTTCGGAATTAGTGACATAGGTTTTAGTAGCTCTGTATGGACGGCAGCGTGTTCGCCGTGCTCTTAGCGTCGCAAACATCTATAGGCAACGGTAACTGCTTACTACTAAGTAAACTGTCAACCTGCCTGCTATTTCTCAGCAATAAAAATTAAAAATAATTCATTTACCTTCTTCTACGATGCCTTGTCTGAAGACAGTCATCATATCCGTGATATTGATAATAAGACTTTTTTTATTGCTGTAGGACAGCAGACAGGCTGACGGCCCGCTTAGAATTTAGCAGTTACCGCCGCCTATGGGTGTTTGCAACGCCAGTGGTATCGTGAACACGCTGCTGTCGCATAAGGGTACAGGAACTTGGGTCACTAATGCCGGAACACAACACAAGGTTATTATGGCGGCATACTTAAGACCAAAGGTGGTCGACATCCAGACGGGCTTGGGGCCCTACCACGTAGCTAGGGTGGGTTGTTTTGTCACCTTTCACAACCGGCCGACCCTGGTTGCAAAGGTCAGCATTTTTTCTACGCCCCTGCACGGATAAAAATTACCTAAACTAACGCAAACTATGACGCCTAAATTACAAGACCGTAATATTTTGCGGCAACATTTAGATGTCGCTACGGGACATATTAAAAAAAATAATACCTCAACGGTGTAATAGCTAAGACACGTCGGTACACTTGCGGAGGTCACGGGTTCGAATCCCGTCCCGCGTTTGAGTGTTTATGTATAATATGTGTTTCTTGCAATAGAAAAGTATATGTGTAGTATATCAGTTGTCTAGTATCCTTAACACTAGTGCTATGCTACTTACTTTGAGAGAGGGCGTTGTGTGAAATTAACCAATATATTTATTTTATAAAGGACTAGCTTGTTGTTGTATGCGTTCTAATGAGTTATCAAAAATAGCGAAGACCGTGCGTTGTCAAGAAGAAAATGTTGGAACATAGATTTCGGAGACGAAAGCAAAAATTCACGTCTGAATTTTAATGCCGAATGACGTCACATTCTTCTGAATATATTTTTATCTATACAAATAAATAAAATTGGAGGGTCTGTTTGTAATATTAAAATAACCCCTTTTTACTAAGTGAATTTGGATGTATACGGTACTTATACCAAAACAATTTTTTTTCAATTTTTGTCTGTCTGTCTGTCTGTTTGTTTCGGCTAATCTCTGAAATGGCTGGACTGATTTTAACGGGACTTTCACTGGCAGATAGCTGATGTAACAAGGAGTAACTTAGGCTACTTTTATTTCATAAAAAAATGATTTTAGTTAAAAGTGGTCAGTTTCGAATTTTATTAATCCAATTTAAGTTGACCTCGGATTTATATCATCAATCATATAAAATAAGGTTCCGTTTAGGCTGGACCATGCAGGTTCGAACGTAATTTGTATATTTCATTAATTTACATTTAAGGGTTTATAGGGTTTGTAATCCAAAACAAACCATAAGATATATCCAAAAAAATGCTGCCCAAAGTCACTATTCTACGCGGACGGAGTCGCGGGCACAGCTAGTATAGAATATACTTCATTGCATTCAATTTATAAAGCTGTACTATGGAAATTCAAACAGCGTCATCTAGTTCCCAAGCAGTAGAGCGCTTATTATGTGTAATAGACAACTGTTGCATTTTTCTTAAATAAATAATATTATATTGTTAACCAGTGGTCTAAACGAAATTTCTGGACTGTCCCGTTATTACAATTATAATTTGTTACAAGAACAATATAATGTTTATTACGTGACGCAATTAATTATCAAACATATTTAATAATTATTTTCCTATTTAAAATCATTAAATAATAATAGTCATGATTTCGGGATTTCCCTTTAAAAGTAAACAATCAACATAACAGACTAATTTTATTTTGTAGTCTTGTGGTTTTGAACGTTAAACAAAAAGAGACAGATTTATTTAATGGTTTATATCATTACATACAGACGTTGCTCAATAGCTTTTTTAAACTTATTTGTTGTTTTCAAACCAACCTTAGACCCACGTTCCTGTACCCTAATGGGACACCCTTATGCGACGGTAACTGCTAATTCTAAGTGGGCCGTCAGCTGTCCTACAGCAATTAAAAAAATCAACAATTAAGTTTAAAAAATCTCTTAGGACTTTTCCTTGAATTCTATATGGGATTTTATTATAAAAAAGTATACTTTGCCCAATAAAACTATTGTATACTTTGTTGTTTTTACAAGAGTAAATAAGAGTCGATTTCAATGCCCTGTAATTCAATCTGCAATTACAAATGGAAATTTATTCAATAATTGTTCATGCATTATAAATTTCACGGTTATTATAATATGGGCTGTGTAAAATTTATAATTAATAAGTAGGAGTCGTTTGTAATATGTAATTACTAATTGTAATTACAAAGCCTTTTTAGATTAACATCTATAGTTATAACTTTTAAATAAAATTATTTTCCGGATTTCAATTAATTGGTTTGACTTTGAGATTGGTTTGAGTGTAACAACTGCCATCTAGCGTCGGATAGCGATAATATATAAAAATATAAAGAAATACTAGCTGACCCGGCGAACTTCGTACCGCCATATTTTATTTCTCTAATCGCAACTGAGGAAATAAAACCTTTCCGAACAGCGCCATTTATTGGATGTATTTGCAACCTAGATGTCAAACAATATTGAATAATTTTATCGATGAATCAACGTACACCGCCATCTATGACAACTTCATAAAACTAAACAGTAAATAAACACTTGCGAAACAATTAATTGATACATTTTATTCGTTTACATTCACGACATAAGCGAATAATTGAGATGATAACTATTCTATCCAGTAAGTTAGACCAAAATACGGGTACACGTGAAATTTGATTGATCGGTTCAGTAGTTTTGGAGTTTATTATAGCAACATACATCGTGACACAAGATTTATATATATATATATATATATATATATATATATATATATATATATATATATATATATATATATATATATATATATATATATATATATAAAATAAAATAAATAGATTTTTATAAGAGTAGTGCCACGGCATAAATACAAACGCCGCACACTAGCTTCATCCTATGACAGTAGCTAATATGGGACTAAGGACTTTAAAGTGAAAGTTGATGTATCTCATAGAATTACTATCTCTCACTAAAGACAGTCTCAGACGGAAATATGAATCAATTACTTGGTGAGTCATAAAAAGCATCAAATAGATTAGCTTTGGATAATAGAGAGTAAAAGAACACTTTTTTCCTTTTAGTGTTGGTAAGACAACTGTAGCTGGGAAAAACCAGATTCTACATCTTCGTTTATTTCTAATGCTTTTACCCTATTAAAGGAAATTTAAATTTCAAACCGAAGCTAAGCCTAATTACAAGTATCAGACGCAAACGGGATCTACTTCGTGCTCCTAACCCATATTAAGTGAGAGCAACATGTCCTCTCTTTCTACTCTTTTCTGTTTCTCATATCATATGACATTCACACCTTCGCATTAGGTATATACCACATTTCTCCGTACAGGGACGAAGTCATAATACTGATCCTACCGGCCGATGACGGCCTGTCGTAAAAGAAATCTAGAGAATACTAGCTAGGTAGTAGGACTGCAAGACTATTGAAATGGCAACCACATAAGATTTCTAAATATTCCAGCATAGCGTTGTGTTGTGGGGAATGAGTAACCCTGGTTCCAGTTCCCCTAAGCAGACGGCAGCGTGTTAGCTGTGCCCGTGGTGTCGCAAACATTATTTTTAACTGTTTAGTTCGATTAACTAACTATAAAAGCGTGTTTTTAGTTAATTTTAAACTATAATTTATTGTTTGTCAATCGTTAAATGTTTTTATTGATTTTCCGTCAATTTTTTTTTATTTAACGCTATCTTCCGGCAGTTCTTTTAAATTAATTCCGGCAGTTTTAAAATTCGACAGAAGGAAAATAAAGCGTTAATCCTGATGATCCTACTAAAGATTATGGGACATAATTATTAAATTTGTATATTTTCATCAAGTCTTGACAAGTGAGCAAAATTTTGAATTTTGTTTTTATAGTTCTAAGTGGGTAAAAAAATCGAGTCCGAAATATTTCGTTACATAGATACGAGTACATACAGGTTAAATTAATAAAAGTGTGGTAAAAATTACTTTTAATTAGTCCATCACTTTAAAATTTCCTATCAAGCATACATAGTCGTAGTATATACATTATGTTGTTCGAAATAACAGCGTAGGATTATACGTATTATAACGTATTATAATATACCAACACCCTCGTCTCGAAAGTCTGGAGTGCACGTTTCATGCAACTAGCACAGCTCCACGTGATCTGGATCTAAACAATAATCCACGTGAGAGGATGTGAACTATTAACTCAATTGGATCTTAAATTTTCGTTGTCGGATCATTTTAGGTCGGATCATTCTAAGTTTTCCATTTCTGCTGCTCTGGAGCCCGGATGTTGAAACAAAAGCTATTTTTACCTTAAAGCTGTGACTATTTTTTCAGACAGTTCTTGTTTTGTATTACAGAAGTAAATCTCTGTATACTCGTATATTCTAACGGAATTTCCAAATTATAATTCTAACAATTTCATTCGTCTAATGATGAAGGATATCGTTAGAATATAATTTTTTTATAAATTGTGTTTTTTAGAAATTAACAATTGAGTTTCTTAGTCTAACCTCAAAGCAAACACTCATTGACTTCGTGTTACTTAACAACGCCATCTGCTGGAATAGCTTTAGTGTTGTTGTGTCTTTAAAGCAATTTGTCATATTTTAAAAACAAAAATACTATGTAATAGTTACTTACTGAAAAACTTGCGAAACTTAAGAAAATCTCTCAGTTTTGGAAATGTTCTGGACATTTTGCTTGAATTGCTAAAATTAGCTAACTACCCGAAAACGCAATTCTCTCAAAGATTGTCAAATGCACTGTTTTAGATCAAATAAAAATATTCTTATAAATTTGAATAGCTTGTTAATTAAGTAAATTTTCGATGACTAACAAACGTTTCATCCCTGTTGAATTTGAAATATACTTTGAACCTAAATACACTGATCTTAAGGTATACTTATAGTCTCAGGAATAAATTCATTCGTGCCTGCGTGGGTACTCTTTTCTTTGTCTTGAAATCCATTTTGGTAAACAAAGTAACAAAATAGTTGTGTCAGCTCTGTCAGACTCACCCCGAAACTAATTTACTCCTGCTGGTGGCGTCGCAGAGCAATGACCAATAATTGATCCTGTGATGACTTTCGCTGGTGACTCGGGTTTTAGTGGGCCATTAGATCTTAGCCAGCAGCACAAACACGATCGCCGTAGGGTTAGAACGTTGAGGCCGACATAAGTCGATCAAGTCGAACTTCAAGTCAGCTTCCCCGCTGACTTTTCTTGAAATATCAAGAATCAAAGAGTATCTTTGCTAAGAAGTAAAGACAAATAACGTTGTACTGCCAGTATTATCAATTCCGCAACAAATACACAAACACGGAAGAGTTCTGGCACCCTAATATTTCAATGATAATAAATCACCAATTTGCGTAACGCATGGCAATTGTCGAATTGGCGGGTTACGTCCGCTGCTGGCAGGTTCAAAGTCAATGTCAAATGTGTTTTGGCAAACCGATTACGCGCTAGGCGAGGGTCATCTTTTTGCGTCTGATACATGTATGGGAAAGGTCGTTTGCTCTCAGCCAGCAAAAAAGCGACTAACAAACTTATTTTTAGTAGTAGTTACTGAAACATAAATTAGCCATTCATTTTCCCATGCTTATTGCCTGTCAGGTAAAGAAGTTGACGTAAAAAGACACGCTGTATTTTTGCCTTGTGTCATCGAAAAAATTAGTAATTACTACTACTAACTTATTGGTTAGTGCGATTTATAACGTATATATTTCTTTTACGATGTATTTTGTTGTAGCCATTTGAATAATTGTAAATTTCCTGGCATTGAAGTAGGATTAAAAGTTCCGAGAAGACAAATACATAGTGAACTAAAGTACTATATTACTAAAACCTATACTTTTAGGGGCTAAATTTTCTGTAAATTAATAATACTTTAAAATATATAGCGAAACTGACACTAATACATAAAATATGATTATAATGTTTATTTTATTTAGTGACCTTATCTTCCTTCTCTTCTCCGTTCTCTTAATCCTTTTAATAATGTATAAAAAATTGTAAGAACAATTTTCCTAGATAGTCAATATTTTCAATGATAATGTAATCTTTTTTATAGCTTTGGCAATCATCGCGTTGTTCGAACTCGGCATAATACCAGCTCACAAGTACGGGTTCTACTGCAATGATCCTGCGTTGGCCTTCCCGTATGATGGGGAGACTGTCACGACCTCCATTATCATCAGCACCATTCTTCTAATTCCTGTTATTATTGTAAGTATATTCTATCTAAAAGTTTTTATATGTATCTCGTAGCTCCTGATTAGTTCTCATATCTTACTTCTCTAGCAGCGTTGTGATTTTAAAATTCGATTAATAAAATTTAGTCTGAGAGCGAATTAGATAAAATACAAGTATACATTGTGTCCTATAATCTTCTCCTATTTGTTCGGACTTATGCAGCTTTTACACTTATTTATGAAATGTAATATTTTGTATTAAAACATAAAATATTTTTTATAGCTTGGTGAACATATTTTATATCTAGAGTTCAGCAGATAGTCAGCAGGTGGTCAACGTTGCCTATGGACTTGCGTAACATCAGAGGCATTTTGCCAAACGCGCTGCTGGATTCGAAGAAATTTTATAACGCTTTATCTGTATGTAGGAGATATGTATGATGATATGATTATTCGTCATAATATATATGACGACCTTATAGGCTCATAACGTCTCATTACTTGGCTTGGGATCAGATAGTATGCCCGTCACACTTGTCCAAGGAGAAATGGCAGCTGACACACATCGGTGATCCTAGTATACAGATTTTCTCAATAAGGTTTCTTTCGCTGTCAGTAAGTATGTAGCAGTTATGTTAAATTTTATACGTCAGATGTCGTAGTATATCATTGTGGGATTCGAACCCATATCCTTTAGATAAGTCTCCGAATGTGATACGAGTAAGTTACAACATATCCGTATTCTGACGCCAAAACATCGTTAATATACAGTGATTGGTTTCATATTTTGGTATAGTACCGCCATCTAGTGGCTAATAGCGACAACATAAATTTGATTACTATAGGTATATTATAGTTACTGTTGAAAAACGATTGATTGAAAATTATCAAAACAGGTTGCTGCTTTAACCTAATTATAAAATAAATTTGAAATGTTAATACAAAGTAAAAATATGTCAAATAATATAGAAATACGCAAACTTAGTATCGAGATTGCGTATTTCATACCGTTTTTAAAATTTTTAGAATCAATATTTCAGCGAAATTTTTTAACGTATGACAGCTGTTCATAATATATTTTTGTTTCAGTTCTACCCAACAGAGCTAGTTTTCGCGGATACAGATTACTCGTTAAAAGAAAAAACCTTTACGTCGTTAAGAAATACAGCCGGCTTATACAAGATATACCTATTCGGATTATTAATGAATCTATGTATAGTAGAAGTGATGAAGGGCATTGTTGGAACACCGAGACCAACCTTCTTCGATTTGTGCGAGCCTGATAAGGCTAAACTCTGTACTGAGTAAGTAACTACTAAATCATCCAGCTTTTTTTCCCGGGGAAAATTGCACCTTATCGACTTAACGGCGCGCAATGTAGTTCTACATCTGCTACTAGCAAAGGATGGCCTTGGTTGGGGCGGTATACCCATTTTAGTGGGTTATACCGCCTATCCTCCTCACCTAGAGGTTTTATAGGGAATTGCAGGATCGACTTTTGGTTATTGCTCTGTGACACTAAATTATCATACTATTTACTGTCAATTAAGCAGTGGTTAGAATTTATTATGGCAACTGAATAAGTCTGGTAACGTTCGGCTATGTAATGCACACTCGGGCTAAAGTCGAGTCGATTGAAGGAGCGTGAGAAATATAGTCATCACTCTTTCTCTAATCCCTTGGCGAACGTTATGGGCATTTCGCATTGATATTTTTATACGTTTTCACCTCTGTCGGTAGTCTTCATTACAGCTAGACTTCTTAAAGGAACCTTGTAAATTATTTATGAATGTAATTTTCTAATCATAGCTTTCTGGTTGCTGGAAACATGCAAATAACATACAAAACATATCTCATGAGGCCTGCAACGTCTTATACAAGTTTTATTAGCCTCTCTTAGATAGGCTAACGGTCCGCTTAGAATTTATCAGTTAGCGTCGCCTATGGAGGTTCGCAAGGCCAATGCCATCGCGAACACGCTGCTGTCCTATAAGGGTAGAGGAACTTGGGACACTGATGGCGGAACACAACAACAATTAAAAAATTGGTTTTAACAATAGACATAAACTTTATGCAAGGGTTTATTTATGTTTTAATAAGGTGTATTACCTCCACGTGCCCTTATTATGGATTCTAATCGGTTCCGCATAGATTTTATTAAGGTTATTAAAAGTTTATACATAAACACTCAGACACGTGAAAGGGCTGGAATCGAACCAGTGACGCCTGCAGGCGTTGTTACTGTGAATGAGGTTAACGTTGCCTTCGGATATATATGTGTGCTTATAGCGACTTTGTTTAGAACAACACACCGGTTAATTTGACCAACATCAAAGGTTCCGGCTGAATTTATAACTCTAAAACATCAGCGATTGTTATTTTTGTCAATAGAAATATTGAGCGAGCGCATATAAACGTAAAAAAACTTACCAAGATACTATTTGAAAATACTATATAATATCTAATTAACTGCAGCTTAAAACCCTTAGATGTGCATGTTTGCCTCTTTTTCAAATAACCGCGACTTTAATCACGATAGTGTTTAAGCATTTTCAAAAATACCGTAAACAAAAATAACCGAACATCTAAATAAATGCGTCTCCACACCCCCCACTGCATTTCTACACAGTCTGTCCCCAAAACATTCATATCCGAAGCAATAAATATTTAGGTTTGTAAGAGATTTTTTTAACGTCTTCTCTGGTTGTAGATCTGAATTCATCAGTGATTTTGAATGTACATCGCCGAAGTACTCTTCATGGGACCAAATGGACTCGTATCGCAGCTTCCCATCAGGTCACACGTCCATGTCCGTGTACTGTGCGCTGTTCCTAGCTGTGAGTATTCTTTAAAGATTAATTGAACAAAATAAATGATATGGACGGTGATATCTTTTGAAACTTGTTTGAAAACTTGACATGTCACAGAGCACCAGCAGTAACACTATTATATACACTTAGAGCATCTAGTATACACTTTTCTTTTGAAAATAAAAATATAATATATTCTTAAGAATAAGAAGCTTATTTAATTTTAAAAGAAAATACAAAACGATCTAGATAATTACCAATTGTAATTATTAATTAAATTAAACGATAAAACACAAAATCACGAAATACGAAAACAAGAGTTCGCAAGAGACTTCCATCGCATCCGAACTCTCGAGCACTAGCAAGAAGGATGAGTCGTGGTAGCGAGCGGCGCCACTTATACAACGCCGCCTCTTTCTAAGTTTCTACCTACTACGTCTTCGCAACCACGCGATGTCCCCGCCTTTCGGCTGACAAATCCTCTAACAATATATAAACACTCAGTAAACTATTCCGCAACAGAGTTAATAACCAGCAAAAATCTTCAACTACATTCCATTTATTTTCTTGTAGTTCTTTGATCCATTAAGGACCAAGTGAAGAATATTATAGAGAGAAATCGAAAATGAATATAGCAAAGTATACCGGCAATGTGTATTCTTTCTCTCACTTACACATATACATGCATACACGCACGCACACGCGCACACATACAAACGTGGACGCGCACGCGCAATATCATGGCCCGTTTTGTATAATTTCGTTACTGTTTGTTTCATTCTTTTTGTAATTTTAATCGTATGCATGATACTATGTCCACCAGAGGAACCTGGCCCGCGAAATACAGTCTAAACTAGTTCAAGGGTCAGGAGAATTAATCTAGATATGTATATGAATTTTTATCAAAATAAGTGTTTAAAATCCGTAATATATCAACTTCGCATTTATTCTGCATTAACACATTGACAGAGCGCCGGGTCAATATCCTTACCCTTTGGCACATACCAGTGAAAAGGCCGTGTTAGGAGGGACTCGCAAAGAGGTTTGACACGCAGAAGTACAAGAAGGGATATTTGTTTCAGTGGTACCTCCAACGCCGTGCATTCAACTGGAGCCATCGCACAGTGGTATTGGTGCCAGTTATCCAGTTCCTGTGCATTTCGTACGCCGTCGTGTGCTCGTTGACCAGAATAACTGACCACCGACACCACTGGTGGGACGTACTCGCTGGGACTGGGGTTGGGATACTCACTTGTATATATGCGGTAAGTTTTTATCTTTTTTTTCATGCTGGGGAGTCCGAATACTAATCTCTGCGACCGAGATTGGTTTGTCGTAAAAGGCGACAACACAACCCTCTAGATACGTGGTAGGCACAAGCCCGTCTGGATGGCAACCACCTTTTATACCCCTATAAGTATGCCGCCATAATAACCTTGCGTTGTGTTCTGGCATTAGTGACCCAGATTCTTATACTGTTACCTGGGCCGTCAGCAACGCTGCTGTTCCTCAAGAATAAAAAAAAATTAACGCCATTAGGGTCATCGGTGCTCTCAAGCAATTTTTTTATTATACATTACGAGATCCCACGACAGATCTTTATAAAATTTTGGGTACATCAATTCAAGGTCAATTTGTATTTTTTTTAAATTATCCATGATGGCGTTTAACGTTTAATTTCCATATAGCAGTGTTTTTCAATCTGTGGGTCGCGAAGTCTTACTCGGGGTGTCACCGGCAAAAGTAAAAAGCTCTCCGCGACGACAATTCGGTGTGAACGTCGCGAAGTTTGGTCCACGCAAACTGGCGTCCAAATGAAAGCCGCACGCAATCTTACCAACTTACCTCCTACTTACTTTCAAAGCTGTCGTGACTTTTTATAGAATGTAGGTCTTAATAATGAATATACCTACCAAAATGGAGAAAATCATAAACATAGTCTTATAAATTACTTACTAACTTTTTGTCTCTGTATGGCCCAAGGGGGTCGCCAGAATTTTTCAACCATTAAAGGAGTCGCGTATTCCAAAAAATTTAAAAACACTGCCATATAGTATGTGCTTTATAAATAACAACAATTCATAAGCTAAACATTATAAATTATTAAATTAAAATGTAGGTGGCGACACCTATAGCATGTTTGTAGCTTATTGAAATTTTAATATGCACGCACCTAGGAGAACTTTCTTATTAATATTAAATGTATATTAAAAATAGATCGTACAATACACAAGCTACCAGGTGTCCCGAAATTCAGCTTGAAGTGCGGTATTCAAGCGGATATAGTATTTAAGCTATTAAATGTTAATATTAACTATTTAGGTTTATTATGAGTGTTGCTTTTCAGTGCTATGTTTTTGGCACTTTGATTATTTTAATATAAATAATATAAAACCTTTACGGTACATATTTTATGGTTATATAGTACCCTGATCCTTTCATGGGAGGTATACTTTGTGTACATAATATAGAAAGTTATTGTTATACTATCAGTGTTTCTCTCTTCTTTGGCATCTCTTTAAAAGTCAATTGGTACACTTATTAATTCCCATGATGTGCAATCACTTCGTCTTTTAAATGGTTGTTAAGCGTAGCTGGTGATAGAGCAACACAAACAAGAATATCATCTCTGAACGCATGCTGCGAGCATTTCCCTAGCATATTCAGCTCCGTGACACGCCACGTGGATGAATATGCTGCGGTGAATGTGTAGCGTAACATGGAAAGACCGTATCAGGAATTCCCGCATTCGCGACAGCTTTCATGTCCGTGACATTGCGGACAAACTGCAAGAGGGTTGCTAACGGTGATATGTCCATGTTTTGCGGCAGCCGGCTACTTATGTCAAGAACAAATGTCAATCAAACATCTGCCGGGTCCTGGCAGGAAGGATAGACCCAAAAAAGCTGGCATGACATCGTAAAGGGTGGTATACTTGCCAATGGACGTGCTTACTACCAGAGATGCTGAATACCGTAGGAAGCGATGAAAGAAAAGTCAGAAAATAGGCCTCTGGCACCGAAGCGGAAATTTTGGTTGCAATCGGGATTCAACGATTAGATGATGATGATCAGTCAGCATAGATATTTATTCTCCATTTATCTAGCCGGTTATTGATATTTTTACTAAATTATATATGTACTTATTTCAGGTAATACTGCTCGGTGAAAAGCTAAATCCTAGACCATCGATACAATCACTCGCAAAGTCCGACCAAAGCCAACACACGATAGGAACATTATTCGATGAACAGCAGAGATAGTTTATGTTGTTTACCCATGGTTTATAAATGGTTGCTATATTACTTCTACTATTAGTTCATTAAAACATACATTTGCGATATATATGAGAAAAATGGAGTTATTGAATTCTCAATCTGCTATGAATGTTACTGTTTATTATATAGTTTTATAAAATATGTTTTTGTTATTAATTGCTCTTTAGAGTGTTTAAAGATTTTTCGTTCCCAGTGGCGTTGATTATAATATCCTCGATTAAGTAGAGTAGATGACTTAGTAACTTTGAAATTTATTTATTTAGGAATATTAAAAATAAATATATATATAGGTGTTGCTTGGTATACTTTACTACAAATTTGATTACAATACAGTGCATCATAAATGGTCTAGCTTAAACATTTTTCGTTGTAAATAAACTATATATATATTTTAGATATTGTATTTAGGGTGACAATAATTAGTTACGTTGTTTGACTAATTCAAAAGTATTGTAACATTTAATTGTCTGACAATCTGTGAATTAATGTAGATTGGTGTGGGTTAGGTAGATGTAGTATTTATTTATAAATTATTATGACATTTTCGTTTAGGTTTAGATAATTTTTTCAATGATTTGGATTATAGTGCTGGGCAAATATTAAATAAATATTATCAATTTTAAATAAATATTACGATTTTGTAAACTGATTGTTCGTAACGAAGTGATATAATTGCGTATTTGTACACACGTTATATAGTAGTAAATATTCAACTAGCATATTTTTTTTCATTACCGGCACTTTGATCCTTATTATTTCAAATATAACGAACTAAAGAAATAGCTTTAGTATATAGATATAGTCGTGAGACATTCAACTATTACGATTAATTGTAAAACAAAAAGTTTAAAAGCTCGAGAACATATGAGGGGTGTGTTTTCTGTAAAAATGTTAATTGTTAAATACTACAGTTGCAAAATCCGCTAAAACGTATTTTTGACAAAGTTACGATATGATAAATGTGTATATCCATAAAATTACTCTAAATTATCTACATAGCTATCGATTTAAGAGTTTCCAAAAATATTGTTATAGCGGGTTTTGCAAATACACTTCTCATATACAAACGTAATTGTGGTGTTACTGTATTACATCCTTAGTTATATACAGCGATGGCAACATCGTATGCCTGACATCCGGTCCATTTTAATTTTAACTAATTTATGCCTAGCTATTAGAACTTTTGGGCTGCTACAATGACTAATTAGTATTATTATTTCTTGTGTAAAGCAGGGTGCGTGCACGATAGCAATTATTGAATTATGTTTTAAGGTGTTTTGTATGTAAAACTAAGTAATGTATTTGTTCTTAAAGAAAACGACACATTCCGATAAAAAGCTGTGATTTTTAAATCATATCATCTATTATGACTATGAAATTGTCAACATATATTGATTAGTAAAATAAATTATGTTTAATGTTTCGATGTAAGATTTTAAATGAATGAGTGCCATTAAAAATGAAAATAAATGATATACATTAATATTGGTTTTATTTGTAAAATAGTTATTTATAAATCAAAATAAACAATTAAGACACAACTGGTTCTAAGACTAACCGGCCGTATCTGAGTTCGATCCCCATTTTTTTTTTTTTTTTTTTACGGGGTGGGGAAATCCTCATGGACTACCTCCGCCTGGGGAAAGGCGGAGGGGCGTGCCGGATTCTTACCGGCTAAAACCACCACCCCGTTGTCTCCTCACACGTGCGCGCGGGGCCGCGAGAATCCAAATTCTTCCGCAGCCCCACACTAGTGCTGGCCCGGTGTGTCCGGGCCTCGTCTCCTGCACGGGGTAGTGAGGTGTTTAACTACCCCGTGCATCGCCTCAGAGGCGCGCGCCGACACCCGCGCGCGCCTCCACCTCGGGTCCATCGAATAGGGGGCGGGAACTTCCCCAAGTCCCTTGCCCCTGGACCTATTCATGGGGGCTGGAAAAGGGCGTTGTCCGCCCTTCTCCTGCGCCCGGTGCGCCTTCTGCGGCCGGGGAAGGGAGTCGAGATCTCCCTCTCCCGTTCCGCAGTTTCCTTCTAGTTCGATCCCCACACGGAACATAATATTTGTTGTGTAATTTTTTCGTTCTAGTCTCGGTATTACCATTAATTGATTCTATTCGGATGACCTTCGTGGCGTAACGGCTAACGGACTTCGGTACGCTTGCGGAGGTCGCGGGTTTGATTCCCGTCTCACGTCTGTGTTTTTATGTATAAAATGTAATTATTTACAAAAGAAAAATTTGTTATTTAGTACCCATAACACAAATGTTATTTACTAACTTTGGAACTAGATGGCGCTGTGGGAATTTTCCAAGTATATTTATTTATGTATGTATTCATTTAATCGCACATGCTATATTTATTTAAGGTAATGTAAGATACATATACGTAATATTAACAAAATTTCATGACAACTATTTTCTCAGGTTCTTTTTTCTGTTTTTGTGCTAATAATACTTATGATTAAATTTCACATGTAAAGGGCCTAGACTAGAAGACTAGACCTTCGGAGATCCAACCCACATACAGACGCTTGCATATCATGGAGATTAATATGCTGCGGTGGATGTGTGGTGACGCAAAAATAATGGATAAACTGCAAGAGAGTTGGCGTCGTGGTATGGCCATATTTTACGGCAACCAGCTACATATGGGGAAACAAATATCAAGCTGTATTTCCTCTGTCGGATCCCAGCAGAAGGGGTAGACCCAAAATGTGCTGGTTTGATATCGTAAGAGATGTCTGCCAATAAAATTACTGTTAATTAATTATATATGGAATTAATTAACAGTTAATTAACAAGTTAATGGTATTACACATGGATGCCGAAGACTGTGCGAAAGGTGGATCCCGGCCCCCGAAAATGAAGTTTGAGTTGTAAATGGGATTTAACACAATGATAAAAGTATAGTTTTGTTTTTGGTATCTTTGATTTCAATTCATCTAAACATATATCCTCGCTAACAAAAGTTTACAATCCTACTCCGTATATATACGAAGGTATGATCCTAATTGTGCTTCGGCAAAAGTAGGTATGGTCCCTTAAATTTGTTTACGATTGATATGTCCTCAATAAAGGGCTATTATAGGCGATTACCGAAATAAGGATGTGAAGACTAAGCGCGCTTCCTGAGAGAAGATCCCTTTCATAATAGGTACCGAAATTATATCTCGCTCGTATTACAAAAGCGTGAATGGGTCAGATATAAGTTGCAACTTAAACGTCTTGCATGCTTTTCTTATTTAAAAATCCAAAGTTATGGAATAATTATTACTGTCAATGCTTAATTTTGACAACACGGCTAGATTAGAAGCTTCGTGAGTGGTCTAGTGCATTTATACCTGTGAGTTGCAAATTGTTGTGGTCTGGGTGTCCACCAATTTTTGACCATGAGCATCATTTATGAAGTCACCCCTGACTTCTCCGCTCCCATTCCAACACCACTACCTCCTTCGCAGACATACTGCCTCGCAGAAGGAGGCGATGGCCCGAATGGACCCATTTGGACTCGTGTCGACCATGGCCAGAACCAAGGCCGGGAGAGAGTGGTGCAACTTGCGCTACGCTGGGCACACGGCAACCGTGTGAGATACCGAGTCCTCCTCATCAGTTCGTCACCCTTAATTAGTTGCGATTAATAGAAAGCAAAACTCTTGAATATATTTTAGTAAAATCCATCATTGGTGTTCGTAGAGTTAGTAAACAAGCTATTCAAGTGTTCTAAGAGTTTGCAAGATTCAATACACCTGCGCTGGTAACCTCAGTTTCAATTACCATCCTAAATCAGGGTATTCATGTATTTTATTTTAAATATAGGCCTGCTCTTTTTATCTAGCGTGGCTAGAAATTCTGCTATTTTTATTTATTTTGCCGTATTTTTTCCGCTTTTCTCTCTCCCTTAATGATAGCACCCTGACGTCTCTTCACATGCTCTGCAAAACAGGTACCCTCCGAATCATCCGTGCCGTGCAGGTTGACTGCCCACTTAGAATTTAGCAGATACCGTTGCTTACAGGTGTTTGCAATGCCAGTGGCATCGCGAACACGCTGCTGTCCCATAAGGGTACAGGAACTTAGGTCTCTAATGCCGGAAAATAACACAAAGTTATTATGGCGGCATACTTAAGACCAAAGGTGGTCGCCATCCAGACGAGCTAGAGGCCCTACCACGTAACTAGGGTGGGTTGTTTTGTCGCCTTTTACGACAGGCTGACCCCGGCCGCAGAGGTTAGTATTCTTTCGCCGCCCCTGCATGGATAATACTGGCCCCGGACGGCCAAGAAGTGGCCTACGTAGCAGCACCGATGTTTTGGTCATCAAGCGATCTGCTTATATAGGCGACCCAAACACAGCAAACCTCATGAACGTGTATGGCTGTTACAACGAGATGAAACGGATAAGAACTCCCTAGTAACATGTCTAACACTAAATTTTTTTCCAATTCATTTGTCTATTGTCCCACACGTTTTCATCGAGAATTAATTGTCTTTTGTTCAAAATATTAAGATTAAATGTTCCTAAATTGTTATCTATATAATTTAGGTCAGAGTTTGTAATGTCGCGGGTTCATTTAAATCGAACACACGCCTGTTCACTTTGAGAAGCCGTCAAATTTTATCATAAACTGTCTAATAGTGCATAGTACAATTGAGCGTTAAGGTCCCATTTCAATGGTAGGTCATTTTGATATTGTAAACAATGATCTGTCTGAACGGCTTCAAGCTTGAATTTAAATTTTTTATATTAAACCATCAGATTTTTTTTTTGGTCTCGGGGAAAAACCTCTCTTGACGGGTTCCCCCGGCCCGGGGGGACCGAGGGATATGTGGGACTCCGGGATTTTTCCGACTACCCACTAAAAAACCCCGCTGTTCTCCTATCGCCTACGCCCGGGCCCACTGATATAGGCTCACCCTTTGTCTTAAGGCGGGCCCCTTCTAAAGTGTTGGCGCCAGGGGGTCAGGGTTTCGTCCCCCCGGCGCTCTCCTGTAATATATTAAACCATCAGATAAACCAAGCAGATTTAACTCATGACACTAGTTCTTTATGATTTTTATAACAGTGTTTCGTTTTCGTATGATTGATATATTATTATTTTTAGCTAATAGATTTATTTTATATTCTTTTAACACTTTTTAAATTTAAATTAATTGTTCCTTATTATTATTATTATTACTTCTATCCACGGATTTGCTGTAAATAAAATCTAAAGATATGTTTGGCGTATTTGCTTATTTTTGGTTTATATTCGATTATTATATGTAAAATTGTATTTATCTTCGTTGTTTGTGCGGCTAAATGCTACAGTTCGCAACGTTGAGTTAGGGTCCTTATTGGGGTATTAATTAACAGTTATATATTTTGTGTAACCTGTTATTATGTTCCTTATGCCCTTTTTCGCCATGCAGGGGTGGAGTAGCGTCGCAAGCATCTATAGGCGACGGTAACTGCTTATTATTAAGTGGGCAATTAGCCTGTCTGCTGTTCTACAGCAATAAAAAAAATCTTTCTTTCTTTGTAACTTAAGTAATATATTTTTATTATAATTATTGATATTGAAATAATTTATAAATAATCAAAACTTAAGTAAATATAGAAACTTGTGTAATATTTTATATCACGTACGCGTGTTCTATTCGCAACCGTGCAATAGCACCTTTATATAATACTGTCAAAATGTTGAAGCCTAGCCTTGATACCTAAAAACCTAGATAAACATGCGTTTCATGTTCCAATAATTATCTAATTATATTCTCTTGTATTTATAGGATGTCAATATCCACACGTTTGATCCCGGCTATAGCCAAATCTTAATGTAGTCGGTCCTGGTAACAGTATCTTTCGATACTAACTTGTCAAGACAATTCGCTTGAAGAAACTAGGTGGATTAAAAAACTCTTTAAGGTGTCGAGACTCCGCCTAAATTGAACTGATAGTTTACCCACCTTATCCAAGGTACACATACCGTTAATCTTGTTATGCGGGTTTCCTCACGATGATTTCCTTACTTCCAAAGTCTTGTATGACCTTTGAAGTACGTTAATTTACGTACGAAGGTTATGAATTGCCCTTGATCCCCGAGTGTTCGTTGGCTACTGCGTACCCATAACACAAGTGCAATGCATCTTAGTTTGGGACTAGATGGCGCTGTGTAATTTGTCCCAGAATATATATTTATTTATTATTTATTTATTTAATAATAATTTTAACGCTTGCAGACGTACCAACAACTCAAAATTAGCTCCTGAATCAATTTGCTAACGCACTCGCCTAATGCGTTTTCCCTACTTCGCCCACCTCGCTAGTGGGGAGAGATGATATTAATCACAATATAAAAGCGATAAGCCTGACGTTTGTTCGTCACTATATCATACTTACGCTAATGCATAATAGTTCTAGTAGTTTGCGCTTACTTATTATGTTTGTTTCTATAATGTTTATTTACGAGAAAGAAGTTTGAATACAAAATGATTGGCTTAATTTCAGAGAAAGTAGACGGATCTCATCTAGACATGCCGTCTTGGCCGGGTCCAATGTAGGCTAAAGAATTGCCGGCTTTGATATACCTACTATACCGGCACGCTATGATGGCCGTTTTGACGTTTGTCCACTCATGAAGTTACGTATTAATTAGTAATTACATTTGAAGGATCAAATTGCTGTTCTTTATTGCCAATAGCGATGTGCAGTTATTGACAATATATAACAGCAATTTGCTCCTTCAAATGTAACTCTCCTCCTCCAGCTCCTTCAAATAACTAATTAATAGGAAACTTCATGAGTGGACAAACGTCAAAACGGCCATCATAGCGTGCCGGTTTATTAGTAGTATTAGGTGAAATGTGTGACAATAGACATTAACAGTAGCACATAGTAGTGCCATACCGGCGCTATTTTTTGATTAGTTTAAGTCGGTGCTCGTACTTGGCACTTAGGTGTTAGAGGACATTAAAGTTTAATTTTAGCACAATTGTGCTAAAATTAAACTTGAGAGTAATTACTCTCTCCCCAAAAAATTAATTCAATCAATGAAACTGCGGTAGTCTACGAATTGACTACGAGGCCGTGGGTTCATGGAAATAAACAACCAGATGAACCCAGTCCTAACACAAGGTTACCAATTTATTTGAATCACATACATACATATAATCACGCCTCTTTCCCGTAGGGGTAGGCAGAGACCACTTCTTTCCACTTGCTACGATCCTTACATACTTGTTTCGCTTCGTCCACTTTCATTATTCCCTTCATACATGCCCTTCGGTTTAGGGTTTACTCTTGACCTGGCCTTTTTTCAATCACATAAATATAAATAAATATACTGGGTGTATTCATACAGCGCTATTTGTTCCCAAAATAGCAAAATGCTTGTGCCATGGATACTAGACAACTGATATAAAACTTATATCTTTATTTTCTAAACAAAAATATATACACACACATATGTTAGATTCAAGTTTAACTTAAATATTCTGGTATTGACATTTCTTTAATTTATGATGTTATTTTTAAATAACCTAAATATTGGTAGGTTTCCTTAATATAAACTAAACGGAATTTTGTAAATGTTTAAAAACGCAATAACCAAAATAAATACAAAATACTTTTATATTATTATATAATTAATGCCTAAATCATTTTATGTTCATATTTTTAATTTAATATTATAATATCATAATTTTACTATAGATATTAACTAGGGAAATGTCTTCGTTTCTGTTTTATCCGTGCAGGGGCGGAGAAAGAATACTAACCTCTGCGGCCGCTGTCAGCCTGTCATAAAAGCCGTCGTGTCGTCGGGCTTCAAGTCCGTTTGGATGGCGACCACCTTTGGTCTTCAGTATGCCGCCATAATAACCTTGTTGTTGTGTTCCGGTATTAGTGACCCAAGTTCCTGTACCCTTATGGGACAGCAGCGTGTTCACGATGCCACTAGCGTTGCAAACACCCATAGGCAACGGTAACTGCTAAATTCTAAGCGGGCCGTCGGCCTGTCTGCTGTCCTACAGCAATAAATAAATAAAAATATTTTGGTAGATATTTACTTTTGGTTATTGCCAAGTAATGGCAGGAGGGGAGACACCTATCGACGGGATATAGAAAACTAGCGACATAATATTCTAAAAGACGGTGTATTACTAAAAAATGGACAGTGTGAAAAATATAATTGATAAGGGAAAATGAAATATATTTGTGATGATTAACGTTCATGTTGGTTTTATTTTTTAACTTTTACACAAACGATAGCAATCGAGTATTTAGGTCATGACTGCAGGCGTATTTATTCTTGAAAGACCTTTAGAATACTTAAATAGTTTGTTTGCTTACTCTACTAACACCAATGAAAAAATTTTCTTAAATATATTCAAGACTTGAGGAGGATTATTAGGATAATTACTTTTGGGGGAGGCCTTTGTCCAGCAGTGGGCGTCTTCCGGCTGAAATGATGATATTCAAGACTTGGTCTTTCTTGGTCTTGGTCAGTTTATGCGGCAACCGGCTGACTACGTAGGAAACAAATGTCTAGCTATGCCGTCTCCGCCGGGCCCCAACAGGAGGGGTAAAGGGTGTGATGATGATGATAATCAAACATAATACTTTACCTACTATGTATTAATTAAATTTATTTTTCCTGAACGGAGTTTTTAAAAGTTATAGGTAGAATAAAATTATTCAAGGTGTTAGAAACACAATCCAATGTTACCAATTACCCTGTCAAACAAAGAGCTGGTCGACGTAATCAAGTTAAGTATACAAACACTATCCTGTAATACATCCGTCAATGATACAAAACGTCTATTTCCGTTAACCGTGTTTATTCGGAGTTTGTTTGCGCAGGACAGGTCATGTATGTTAGATGTATGATTCGAAAATATATTTACGTATCTAAGTATTAGTTAGTACTAGTACGAGTATTTTGAGTTAATAGAATATCTGTTATTTATACGTACCTATTACTAGCATAACAAATAAGGGTTTATGCTTATGAATAAATGAATATAATATGTATACTATACGAGTATGTACCATACTATATACTGCCACAATTCACACTGCGCCATCTAGTCCCAAAATAAGTAGCATCGCAATTGTGTTATGGGTACTAGACAACTGATAAATTACATGTATACTTTTTTTTGTAAATAAATACATATTATACATTTTAATCCGTACAGTGGCGGAGAAAGAATACTAACCTCTGTGGCCGGGGTCGGCCTGTCGTAAAACGCGACAAAACAACCCAACCTAGCTACGTGGTAGGGCCTCAAGCCCATCTGGATGGCGACCACCTTTGGTCTTAAGTATGCCGCCATAATAACCTTGTGTTGTGTTCCGGCATTAGTGACCCAAGTTCCTGTACACTTAAAGGACAGCAGCGTATTTGCGATGCCACTGGCGTTGCAAACACCTATAGGCGACGGTAACTGCTAAATTCTAAGTGGGCTGTCAGCCTACGCAATAAAAAAATTAAAAAAAAAACACCCCGACGCGAGACGGGAATCGAACCCATAATCTCTGCAAGGGTACTGAAGTGCGTTAGCCACTACGCCACGGAGGTCGTCAAAATGAATGAATATTTACTATAAATAAAATAAAGAATATTGATTCATTCTACACACATTACGGTTGCAACCTAAACTTCCGTTTCGGTGTCCGGGGTCTGCTAAACATAAAATATTTATGATTATTAACAATTCTTCTTCAACATATTTAATACTCTGCAAACCAGTGTTATAACAACTCAAACAGTGTTTACCAAATGTAATAATGTTTGAAAAATAAATAAAAAACTAAAGAGCACTTGTGTCTAGAAACAGATATACAGTTATTTGTGGAATTTTAACTCACAGACAGTTCGTCGCGAATTAATAGTCATTTGCCATTATCATCTTTTATACTCCCATCTTTTCTTTGGTAAAAATAAATTGTTATTAAAAAGATCGATATTTCATTCCGTTGTTCGTGAAGTTGAGAATTACCTAAGAAGATATTTCTAAACAAAGTATCAAAAATAAATTATACGAAATAACCAGCAACCTTTACCTTTCAAGCTATTAATTGAACATTTCATCGAATACCATTAAAATTGGAATTAAGCTTAGGCTAATCAGTTTATTTATGTTTCATAATGGAGTAGAAATATCATAAATCAGTTGCCTGGGGAGTTGCTTCGTCGAAATCGCGTCGAAACCCTGTCGTCGACTATCAGAGCTGCATTTAGGAAATACAGAAAATTATATTAAAATAAATATATTGCCGAATATAGAAATTATTTCTAAGTCCCTCAGAAACCCCAGTACACACGTATTTAAGGTAAATAATTCAAGATAGTTCTTATATATGTATTGAGGCGAGAGAGTTCACCCTGTGACATATAATCCTTGGCTTTGAAGTAAAAAGTACAGAAAAGGAAGTAATAAAAACCAACAACTACTTATCACTCTCGTTTAATGTTAACTAAGAAGTTACAAATTATTTTAAGTATCTTTTTAATGCATGTAAATTGTAAACTTTAAAATGTCAATTCTCTCAGCTTATGTAAACGTATGTCACCAAGAAGTTATGGTATCAAACGCCGCATGGTAATAGGACGGCCGATGTGAATCCACTTATTAAATAAAAAAGAATTGAGCCATTGAGCTTATTAGGAAGGGATAAGGGATTATTTATTACGTGACATTTGTGACATAATAATAGTAATTTTATAATAATATACACGTGATATCATTTGCCAGTTGGCCAATAAATACTTATGTATCTAAATTCTGCCCTGTCTTTAAAATGTTTTCAAAAGTGTCAGTTTATTTTAGTATGAGATGAGAAATGTTTGGAAAAAACTATAGAGATTTATTTTTAAAAGACTTCTAAATAAGGAATGGTTTCGATATGTTTGGCTTTATTTATTTTGGTTGTTCTATATTAGAAAAATTTAACTAACAAAAATCACAGGAACGGATTGTTAGATGGAACAAAATTTTAATTTTATCTTAAAAAGCAATGTATTTTTTCTGCATACTTATGGTGAAAAATAAAATATTTTTTTATAGCTAGAGTTCAGCAGACAGGCAAGTGCCCCACCCTGGCAGGTGGTCACCGTCGCCTATGGACGTTTGCAACACTAGATACATTATCAATGCGCTGCCGGCCTTGAAGAAATGTTATAACGCCTTTTTTGAAAAACCCCATAAATATACTGCATACCCCATATACTGCATAAAAAGTTTAGAGCGCTATAATTAAAAACCTATGCGTTATACAAAAAGAAGTTTCAAATAAAAAATATGGCAAATATTATTATCTACAATAATGATCTCTACAATTTTTGTCGTACGATACGCGGTTCGCGAGATATTCGATAAAACGTATTTTCCAAGATGGCGGCTGAAGTGGAACCCCCCCCCCCCCGCCCGCCGCGCCCACTTGGATTTACATTCAGGGGAAACCCTTGAACATATTCCAAAAAAAAAATACCAGGTCCCGTACGTTGCATTACAAACCTACTTTTTTTGCTGCGGTGCTTGGCCTACTTATCGGCGTCGCTACAACTGACCTGTGGCGCGTAGACACTTATCAAATGGGTAATTACTCCACCGACAAGTATCTTCATAACCATAAGCCGATCGTTAGAGGATTTCACTTCCAAGATTTCGTCCTGGAGGTCCCCCGAGAGCACTATGGTTACTCCATTCTCCCCACCTGGTGCACCTGTGTAGATCAGCTTGTAGCCATTCCCAATGAATCGGGACTTGCTGGCCTTCCACCGGGTCTCCTGCAGGAACGCCTCGGCCACCCTCCGCCTGGAGAGTACATCGGCCAACTACATTGCCTGTCAGATTATTGTGGCAATGTTCCATGTTGCGAAGCGGCGTTTGGATTGGGCTAACTCCTTTACCCGTGCTCGCCCACGGCACGGCAGCCCTGGTCCACTTGTCACAGAAGTCGGGTGAAGCTAGTGCGCGTCGTTTTGCGGCGACGCCCTATCTATGAATGAACCTTTTCTTGTACGTGCCATTAGTGATTTGGCTAGTTTTGGCTTTTGCGGGACCGACTGCCATCCGACCTTCCAACCCCTATAGCAAAACCGAGAGGTGCACTTCCTTTGCCGCATGCAAACTGGCAAGTACCCATCCAACAAGAGTAGTCCATCAGTCGCCTTTTACGACTCCCTTGGAATGACCTGGGGTGACCCTATTCTTTTCACAGGGCCACACAGCCAAAAATAACATAGTATAAATTGAAATAATCATTAATATTATTGTAATGCAAATTCTTATGAATGTGGACGAAAATAGACCAATGTACAACGCCTTGGCACAAACTACTTGGACAAATTAAAACAATTTAAGCGGATCAATCTTAATAATTGTAAATTCATGTTGATGATTTTAGCAGTCGACCAAATTTGGTTAATGACCTTTGAGTGGCTGCGAAATTTGGAGGGTTCCGCGCGCGTTGATCGCTATAGAAAAATGTCTGTGAATAATGTTAATACGTTGAAATGCAGTAACTGTAACAATACAAATTCTGAAGTACTTGCTTTTATACATACCAAGCAAAACAATTAAAAATTGTATTTATAACTATGTATATGTTTAATATTACAAGCTAAAATATCATGGCACGAACCATGGCTTCCTGTGAAATTATTGACCCCTGCGGCCCGGGGCGGCCTATCGTATAAAGCAACAAAATAACCCTAGGTGGTAGAGTTTCAAGGTCTCTAAATATCCCGCCATAATAACCTTATGTTCGGAAGGCAGCGTGTTAGCGATGCTTTTGGCCTCGCAATCATCTATAGGCTACGGTAATAGCTTACTTAAGCGGGCCGTTCAAGAACAATAAAACAGTATATAGTGTGACAATTCATATAGTGTCATCTTGTCCCAAAGTAATCATCAGTAGATCTGCTGTCCTACGCAATAAAAAAAAAAAGAGCGATTTTATTCTGGCTCCTATAAAACTGATATAAACTTATGTAAGGTACATTTCTAAATAAAAACATATTACACAGACTTAGATTAGTTTGATTGGGTAATCCGAGGTACGGTCCCAGGCCCAGCGTAGGTGTAATCTGTTACGCCGACGACACGCTAGTAACAGCGCGCGGCAGGACCTACCAGTATGCATGAGTTGCTCAAGTCGTACACCGGATCCGGCACTCGTCCGACTGCTCCTCAACATCGGGGGACCGAACTCAGTGTGTCGGAAACTATACGAACGAACCGTACGGTCAATGACCCTTTACGGGGCCTCCGCTTGGGCGGAGTACCTGACGGCCAAGAGCTCCTGCGTTGCTGCGAAAACCATCGCGCACACTGGCTGGCACACGGTGTCCTTCGAGGTGGCCTCCCTCCTAGCCGGATCCATGTCATGGGATCTGGAAGCTCGGCTCTTAGCGTCGCTGTATCGGTGGCGCCAGGAGACTGTCGTTCTTGCCCTACCCCTCGTGAAATCGAGTTTAAGAGGGTAGAGCCCGCCAACACATGGCCGAGAGAGGGGCGCGCGCGGGTGTTCCGCGTGCTCAGCTGAGCGTGAGCTCACTCCTGCGTGAGGAAGAAGATGCCGGGGCTCGTCACCCCCTCCGATTTGAAGAGGGCTGACTAACCCATCGCGCCCCGTGGCCTCGATACTTAAGGCGTGTGAAGGAACACCAGGGTGGATTTAGTTGGTATACCAGCGACGTGCGTCCTCCAGCCTAGACAAGGGGACGTACGGGCTCATTGCACGAGGAGTCCCACACTACCCGCCGCCCATTCCCGCGCTGCGGGGTGTGCCTCATGCATTTCCACGATCCACAAAAAGAAAATCGAATTGAGACTCACCACCGCAGACGTATTGAATCTTGAAAAACTCTTAGAACACTTGAATAGCTTGCTTACCCTACTAACACCAATAGAGTAATAAAGTATACAAAATATACTTATGAATTATTAGCAATTTTGCTTTCTAATAATCGAAAAGAAAACACTTATCTTATAACTGTATAAGATGAAGACTTTCGTACAAATATAAGGACTTAAAAACATTATTGTACATATCAGACATTATACAATAAAGAACTTTGTTTGTTTGTCATAAGATCTACACAAAATCTATCAAGTCTGGAATGAATATAGATTTTTCGTCATAACCAATATTATACATTATATCATCATCATCATCATTTCAGCCGGAAGACGCCCACTGCTGGACAAAGGCCTCCCCCAAAGATCTCCACGATAATCGGTCCTGCACTGCCCTCATCCAACCTATTCCGGCGATCTTGACCATTACATTATACATTATATATGATATTAAAAATTAAACTCTATCTATTAGTGGTAGGAGCTGAATTAGGTGATTCCCTACAAAAGGCTGGATGACACGTATTGTTGTTCTTTGTGACAATGCAACGCTGCCGTCTCAATGATGCTCGATTTCTGAGCAAAGACAAAGTCATCGTTTGTTTCCATTACACTTGTATGTTCCCAATTAAAATTGTAAAATTAACTCATCATCTATAGCTTCTATATGAATAAACCAAAACTACTGAATAGATTTCAATAAAATTTTCTAAGTTTTATTATATAGACACTCACCCTTATCTAAAAAAATATCGTGATATCTTCATTTAATATAAAGTTATTAAAATTTTAAGGAATAACGATTTTATAAGCATTACGTCTTCAGTGATGTGTGTTTTCTTGCCGCGGAGAAATGGGGCAAGCGGTTTAAAACTTCTCATATATTTCGATTTACTTTTTTCTCTTATTTGACCAGCGCGAGCGAAGCGGACGGGAACGGTTAGCCATTAATAAATATACTCAGGAAATTGACAGAGTCACCTATTCCTAAAATAAGTAGAAGAGCTTGTGTTATGGGTACTAAACAATTGATATAATACTTATAAAAAATTTATATATTACACTTATGTAATGTATTCATACACAACATTTAATTTCCCTCTCATATACACACACCCACACCGCACGGATTATGCAATGGAAATTTTTTGCCTCGGCCTCCAAGACAGATACTTTTCTAGTTTGGGGGCAGTGGCTGATGTTTTTGTTAATTTTGTTAATTAATTAAAATATGTACATATCAACGACAGCAAAGAACGAAAAGATAACTGCATTTTTGCGAAATTATCTTTTTTGCATAATTGAATTCAGAATGCTTTATTTTATCTAGTGATATTTTTTTATGAAATTTAAATTTATTACTAATATTGGTACTTTTCCGTTAGCCGGGCGCAAAGGGTAGGTTAGATTATGTTCTCATTATTAATTAATATTTGTTTTATATTTTATAATAGCTGTGCCCGCGACTCCGTCCGCGTGGAATAGTGACTTTGGGCAGAATTTTTTGGATATATTTTATGGTTTATTTTGGATTACAAACCCTATAAACCCTAAAATATAAATGAAATATGCAAACAGTCAGTATTATCGAATGCAACTGTTACGCCATGCGCCTCCGGAATACGTACGTTCGAACATACTTTGTCTGCGATGATCTTTAGGATCCCATCCTTATACTCCAAATAATAAAGTTAACTTTAACAAGAATTTAAGGATTCCTGAATAATAGAGTAAAAATACTAGTTCTGGCGGCTGACTAGTGCATTTTGAACAATATTATAGTGAATTAAATAATAAATAATAATAATAATAAAATATCCGTGCAAGGGCGGAGAAAGAATACTAACCTCTGCGGCTGGGACTGGCCTGTCGTAAAAGGCGACAAAACAACCCACCCTAGCTTCGTGGTAGGGCTCCAAGCCCGTCTGGATGGCGACAACCTTTGGTCTTAAGTATGCTGCCATAGTAACCTTGTGTTATGTTCCGGCATTAGTGACCCAAGTTCTTGTACCCTTATGGGACAGCAGCGTGTTCGCGATGCCACTGGCGTTGCAAATATCCATAGGCGAGGGTAACTGCTAAATTCTAAGCGGCCAGTCAGCCTCTCTGCTGTCCTACAGCAATAAAAAAAGGACTCAGTCTAGCAAACAATTTTGGTTACACGTGGAAAAGCAATATTCCGTTTTAGGCAAGAATTCCATCAGGGTTTCAATACAATTTGCATCAACATATTTATGTGAAACTGGATTTAGCAAACTAGTTGCAGTAAAAACTAAATAACGCTCGCGTTTAAACCCTGAAGATGATGTGCGACTTGCAATTACCAACATAGATCCGAACATTGATGAAATAATTAGCAACTTGTAGCCTCATACATCTCATTAAAGGACAATTTTATTATTTTAAAGAAAAGCGCAATATATACATCGTTTTTGTGGACATTTATCTAGATGTCATCAAAAATGTATTCTCTCTACTGAAGGGGTTCGTAGTTATAAAAGTTTAAGCACCACTGATTTAGACAATTTACACAACTCCCCAAAGTAAGTAGCATAGCCACTTGTATTGTGGATACTAGAATACTTTTATTTTGTAAATAAATACATATTTTACACAAACACCCAGACGCGAGACTGGAATCGAACCCGTGACCTCCGAAAGCATTCTCAGGTGTATTGTCATCAAGCCACAGAGGTCGTCATTCTTTTTTGTTTGTATGATTTGAGAGGGCACTAGTTTCCAAGACACAGACTAATGTCTAGTTTGGAGACTAGGGTTCTTATTATTATAATTGGGGAATAATTGGAACAATTTTGAATAAATACACTAAACGATAAACTTTAAATCATTTACTTTTGTAGTGTAACCTTAATGTAATTATATTTTACAAAAAAGTTTTACCAAATGCTTTTTGATATTAGAAAAAATAAATATTACGCGTCCGATTTGGCGTACATTGTCATCCACAAGTCAAAATTTTTTTATTGCTTTAATTATTTAAATAAATATATTTCTCATCCACATATATCGAACTACTTAAGCGTTTAATTGAACTGCCAACCTACACTTTCAAAGCTAAATTAAAATAACCACCGCGAGATGTTGCGTACGTTAATTTCAAAGCCCAATTTCGTTAGAATTTACTTTCTTCGTTTAATTCTTAGAAGTGTATAAATTTTATATGTTAATCTGTATATATTCCAAGAGTTGTCGGGTTCATAGAACCATTCCAGGAAGGGACTTTAAAATGACGGAACAGGTGACGTAATTCTGTAGATTTATTTTAATAAAAGATATATGGTGGACGTGGATGTATTTTCCTGTAGAGTCTAATAGACGTGTGGTACCAGTTAAAAATTATAATTGAGCCACCTCATTCGTTTTCTATCATTGTATTTACTATATTACTTCAAGCGGGAGGTCTTACGTATAGTTATTATGGCGGCACGTAGAGACCAGGGCTAGTTGTCACAGGATTGGGTCCTACCACATGTCTGGGTTGTTCTGTCGCCTTTTACGACAGGCTATATATTACTTTTACTCCGCCCTTGTACGGAGGAAAGTTTATATCTTTACAAGCGTATATCTTTTTAATGTACTTTCATAATCGTATCGACTTGAGACATAATGGAAACAGGCTATTAGAAAACCCTCAACACGGCGACGGAAGCATTTCTGAATAGCCTTTAAGTATGCTTAATGGCTATGAAAGTTCCATCGAAAGCCTGCATGTATTTATTCGTGCTTAATAATATAAATGGATTGAGGAATTCACGACAACGATATCGTTCTTACCAGAATATGCAAAAAATATACCGGTGAGATAATGATGAAAAATTTTGAGGGTACACTACGGAGAGAGACTTTGAATGCCATAATAAAGCCTAGAGACGAGCGCGTCTCCCATCGATTTTCATTTTCATATCAATAATAATTTACTAAACTCGTACATCGGTAATATTTTTTTATTTTACTGTTTCAAACCGTAGTTTTAGAAAAACTACAGTTAAAACTGTAAACCGTTTTAAACCGTAATTTTTAAGTGGGTACACCAGTGACGTGCGTTTCTTTGACAACTGTTGGGCGCATAGGCTCATTTATGTTCCCAAACTGTGCGATGTCTCTTCCCAAAAAATCAGAAAATTTTACTCCTTATTATAAAAAAAAATTAAACTCATATAAATTCCAGGGATAATCACAATAATTTGTGTGGGATAAAGAGTGATGACATCAGCCGTAATTCGTCTCCATGATTGTTTTTGACATTCATCGCGCATAATATGTCCTCTTAGCCTTGAACTTGTTGCCGTTCAAGTGCGAGGGTGTCGCGGAGGGTTCAGAATTGGCTAATGGCTCCAAAATTGCACGATTATGCTTCGCTTCCTTAATATTTTTGTCAGAAGCTATTAAATAATATATTGTTTAGCAGATGACGACTTTGGATTTTTATTGGAGAAGATAAATCGTTGGTCTGCTTTATTAGTCCACATACATGATATTACATTCGTAAATGTTTTTAAGGATATACATTCTTTTACAGGAATGTGGAAGTTCCTAACGTGGTTCTAGGTTAAGTTCGGCACAATCTTCATGTCCGAGACACTGCAAACGAACTAAGTACAAGAGTGTCACCTTCGTTGGTATGGCCACGTTTTGCAGCATTCAGAGGTCGAACGTCGACCATCAGGCACGTTTAGAAGCTCACGCGTTACTCCGTGGTCAGGGAGGTCGAATGTCGACCGTCCCGCACGTTTAGAAGCTCTCGCGTTACTACTTGGTCAGGGAGGTCAAATGTCGACCGTCCCGCACGTTTAGAAGCTCTCGCGTTACTCCGTGGTCAGGGAGGTCGAATATCGACCGTCCCGCACGTTTAGAAGCTCTCGCGTTACTCTGTGGTCAGGGAGATCAAATGTCGACCGTCCCGCACGTTTAGAAGCTCTCGCGTTACTCCGTGGTCAGGGAGGTCGAATATCGACCGTCCCGCACGTTTAGAAGCTCTCGCGTTACTACTTGGTCAGGGAGGTCGAACGTCGACCGTCCCGCCTGTTTAGAAGCTTGCGCGTTACTATCATATCATTTCCGTCCCACCCTCGCTTTCACCATTTACTTCACCAAGAGTGAGAATAGGTAATAAACATCAAGAGGAACTCCCCTGCACGGATAATAAACATTATCCGTGCAGGTGCGGAGAAAGAATACTAACCTCTGCGGCCGGGGTCGGCCTGTCGTAAAAGGCGACAAAACAACCCACCCTAGCTACGTGGTAAGGCCTCAAGCCCGTCTGGATGGCGACCACCTTTGGTATTAAGAATGCCGCCATAATAACCTTGCGTTGTGTTCCGGCATTAGTGACCCAAGTTCCTGTACCCTTATGGGACAGCAGCGTGTTCACGATGCCACTGGCGTTGCAAACACCCATAGGCGACGGTAACTGCTAAATTCTAAGCGGGCCGTCAGCCTGTCAGCTGTTCTACTGCAATAAAAAAAGCAGGCGGGATTTCACATACCCTTTATGCTGGGATCGAACAAAAATTTAATACTAGATTATATTGTAGAATATACAAGACTGGAGTAAATGTTAACGTAAATGATTTCAAAAATAATAAATTAATCCCTGCACATATGCATATGTACTTACAAACTGTTCTTCAT
Organism: Malacosoma neustria; assembly: GCA_963693495.1. Taxonomy (NCBI): domain Eukaryota; kingdom Metazoa; phylum Arthropoda; class Insecta; order Lepidoptera; family Lasiocampidae; genus Malacosoma; species Malacosoma neustria. The sequence continues at coordinate 15,286,005 of OY856389.1, forward strand.
GCAAGCATTTCACGGTTGCATCCGAAGCTCTGGATTCGGAGAAATACATAACTTTCTTAAAGTATGCTACTACCGCTTAATCTTATATATATTACTTGATACATATGACAGGTACCCGGTAGTTCAGCTGGTACAATTTTGACTATTTTTTTGTATGTTCGTTCTTAATCTGTATTCGAGAATCGTTTCGATTCACAATTTGGTCCACTAAACATATTTTTTTATTTATATATAATAAAAACGTTTCTGTTAAACAGCTAATCAATATATTAATTAAATAATTTTTTTATTATCCAGGATTACAGATAAAATTTAAAAGTTATTTTTTAATCACAAGAAAAAATGAGATTGAAATTAATCCTTTTTTTTAAATAAATTTTTAAATGTTGCATTCTTGACTTATTTTGAAAAAAAGCTAAAAACACGATAACTCTAAAATGGTTCACTTTTGCATAATGCATACGGGGTTTAAAATTATCGCAAATGGTCACCCCTATCACCTCCTAACGGGAATATGTTGAATTACCTAATCCAGTATATTGTCGACTTCCGTGGCTTCGCACATTAGAACGTCTGTGGGATCCAAAGTGCGATTCCCATTCCGGGTCTGAGGCTCCACTGGGTGAATTTTCTCAGTATTATAATATTATTTTTTACTGCACTCCTTTAATAACAGCTATACATATAAGCTTGAAATTATGGTTTCCATTTTTAAGGTTCTAACAAACTGTTTCATTATTCAATATTGACAGCGTAACCATTATTTATCAAAAAAGGGCATAGCCCTTAAATAAAACGCCATATCTTATAAAAAGAACTAAAAGTGGATTTAGGGTAGGCTTCCATACCCGAACTCCAAGCTCTATGTTCTCGGTGTAGAACAGCGACCGCAGGAGATGCATAGTCGGCTTCTTCACGGTGGTGCTGTTGTTCACGTGGAAGTCCTTTAAATTATGAATTAAATGAATTCACGATTATATTAATAATGTGCTCCCAAGTCCAAGTGAATTATTGAGCTGACTCTAAGTAAAGTTCTTAAGCACCTTACACTTTGAACCTCGAGGTTTTTTTGCGCATCTACTTTGAGATTTCATATGCACAACTGATATCTCACATTGAAAAACCTGAACAGTTCTGGTCCATCAAAATGAGTAAATAATTTATCACATTTACACGATCCACTAGAAAAATGATAATTGGCTTAACAAAAAAGATTATCCAGCAAATTTATTCGTAAATAATACGTTAACAAGAAGCCTTAAATTAATTAATAAACATTAAAACTCGTTTAATTATTATTATATTTACATAAAAATTTGCGCAAAAACAACACGCGGCTGCCCTCAAGGCGGAGTATTGTCTCCATTATTATGGTGTCTGGTAGTAGACTCACTACTAACCAAACTCAACACCGGACCTTTTTACACGGTAGGTTATGCTGACGCCATAATGGTCAATGGTAAATTTCCGAACATAGTCTCTGGATTATTACAAAAGGCTCTGAAGATAACAGAGAAATGGTGCATGGAGAACCACCTCTCCATTAATCCAAATAAAGCAGTTATAGTACCATTTACAAGGAGAAGGACACTAGCAAGTCTAGGGAATCCCTCCCTTAATGGAACCAAACTGTCGTGGTCCACCGAGGTCAAATATCTAGGCATAACCCTTGATAAGGAACTCAGGTGGAAGACTCATGTGGAAAAGACAATGGCGAAGGCTCTGAGAGTATTTGGCATGTGTCGTTCCACTTATGGCAAAACCTGGGGACTAAAACCCAAAGTGATACGATGGCTTTATCAGATAATGATAATACCCATCATTACGTATGGCAGCGTAGTATGGTGGCCCAGAATAAAACTTACTACGTGCAAAGAGACACTCAATAGGCTACAAAGAACGGTGTGTCTTGGAATCACGGGTGCTTTTAGAACAACACCTACGGCAGCTATGGAGAGATATCTTAACATTCCTCCTGTGCATATTATGGTTGAACTTGAGGCAAGGAGGGCACTATATCGCCTTGCAGTAGCTGGCCTATGGGACTCCACCAAGCCAAAAACCAACCATACAAAATTCGATGGAAATGAGGACCTGGATCGGATAACACATATGATATCCGATAAAATGCAAACCAGGTTTATATTTGAAATGCTTTTCAGGGTCCAAATTCCAACAAGATTGGAATGGACAAAGGGACCAGATCCACCGGAACATAATAGTCTGGTATGGTACACTGATGGATCCAAAATGGAATCAGGTACAGGGGCGGGAGTATACGCGAAAGACTACAAATGTAGTAAAAGCTTGGGAAAAATGGCAAGTGTATTCCAGGCTGAAACATATGCCATAATAACCTGTGCTCAGGAGAACATAGATAGAGGCACCAGAGGCAAATCTATATATATTCTCAGTGACAGTCAAGCTGCAATCAAGGCCATCGCCTCCTTCAAAGTTGACTCCAGACTTGTCCTGGATGCCATTCAAACCTTGAATGGGCTTGGAAGGCATAACAGGGTAAGATTAATGTGG